>VYXC01013306.1:1075847-1174224 GCA_013397175.1 Platysteira castanea
GGGCGGGGCCGGGCGGGGCGGGGCCGGAGGCCGCTGTCCAGCTCCGCCGTCGGGGATGAGGAGGGAAGATTCCCCTCCGAGGAACGCTTTTTAAATCGGGATCAGCATTTCACTGAGGATCTGTCTGAAGTAAGAGCAGCTGTAGGAGAGATTGTGGTGGAGATGAACAGACTAAACCCTAAAAATACCGAAGTGGCTCACCCTGGTTTTTTACATCAAACTCATGAATGAAGGAGCCAAATAGCTTGTGGTAGTGTGTAACCTCCCACTCCAAATTTGTCTTGGTATCTGAAGACTTCATGATACAAAGCTTGATGCCAGACTGTGAAAAGGATTGCAGTGGAGTTCTGTGGAAGTACAGGTCTCTAAGCCTGACGTTTGTTCCAGGTGAATTAGTAGAAATTGTAGAATTATAGCATGGTTTGGGTTGGAAGGGACCTCAAAGGTCATCAAGTTCCAGCCCCCTTGCCATGGGCAAGGACAGAATCTATGAAATACCTGTGCAATAACACAATTAGGAGATGCTGGGAGAAATACAAATTGCTCAGCCAACATTGTTCCCATAAGAGGGAGTCCTGCCTTTGGGTTCTGTCAAGTGTTGGAAAGACATGAAAATTATGGTCATCTGGTTGATATATGCTACTTGAATTTCCAAAAACCTTTGCAAGGAAATGTGGCACAACACACGGCATAAGTTTAAAAAACCCAGGACTTTTGAGTAAATTTGGGCCAGATGGAGGTAGCACTCTACCACGGAGGCTCAGGTGATTGTCTTCAAGCTAGGCTTCATAGTTAGGTTGCTGTGAGTATCCTGCAGAAATACAACAGAGTTCTCTCTTTCCCAGAGATTCCTCATCTTTGAGAGGAATCATCCAACAGATCCCATCATGAAGAAGGTTATTTTTTCAGCTGTGTCACTGGGTGAAAGGAGATGTTAGTGTCCCCATGGTCATGGTGGTAGTGGTGGTGCCATGCAATGAGTAATTCTCACCAGTGGCAGGGGCAGAGGTGTAGAAGTTGTGGGTCTACTGAGACAGAGCAATGTGTACCTTCCTCTCCTCATGTGAAGGCTTTACAGACTAGGGAGTGAGGTCAGCATCCCACTGTTCATGGAGGACTGGCCTCCTTTCCTACTAAAATAATGAATTTCTTCCTGGGAGCAAAGCAGCTCATCTCCTAACATCAGCATGGCTAAGGAGTCAACTCCCTGGCACCTTGTGACCTACAAGTTGAGGCATTCCTACATCACTTCCAGTTCAGCACCGCCTGCTTGCCAGACTCCTTTTAGCCCTTAACAGAGATAGGCACCAGCTGTCATTCCCAAGGGAGGGAGAGCAATAACACCAGGCTTCCTGGGACCTCAGCGAGGCTGTAGCTGCAATATTGCACTGCCACGGCATACTGAGGGGAGCGGATTTTGAGACAGTCTGAATCCATCAGGATCTGCAGGTAGGGTAGGGATAAAGCTGATGCCCTTGGTCTGACCTCTGAAGGATCTATTTGACATGTATGTCCCCCCATCTCTCTGTTGTTCCAAAAGTGACAGCACCCTCAAGGTAGAATGTTGCCTGCGGCAAACGCATGGTTCACCATTTCCTGTGAGAAACATGTTCAGGAAGAAAGTAAGAGGAAAAGGAAGGGAAAGGGGTTAATTAATCTCTACCAGCTGTTGGCAAGTTGCAGCCTGTGCCTCTTCCTGATGCCTGATTAGTGGCAATGACCACAGCAGTGGTGGAGGGGGAGAGAGCTGCTGCAGCCAAGCTAAGCGGGGCTCTTTCCTCTTTCTTTTCACAGGTACCACGTGTTTTTCTGTGTGTCTACCATCAGGCTAGGGAGATAATTCAGGAGGGATAGCGGCAATGAAGTGACTTTGAAAAAAAGTAAGGTTGGTTTTTTTGGGTTTTGGGGTTTTTTTGGAAGAGGGTGGCAGGATGAATAAGGAAAAGGATAGAATCACAGAGACACAGAAGAGCTGAGGCTGAAAGAGATCTATGGAGGTGTCCACTCTGCTGCTAGTCCACTCTGCTAGTCCACCCTGCTGCTCAAAGCAGGGTCACTTAGAGCAGATTGCCCAGTGTCATGTCTAACCAGGCTTTAATATCCTCAAGGATGGAGACTCCACAACCTTTCTGGGCAACCTGCTCCAGTGCTTTATCACCCTAAAAAAAAAAATAATCATGTTTAAATGGGATTTCCTCTGTTTTAATTTGTGCCCACTGAGTCTAATCCTGATATTGGATACCACTGAGAAGAGTTTGGACCCAACTTGTATTTATTCACTTTGATATGATCCCCACTGAGCCTTTCCTCCTTGGGCTGAACAATCCCACCTACCTCACAATCTCCTCATATGTCAGATTGGCCCGCTCCATAATCACCTTAGTGACCCTTAATGGAAAGTTCTCCGTGCTCACTACAGTACATCCATATCACTCTTTCACTGGGAACCCAGATCTGGACAAATAATGGGGTTACAGTTCTCCTCAACAAAATTTATGCTTCAAGGCATACTTAACCTTATCCACATCCTGCTTTACAACCAGTTTCTGTGAAAGGGAGTTACCCTGGGAATGGATGATGATAGTGGAGTGATAAAAATAAAATGCCATTTTTATGGTCAAACAGCAAAGTGAAGGAAATGAACTGTTATGTTCAGGTCCAGCTTCAGTAATGGCTATTTAAAGAGGCAAGCTTTCTGCAAATGTGCCTCTCTTTTCAAAGCCCCATTTGAAAAGGCTAAAGGGAACTCTTATGAGAAGTAGCACAAGGTGAAGATGTAAGGTGTCTTTCAAAAACCCGAAGCTGTGTTCAAATAGAAAAGTAAAAAATAAATCAAACAATATCAGATTAGTTTGATGAATAACTTCTCCAAGTTGAAAGAAACATGAAACACCCGAAGTGGAACAGCTTGCCAGAAGTCTATAATGCAAAAATAGAGAAGGAACACTTAAGACAATCGTAACAATACTGAGGAACTTGAGGGAGGCTCCTGTGTCAAATCTTTGCTCACAGCATGATCTGTCTCAAGTTCAAGTACTGTGAATTATGTTGTTCAAGAAAGAGGAAAAAATAGTTAAAAAATCAGCGAGTCTCCATATTTAGATGGCAATTACCAGTGAGTTTAAAGGAACTCGGTGACTACCTAGGTCAAGCCAGAATGTTTCAGAATCACAGGCTATGAAAATACGTAACCTGACATCAAGGATTCCAAAGGAGATCATGGAGACTACCTAGAAGTAATTCTGAGGACTTTGCTGTGAAAGTTGACTAACTGTAGCAGAGAATGGAATTAGTGGACACGTGGATAACTATGGCACATTGGAGGAGCCAACATTACATTTGCCGAGGATGACATTATACGGTACATGGGGCCATTCCTTTGGTTAGTTCAGGTCAGTTGTCCCAGCCATGTCCACTCCCAGTTTCTTGCCCACCCCAGTCTGCTCATGGTGGGGGCAGAGTGGGAAAAAAGAAATCCTGGTGCTGTCCAGGCAGTGCTTAGCAATACCAAGACATGAGTGTGTTGTCTGTTCGTCACAGACCCAAAGCAGAACACAGACAGACTGCTTTGAAGAAAGGTAACTCTGTCCTAGCCAGACCCAGTACAATTTGTTAGAGTCAGACCCCTTTTTGACCCATCACATCCATCAATCTGAGTCATCAGTGACTGGGGGATCTTCAGCAACTATGGCTGATCTTGGTGCCAGTCTGACCCGAGACTACTGCTTGAGACAGACCATACAGTCATATGCCTTTAATCAAGGACATCCCTGAGTTTAACCAGCTGCTCCGTGTAATCCCTTTTTAGAGCATCTGTCATGTGTCATGGCTTTTATCTGCTGTGGAATGAAGCCTGTTGTGACAGTAACTTGCTCTCTTCTCTGTTGGCTTGCATTTGCAGTCTTTGTTTTCTTTACAGTGGTCTTGGTAAATGGAGATGCCATTTGGTTCTCTGGCTGGCCCTATGCAGAGGGCATGTGGTGTGGGGAAACAAGCCCTTTCTAGCACTATTATCACAGTTACCAGACTTGTATGGGTCTGGCTCTTCCCTGTCTGTCCACCACAATCCTCTGGATTGGGACTCTCCCTCAGAGCTGCAGTGGTCCTTTCACCTCTTAAAAGCTTTTTCCAGGCCACTGTGTGTCTCACACATTGTGTGTGATGCTTCATGAGTGGCATCACTCTTCTAACGCCAGCGTCAGACTTACTGTTTGATTCAGCTTTTCCCTACTTGCTTGTTGCTCCTTAGAACAGATGTTGAGCCCTTCCTCCCACATTTGCCTCATTGAAGTCAGGTCTTAATTACATCAGACACACTGTGCCCATCAAACACTGAACTTTTTTATTCTGTTTAATAAATGCTCAGTGCTGCTTTTCATGTATCAGTCTCAGTATTTCCTCCACAAGCTCTTTGATCCTTATCTCAGCCTCATGTCTGGCAGCCAGCCACACCCAAGTGTATCACACTTTGCTCTTCCCCAGACACATTCTTCCTCAGGTTTCACACTGCCTTTCAGCATTAGTGAGTTTGAGGGGAAAATAATTTTCCATGTGCTGGTTTTGGCTGGGGTAGAGTTAAATATTTTCATAGTAGTATTACAGGGCTGTGTTTTGAATTTGTGCTAGAAGACTCTTAATAACACAGAGATGTTTTTGTTACTGCTGAGCAATGTTTACGGAGGGTCAAAGCCTTTTCTGCTTCCTACACCACTCCACCAGTGAGGAAGCTGGGGATGCACAGGAATTTGGGCAATGACACAGCTAGGAAAGCTGACCCCTGTGTCTGGGAAAGCACAATAAAGACGCTCTCACACCTGCTAGGTTCAGCAGAAAGGAGGGAAAAAAGCAACTTTATTTACATATGTCACATCTTATACAATTCTCAACTCCACAAGGGATTGGAGAACATGTCACTTCCTTCCCAATCCCACTGGAGAAGAAAGATGCTCATCAAAGTTTCTCTTATCACAAAAGGAATGAAAAACAGAATAGACGGTTAAATAAACATCGGCTATTGTTTACATGAAACTGTGTGAAGAATTTCTGACTCCAAGGTTAAAACAGAAGGCTTAGCAAAAACCAGGGCAACAGACCCCAACCGAATCAAGAGATATTCCATACCACATGGTGTCGTGCTCAGCATATAAAGCTGAGGGGAGACTGGGGGGCGGGTGGTGCTCAGGGAGAAGCTGGGCATCGGTTGGTGGAGTAATTGCTTTAATTTGCATCATTTGTCTTTTTTGGGTTTTATTTTTCTCTGGTTTTATTATTTTATTTTATTTTATACACTGACCTGCAATCCATTCTACCCAGCTCTTCTCTAATTTCTCATGAGTGGGGAAAGTGGCATTTTTCATTCCCAATTGCTCCCTGGTCACATGTGGTTTGTGACTGGCAGGACCAAAACATGCAGATGAACCACATCAGTGAAACGCCTACCTTGTTTTAGACTGCTTGACACAGACTAACCTGGGATTAGAGACTGGTACAGGCAAATAATGCCTGATAAAAATGTTCAGAGTTAACTTTTCAAGTCCAAAATAAGAGTAAGATAGTCCACAAATCTTCACAGGCGTGCAAGAAAAGGAGGAGGACAAATCATCAAGGCAACCATCACTGCTCTCTTAATAAGGATTGTGGAGCTGTAGATGACAAAAGAGAACCTTAGGGGACAGAAACTGAGGTAACTATATCCAAATACATACTTAGACTCAAAACAGCTTGGAAGAGGGATAAGTACCATATGGCAAGGACTAAAAGGACAGTACCACTAAACAGAAAGCTGGGGGCACCATGAGAGAAGCTATCCTACTCTTTTAACCATAGAAAGGCATGAGCCACAATGCCCCAGTGTTAAAACTGTCTTTCTAATCTATTTTGTTCCTTTTGATGAAGGAGGGGAACTTCTAAATAAAAATTAAAAAACCTCAATCAAACCAGGATTTTTGGGGACCTACTATCAAAAGGAGAGTAAGAAATAAAGAAATAAAAAAAAAGCTGAAGCAAACTGATTAGCTCCAGACATCCTTAAAAAGGAGACATCATGGTTCTCCTTTTATACTAAGAGGCAATTCTTAAATAGAATAATAGAATATGTTGAGTTGGAAGGGACTCATCAGAATGATCGAGTCCAACTCCTGGCACTGACCAGCACCATTCCTAAGACACCATGTGCCTGAGAGCATTGTCCAAATGCTTCTTGGACTCTGTTAGGCTGGTGCTGTGACCACTTCCCTGGGGAGCCTGTTCCCTTGCCCAGCCACCCTCTGGGTGAAACACTTTTCCCTAATATCCAACCTAAACCTCCCCTGACTCAGCTTCATGCTGTTTACTCAAGTCCTATCACTGGTCATGAGAGTGAAGCGATCAGTACCTTCCCCTTTGCTTCCCCTCACAAGGAAGTTTTGGACTGCGATGAGGTCTCCCCTCAGTTTCCCTTTCTCCAGGCTGAACAGACCAAGTGACCTCAAGCTGCTCCTCATAAAGCTTCCCCTCCAGTCCCTTCACCATCCTCATTGCCCTTCTTTGGATGCTCTCTAATAGCTTAATGTCTTTTTTCTGTATTCCCATAACCACTGGAAAAGTGCACTGATCGTCACACACAGGGCCAAACCTCTCCTAGTGGGAGAGGGGGAGCAGTCAGATGCTGTCAATGGGCACCTGGGAAGGCTGGGCTCTTTCTGGCTCCATTTCTCAATACTTACAGCTAGATTTATTCACTCAGAAGGTTTTACACAGGACTATCAGGAAAGCATAATTAGTGTTGTAAGAGGGGTAAGATGCTGTGCTGGTACTGGGCAGCCTCCTGATGTCCTTTTCCACCTGTTTACATCGTACTATGAGGAAAAGCTGTAAGATGTAATGTAAAGGGTACCAGCATTACCAGTAAGTTGCCACCTTTCACTTCTTCGAGATGAGATTTATCTTCTGATGGAAAAAAATGGAGTGTGGAGTTTGCAGACCAACTACAGAATTACGTGTCTTAATGCTTCTGTTGCCAAGCTGTAGCTGAGTTCCTGGAGTGCTGTATTAAAAGGGAACATGTACTGGTGCCAAGCCTGCAGTTCAACAGCATGCACAGCCCCCGCTCCAGAGGGACAGAAGCACAGCAGAGCAGACTTCTTGCACTCTGCTGGTAAGACAAAACCTGCCTGTGCCACTGCTGTTTTGTAAATCCGTTTGTCCTGTTGCTCCTGAGAAGAAAGTCCAAAGGGTGGAAGGTCACCTCCTGGAGAACAGCAGCAGGAAATCATGAGGAAGTAGCAGGGCGTGGAAGTGAAGAGCTGTGCAGGGGTAGAGCACAGTCTCTGTCACAGCTTGGAGGCACTGTGCCACAGGCCATCTACACCCACAGAGTCCAGCCAGCTGCCTTTTGTCACTTATGTCCTTGGACAATCAGGACTGCTGTGGTATTATGCAGTGCTAAGTCCTGGGCAAGGGCAGCTTCCCCAAGCATATGATGGTTTTCTCAATTAATTCTAAACCAGCCCCAGCGCCAAGTCACAGTAATCTTTTAACTTCCAAAGCCATTACAAGCCTCATGAAGATGAGAATGTGAGATGGTCACCTAGTTGCTTACAACAGGAAATCCCATTAGAAGTGAGGAAATTTTAAAGTTACTCTTGGACACTTAAACAGATTCTAGATATTGATAATCCAGCGTGAGCTGGTTCACATACAGAACCACATTTTTAGCTGACGTCGTTACACAACTGGAAAGTTAAAACATATAATTTAGTATCTCTGAAGTTACTACTTACAGTTTTTTTGCCACCTTTCTTTCCAGTAACAAAAAGTAACTCTGTATCCCGTATACCAAGTCTTTTATTTGAAATGAATGCATAAAACAATTACTTGAACAGGAAAGTCTTGCTCATTTTAAAGACTTTAAATGTTCTAATTTTATATGCTTTATGACTATTGTATAGGGTCTCATGAGGTCAGTGTCAAGAAATGCAAGACAGAAGACCAGTAAACTCACAGTACGTAAAGGTGCAAGAGCAATTTTTCAACAGCTGTGTACAAAAATGAGCAATGAAAACATCAGAAATATCCAAATATGGTATTCTGGACTTTGAGAAGCTACTCTAGATGAACCAGTGACTTGGTTGTTTTGAAATGGCACAAAAAGGGAACGTGCTATATGCATTCTTTATACCAGGAAAACTTTTCACACATTTAACTTAATGTGAAATATTAGTTTGCTTAACAGCAAAGAGCTCATTCCAAACAAATTCAAAACAGGTACAAGATACAGCAAATGCAACCCCAGTTTTGCATAGACTTACTTGGGTGTGTTTAATGCTAAAATCAATAATCTGTAGTTACAATTAACAGCATAAAGAGACTTTAACATGAACAGGGGATAAATATTCATTTCAAGACTCCTTTCCATTGCCAGCAGTGTGTAAGGAGGACTTCAGTAGAGGAATGACTAGTCTGTGGCAAAACACGATAGGCAGACACACTTCTTCATCTTCTTGGGACCCAAATATTTATACATTCAGACTTTTGCAGTATCAGAACTGGATAAAATCCAGTTCACAAAGCAGTTACAGACCACAGCAGCTGACCTGTGTTCTTCAAGGTTATTCGATGAGTATTTTCAAATCATGACAAATTGAGGTTAAACAGCCTTGCACAAACAGCATACAATTTAATAAACTTAAGAATCATTACGGTTTATTTGTAAACTTACTGAGCAAAGCAAAACTAGGATTGGAAACTACAATTCTGCTTTTCTGATTTTTTAACTGTATTTTATTTGCTGCTGAAAGAAATGCACTCCATATTTCCCTTACTGTTACTAAGAAACTTGCTTTTAAAAATCTTTGAAGATTTTAAATTTAAATTTTTTCTAACCATTTTGAAAAATGGCTTCTAGATATAGCTGCAGAGTTTGGATTTTAGTATAATAATTCAACCTGATTATTTTTACAAATTTGAAAGAAACAGATCAAAATACTCCCCTTAATGATTCCATTCCCATGGAATATGGATTTTTGATTGTATGAAAGGTATGAATTGTTCTTTACCAGGCTATTTTCTTTTCTCTGTATCTGTGTAGTTTGTTGAACTTGTACTTGAGCAAAATAAGTTCATTTGAATGATGCGTGTTTCATTTAAAAAATAGGATTGGCCAGGGAGGGAGAGGGGAAAAGACTGAGGAATTATTCCCTTTGAAACATGACAGAATTGACCTAGTAGGTTGCTGCGGTACCAAATGAAGAAGAATTTAAGAAACATTGAGACTTTCCCAGCACATAACAACAATTTGCATTACATGAATACCTGCTCTGCCAAGAAATCAGGTTTGTCAACAATGTCGAAGGACTTCTATAAACTTGCATAAATATCGAAAGAAATCATGTTTCAGTTTTTTTAACACCTTTGTTAATTTTAACAAAACTGAAACCCTCCGCCACACTGTGGGCCAAGAACGTGGCAGAATTTGAAGTTTAAAACAACACCATCTGCCTTATCCTGTATTTCCAACAATATATTTTTTTAGCTATGAATTCATGATTTCTACAATGTCCATTGTCTCCATTATCAAATGAGAATGATTTGTAATTAGCATATAATCCAATATTATACCTTTTATTTTTGACAGCCCCCAGTTTGCCAATAATTCTTAATTCTGCTGTAACAGTGTCTTGTTTTTTCAGTTTTCATAGCCTAGTGGCGCGGGTACCATAGTTTCAGTTCGTGAGTTGTCTTAAAAACACAGATTTGGATCTTAATTACAATGGTCAGGATGCTTAGGTTTTCACTGAAGAGAAGGTGAAATGCAGGAACTTTATATAATGTCATCTGGCAGACTGTAGGCCTTGTGAGGACAGAAGAAGGTCTTGAAAGAGGAGGGTATCAAAACTAGATTTTGGCAATATAGAAGATGTATTGTCCATGTAGTTCTGTCACAAGCTTTAAAAATACTCTTATTAAATAAGTTTTTCCTTCCTTAAGATCAGGTAATACACAAAGTGAGTAAGAGTCCAGGGGTCAGAATCTTCTTCAGTTCTTAGTTATTCTCTATGAGCTTTTTTTTTTGACTTTTCCTCGTAAGATTCTCCATACTCATTTACTCTGCTCTTATCCACAGGATAAAGCCTGGCAGAAAAAACCAAATCATTCGTTACATTACAGTCTCCTATCTGAAGGACTTAAGTGGTTCTGTGATTTAAAAGAAAAGTGAATTTCTTTGTCATCATATTCTCTATTCCCACTTGTGGAAAAACCCAACATCTTTAAAGATTTATACAGACATATCAGCTTCTTCAAAATATGACTTAACCGGTTGTCTCATAACAGGACCTCTTAAGAGATGTATTAGCTCCCCTAAAGCTTGGCTGAAGTCTTTTCTCAAGCAATCCAGGATACCTCTCAAACTTGAAACCAGTGCCCGGCCCCTATCAGAAGCTGCTGACCTCTTAACTGCTACAAAAATACCTCAGAAGGGGACTTATTTTACTACACTGTGAAGCAATTATATAAACCCCAAAGTGAAGTCTGCAGTTGGTATTAGTGATGAGTTAGATGTACATATCTCTATATTCTGGTATAATGTGAACTTGGCTTAGAATTCTTGTTTGCTCCACATAAAAATGTTAATTCTTGGGAATAAGAATACACTTTCTGTAGCTTCACTATGAACAGTATTTCCTAAGTACTATATATAACTTTCTTCCCCATCTAATTTTAGTTAAGAATCTGAAATGCAACAGATACTTAACTTACAAGAGAACCTGATAACTTGTGCTTACAAACTAGATAAACAGAAGAGCAGAGCAGGGCAGTCCCCCATCACACAACACTCTTCACTACTGCCCTGCAGAGCAACTTGGAGAGCATGCCTCAGACACTGAGCATATGCAGACGTGGCCCTCAGCAAGGGTTAGAAGCCCAGAACTCCTAAGTGGGTTTGTGAATAAAAGCTTAGGAATCTCTCTCCTTCCCCTTATTTCAGGTATTTATGTCTCAGGTTTGATTTGTGGTTGGTTTTTGGTTTGTGGGGGTTTTTTTTGGTTGGTTGATTTTTTTGGTTGTGTTGTTGCTTGGTTGGTTTTTTGTTTTTGTTTGCTTGGTTGGTTTTGTTTGTTTTGTTGTTTTGTTTTTTTTAACTTCCAAATCTGGTGAAAAGAAGGCTGTTTTGGGGAGAGAAAAGAGGTAACTGACAAAAATTCTGAGTACTGTGAGAAGGGGAATTTTTTGACTACTTTGTATCATGTCCAGGATTACTGTCAGTTATGGGAAAATGTTTCTGTTCCTCTTATTTGTATTGAGATCTCCTTTGCAGGGTGCCCTGCTCACCATTCCCTTCACTAGGCATACACATAACCACCATTATCCAGACTATACTATACATTATTACAGTATAAAACATCTACTTCAAATATATCCCAATCTAGAGTTCTTTATAGCAACAAGACTGCAACCATCTAATAGCATTGCAAAAACTGTATTATGAGTATTAAAGGAAGTATTAAATGAGGATTAAAGGAAGCCATACCATCTTTGGTAGAGATAGACCAGGAACACAACATCATCTCTAAAGCACGCCAGCCTATGAGATGTTGGCATAGTGATGATAAAAGCAAATATATCATCAATAAAGGTGTTGAATGCCTACAAATTAAAAGAAAAGTACGCTTCAGCTGGCTTTGAAAAAAAAAAATCATCAGTCATACAAAATTACAAGCTTCCTATGTTTTTCTGTAGGAACACAGACTTCTTCCATATTTAAAACAACACTTTAAGGTTATGCTGCAAAACTAATTAATGCAAATTTAAAAATGCATTCTTTTAATGAAGACCATACTGTCTACTACAGACCACAAATTACAAGTAAAAAGGAAGTAGGACTGTTTCAGGTAAGTTAGAGTATTTTTATGGGAGGGGAAAAACACAGACTCAATTTCAGAGAAATCTTCAAAAGAAACTGGAAAAACCCCCACACTTTTGTTCATTCATTACTCAAATGACAAGACTTACAAAACGTCACTTCACTTTCGTTTTCTGTAGAAATTTGTGTAAAATTTGTTCATTTATTGCTCTTAAAAAGATTAACTTGATATCTTTGGAAAGACTTCAGAATATTTTCAGTGCTCTTCTGGAAGTAACCATGTCTTGAATAAGGGATGGATAATTTCTACATCATTTCTAAACAATTAGACATACTATAGGCTCTGTTTCTGCAGCAATAATGAAAGGTAAATTAACAGAAAGGCAGCTTCTCTGGATCTGGCTCTCACCTACAGGGAGACTGCACACATCAACTCTTACAGTGCACCAGCTCTAGTGCTCATATGTTGCAATAAAATGTTCCAACTCACTAAAAACATCAGGAAACAAATCCAGCAAAGAATATTCACTGTTCGGTTAACAAACTGAGTCAGTAACATGGCTCCTTTCAGTTTTAGCAAGCTGTACATTAATCCATACCATAAGAAGGGGGCAATTGATGTAAGGACAGGATTTACCATACAAAATGAACCAATGGTTATATGATGGAACAAAACATCAGCAGAAAATGAGGGTGTTGGACAGGAGAGAGTTCATTAGTTACAACAGGAGAGCTCTTTCTGTCAGGTCAAAACAAATCCATCAATCTGGAGTGGCTGAGGAATATGGATGGCACTTCTCAGCCCTATGAAAAGGTTTGTCATGGAGGTAAAATAAAAACCTTGGCAAGCTGGAAAAGACAGCCTTTCCAAGCCAACACTCAAGTGAGTGATCCTGCAATGATGAAGGGAAGAAAAAGCTAAATGGTCTGTCCTTCAGGCACACAGGCAGTCTTCATAAACCATTCAAGTGAATGCATGAAGGCAGCCCATCCAATAGTGTTTAGACTGGATAATTTTTTTTTTGAGATTACCTCAATTGAAGGTACTCCTCATAAATGTATGAAGGACAAACATAAAACCCACAGAAAGTGAAAATTCAAGAGTTCAAATTAAGGAGAAAAATCCAATGAAGCTCTCTAAAACAATGATCACAGATGAGCCCTCAGACTCTTCTTTCCACTTGAAGTGCATAAGAGAGCAAGCAACTTTAAATACCCATTAAAAAAAAGCAGATTACTCCCTCCAAAGCTCACTAAACATAATTGAAAACAAAATAGACTTCTTTCTCCATACACACAAGCCTTTGCTGTGGGTGGTCTATGGCATCTGAACAGGAACCATAAATCCTCTGTAAGAAGAGGCTATACAGCAAGGTTGTACTGCTTAAAAGGTTACTTGCTTGAAGAACATCCCTTTGTTGTTTATTTAACTGCTGATGTCTCTGCTCAGTTATTATCTTTGGTGAAGTAATATGGTGAAATTATTTCACTAATACACCTTTTGCTCCCTCCTCTTAAGAAACATGCTGATTTGCCCAGTATATGCCTGAAATACTAATTTTATTGTTATTTTTGTCTCTATTTCCATATCAAACACTGTTTATTTGCTATTCTGCTACCAGCTACATTGCAGTCTGTTTTCCTAGATGCATCCTAGTTCCTTAAAACATTAAGGCAGCTGAAAGTTGCACTGTTGCTATAGGCTCATAGAAATGGAAAAGCCTTTAAAGTCTCTTTAGATGTATACATTTTAGTTCTTTCGTCCCAAATCTTCTGTTCAGAACTGGATACCATTTCTTGAGCAGTTTTTAACACTGTTCCTTTTAAAGTACTGATGTTCTGGAGAATTGTAATATATCAGCACAAAGGGAAAATGAAAGCATTTATGAGTGGAAGCACAAGTAAAAAGGGTACATGTTGATGGCATCAGGGTCTTGATGACCCCTGCACATCCAGCCAGGGTTTCTCAGGATACAGTGATCAGGAAAACAAAGCACAGTACAAAAATCCTAATGACAGATTGGTGGGAAACGACAGAGTCAAAACACTATCAGCTCTTTAGATGTACAAGAACAGAACTAGCATATAGTTGCCAATTGAGGGAGAACATAGGAGACACAGGAACTCAACAGTGGGTTGAGTGATCCATATCAGCACAACGAATCCTGACTGGGATACTGGGGTCTATCATCTTGATGTTTGAATACTGTACAAACCACTTGGACACACGAGTGGGTGCTTGTGGGTGTACAACCATCAAAGGGTTAGCTGATCTTGTTTTTAAGTAAACTCACCTTCCCTTCCAAGGTCTGCTACTGAGCTTGACTGCAGCACTGCATTATTTCCTACCAGGGCAGTCTAGGCAGTGGGGACACCACAGCGCAGCCCCTCTCCCCCCATGGAACAACCCCCCTCACATTTGCCCAGAAGCTCACAATTACTGCCCTAGCACAGAACAGTGTGTACATTACTTCAGCCTCTGGTAGCTCCTGGAACCTGCCAAAATAAGGTCTTTTAGCATTCCTAACTGTTTCTTGAGAACTATCCCTTGTCAGTGACGCACTGACATATTCTTAAATTAAGCATTTAACTGAGACTGACAAGTTTATCTGCAGGACCAACATCTGCACTCATGCAAGACAGCTGGCAGTTCAAAAAGCAGTATTATCATAAAAACTAGGATGCAAGTATTCTCATTATATGGAAGTCATTATGAAAAATGAAAATCAGTGGGTTTTTTTTTAAGGACAGTTGCAAACAAGTTTAGTTCTTAAAAAAAAGTATGTCATCCTTCAGCTATTTATTATTAGGCTGTTTCTTACAGAAAATAATTTTCAAAATGACTGCACCCAACTTTAAATTAGAGCTTTACTTACTTTGTATGTGAAAGCCTTCCATGGTAAGTGTGCAACAGATTTCATCTAGAAATAAAAAAATATCAAATTGTAATTATGTCTGCAACAAGAGACTAGAAAAGTAGACTTTTATCACTTTTCAATCTTACCTTGTAGTTTACAAATAGCTGGGGCAGCATAAACAGGAATCCAAAAGCATACACTCCTGAAGAGAAAGTATGGAAAACAAACAAATGCACAGATGTACATCACACAATTATATTTGCATAATTAGTGATTTGCACTCATTTTTTTCTAAAGAGAGAAGATGCATCTAATTCTTTTGTTCACTTTGGGTTGATTCTTCTCCCTTTTTCAATCACTGTGATAACTGCTCTGCATTACACTGATCCAAATGACAGAGGTTAATATTCTACTTTTGAGTCTAGCCTTCATTTGAAGAAATATGAATAGCAAAAAGAACAGAAGGGACTCACCATTGACAAAACTGTTAATCAACCAGGAGTACCAGCTGCAAAAAAAACCGAAGAGAGTACACTTATATTTCTCTTCAGCCAAAATTATAACACATCCTATACACGACTGTATGCTAACTACTCCAAGAAATGGCTGTGTTACAAATTACTTCATGCAAGAACTAAATACCTCACATCCTCCTTGGATTAGGAGGGGCTCCAGAGAAGATAATTTAAGCAAAGGATGCTTATCAGCCCATACAAGAAATTTTGAGAGGTTTATCACCTGTTTTTATACTTTTACAGAATATTCTAAGACTTCTGTGTCAATAATCAGATAACTAACATGAGATAATACTGTGCACTGAACCCTGACTGTACTAAAGTCTGCAAAGGTAACACTGTATTCTAAATATTAGAGAGACACTTAATATGGCCCAGTGAAAGCTTGTCAAATTTCAAACAACAAATACCATTCAGTGCAAACCACAACAGTAGGTACTTAAAAAGTAAATACAAGGAATCTACGTTTTTCCCTCCTTACATCTAATAACCCTCCCAGGTGTTCAATGGAGCACAATCTTAAATAACGGCAGTGCTAGAGACAATGACCAAATTCCGTACCTCTGCTTGCAATCCTTAAAACAGCTAATAACTGTCATGCTCTGGTTACATCAATTAAAATTAAACTTGCACTGTTGTGTTACTGACACAATAATAGCAACATTACAGTTGTACCAGCATTTCAGTAATCCACAAGCATTTAAAGAATGCATCAGAAAATGCCTCCAAGATTAAAGGATCCACTACTAAGATTACTTGTTTTGACACATTTCTTTACCAATTTAACACAGGGGAGAATTTTATTATATGAATTGTTTTCACTTCCTTAAGCTGCAGCTCATAAAACACCTGGAATATAGTATTTTGGAATACTAAACAAATTTGAGACTTTTGTCAGAAAAGCAGAATTTTAAAATGCTGCATATTTGTTAGCTGCTTACTAAGGCAAAAACCTTTTGAAAAAACTGGTTTTCTAATAGGCCAGAAATTGCCCCAGTTTCTAGTATGACTGTTACAGCTCATGTATGCAGCAACAGCTTAAAATAACATTAGGGAGAACTACTACTTCTTGTTTTCTCCCATCCCATCTGGGCCTAAGGACTATGAAAATAAATGCCTACATGGCCATCACCATGCTTGTGTTTGCAGATTTTTCCTTCAACAAAGTCTCACGGCTGCACACTTGCTTGCATCTCTCCAACACAAAATGAACTAGCTATTTTGAGTGCCAGGGTACAAGGGTTTCATTTGTTCATGAAATATTGAGTGTCCAGCTCTTGCTGAAGTATTACTGTGTTGCAGGCAGTCCATCGCTCTAAAGGAATAAAGAGCCCTTTCTCAAAAATGCTTTTGCTTGCTTGCCATCCTAGCTATCATATTTAGGAACAGAGGAGCCTCTTGTTCAGAGCAAATAATTTTGTGAAAGTTTTTGCTTCTCTTTGCTATTGGACAGGTTCAACTACTGAATTCTTTTCATCTCTCTTATCACCAGCTGGTCCTCTGAACATCAATGGCAGCTTTCCTCTTCCTCTTCTGATCGACAGCTTGCTCAATGCAAGCTATTGAATTCTATACTAAAGTACTATCAGGTTACTTGTGAAATACAACAGCCTGTTGCTTACAGAATGTTAAAAAACCATCTAGACTCTTTAGCTTTAGATAGGCAGAACAAGGAAGTTTCCAGTTCCTGGCTTATGAATCAAATTAAAGCAACCAATTTTCACAACCATGTAGAAAAAATGGGGAATGTTTAAATTCCATACAGATCATTTATAGAGTTACAGTACCTTTTGTACTTGACGTTCAGCAAGGAGTAAGCTGCACCTCCAATACACAGTGGATAAAGCAAATATGACAAGTATTTCATAGCCTAACAGACAAGGAAAATAGTTAGTTCACATTTTATATACAGCAGATTTTTCTTGGCATTAAATAGAAGACAACCACATAATTTTTTTCCTGAAAATCATCTTCTATTCCCAATTGTCTGCTATCACTTCCACTATGCTTCCAGTTCTAGTGGTGGTGGTTCCAAAGCCCAGTTCAGACAAGCAATCACCTTAGAGCACAGGCACCAAGAGACAGCACAAAGATTGGTGTCTAAAAGTTGCTCCCTAATTAACACCAATGTTGCCACCTATGCTCAACTCCTTTCAGAAATGAGGAACCACATGAACTTTCCTTCAGTAAAAAGTACAAATAACAAGTACAAATATCAGCTTTCAAATTTGTGAGTGATAAGTCTTTCAGACCTCTCTTCTTGTAAGCGACTTGCAATTCTGCTTCTCAGAGCAATGCTTCAACCAGATTCAACAACCAAAAGAACTATTTCGTGGTTTCCTTTCAAAAATCATCAGAATGAATCCTCACTATCTTATCATCTACACAGTGATGATCAACTTGACAACTATGAGAACATGGAAAATACATTTGTAGAAAAAAAGAGCAAAACAAGTCAATCAACAGGTCACATACACAGACTTTGTAGATCCGAAGTCATAGGATTCCCTCTTACCTGGGCATCGTATTCCTCTGTTTTCTTTTCAGAGTCATTGTATGCGCCAAACTGCAATACATAAAAGACCCATGATCAACTCAGAACATAGGGGAAAAGCATCTGCTGTCCAACTCCCTACACTAAGCAGGTAACAAAGCTTTTGTAAGCTTCTATAAAGGAGAGTCATACATTTGTCCTGTGCAGCCTTCTAAATATAGGCGAAAAGATTAACCATTCACCTCATATTTTACATCAAACCTCCAGGACTTCTTTGTTTAGAAAAATGCTGTTGAATTCAGAAGAATTCACAAAGCAAAAGCAAAGTCAAGTAGCTAAAAATTTGTCAGATAAAGGAAGCATTTATTAAAAACCATAACCATGAAGGTCAGTTATGAATTATCTCCACATGTCCAGAAATTCTGCCTGCTTAAACACAGTTCCTTGATTACTGACACAAGGACAAGCAGAGCCATCAGTCACTCCAGATACATAGATTTCAAGCAGCACAAAACCCCAGCAATTCTTATGAAGAAAACGCTGAAGATCAGACAACTGTTTTTCCTGCCAACAACAAACTTTCAGTGTAGACTGAATTTTGCCACTTCATGTTCTGCAGTCTCAGCACTTCATTTTTATCCAGAAGAATCATCAAAGAGTGTACTGTCCCAAGGACATGTCACATCTTCTCTTAGTTCCACAATAGAGAAGTTACGCCTACAGGTTCATGAAAAAACCAGTTTCTTATTTCAAAACATGGTGTCACTTAAGACTGCCTTTCCAACACAGTGGCAGCAGCACAGTCCCACCTATTAAGATTTAGCCGGACTGACAGAGACGTTCTGAAATTTCTTGCACCATAAATACACACAATTAGGTGCTTTTTCTAAAGAACTCAAAGAAAGTAACAGGTTTGAAAATGCTCATCCTGCTACTGGATTAAACCATTCATAAAGAGATGTACACAGGAAACTTCTATAATTTCTTAAAAAATCTTGACTTCACTAAAAGTCAAGTTGCACAGTAACCTAGAAACAGATGCATGATTCAAGCATGTAATCACTAACAGGGTAATGTCTACTATACCTGAAATTTGGGTCTCAAACCTTGCCATCTGATTGTCATTTTCAAGGCTTTCTTCACTTTCCAGAGCTGTGATTAGCAAAAACAAAATGTGCACGTAAAAGATTATACAAAGGAACGCTTATGAAGGATTCAGATAATTAGAATCAAGATTCCAGAATGCCTATCTCAAGCATCCATTGTATAAAGCAGTAGCAGCCTGACTGCAGCACATTGCCCGTGTCTACACAAACCAAACTCTGCATCATCAAACAAGTACAATGTTGTGAGCCTGCACTATTACATCTCTTTATCAGATGATGTACTTTAAGTGAAGTAATTTAGTCCTTCAAGGATATCTGGATTGCAGTGCCTAGGTGGGGTTAGCACGAACATGCACCCCAGGTCAGGCATTTAGAAAATTCCCCAGTAGTCACCTGCCAAGCAAGTTTTTACGTGCCTTCAATGAAGGTGCCTCAGAACTCCTGATTAGGTTGGCACTTACAGGGTCATTACATTTCAGTAGTGGACTACAAGCAAAAATCAGTGAATCCACTGAATTATTTGGTTAATTACTTTACAGCTGTAACAGCCTGACCCTAATGTAAACCAAAAGCCTCAATTCACCTGAAAATTTACTCATGTGCCCACACTGCTATACAGATTGAATAACTTAGGCATTGCAGCTCCTCAGGAGAGCTACACCCCATGAAGTTTTATGTGGACAAGGTTAATTTGTTTAACTTTAGATAAACCAGTATTCTCTTCTCACCCACCATATATTCCAAACAAAAAAAAAGGGGAATAGGGTAAAGATGATCCTTTACTGTTATATTTCATGCAAGTGAGAAAATTGCTTCTTACAAAATCAATGTCACTTATTAGTACTGCATGAGAAACAGGCGTTAAGAACAAGTTGTGAAAAAGTTCTTACTAGCAGACAAATTCCTCTGAGATGTACTGTCTGTATGACTGCTGTCACTTTGAGACAGCTGTGCTACCTGCAACCCACTGGCTAAGTGAGGACTTGTGGAATCATGCACACAGGCAGTGGTCTCCTCCTTTTCCTCCTTCTCTAACCACCTCAGTCCCAGCACTGTCTGTGGGCGCACAGCCTGCTCTTTCAGCAGCCTTGTTGACATGGTCGTACTTGCTTGGCCAGGAGTGAGGCCTATCAGATGATGTGATAGGTGGAACCTCAGCATCACTCTGTGTTTGCTTTCTACAGTATCAGCTGGACCATCCCAGAAAAAAATGATACTTCCAGTTTAGTTATTTGATCAAGGGACACAATCTCCTCTGCCACTGATAGCCAAGGACATGCAAGCTACAGCAGAATTTTCCAGTAATGAGTTTAGCATTCTTTTTCTGCTATAAACGATGGATGTTGCTGCAAATACTGGTATCTGGTGGTACAGCTTTAAGAACTCACCTCAATCACTGCACCAACACCTGCTGGGATCAGTACCAATAAACTTGTTTGTTCATCCAAAAGGAAAAGAAATATTACCACAGTACTAAAGCACCGCCAAAGCACTAGACAGAAAAAATGAAAATGGAAGGCTTGTTAATATTTAAATGAACAGCTGAGATGACAGAAGACTGATGGCCTATTTAGTGTAATTCTGCCTTACACAGTTTAAGCATGAATTTATTCTGTGTACTTCTTGGTATATCTAGTAGTCCTAGAAACAACCAGTGATCTCTGGACAAATAGGGAACAAAAACATTTTATGCAATCTTTATCAGAGGAGAGGAAAGAAAATGGGAACAATTTAATGAAGACTTCTGTACTTCAGCTATTCAGCAATGTATCAGTAGCATGAGGAACTACATGGACATGATTCTTGTCACTAGGAAGCTGAAAGGCTGTGAGATAACATAATGTCAATCTTTGAAACTCACTTATTGTTCGTAAATGTTAAGTCTTTTCAATTTGACTTCACTGAGTTTTGAAACTGGCAATTGACTCTTATTTCTGAAATTCCATGCACCGTTTTGAATTGTTATGAACTTTTTGGCATACACATGCCAACAGCAGTACAACTGCTTTAAAAAAAACAAACGCACTCTCATAAAAAAGATACATCAATTCCCTACATGAGAAAAACATGTTGTTCATCATAAATTAGCATGCCTTTTGTTTTCCCCCTGGTATTGATATTCCTTACGTGTTTTAATCCACCTGTAAATATGATAGAATTAGGGATAGCCTCAGAGGTCAAGTGACACCAGGTTTATAATTTTGCTTTATAATCAAAATTGGAAAAAACCTATTGGAAAAACCTTCATCTGTTTCTAGGAAGGCTTGGCAGGATGTCAGTTCACTATGTTTCTCTCATCTTCCCTATACACAAATCAAATCAACCCTCCCATGCTCTCCCCCTCCCCCCACCCCAGGAGCCTCTCTTGCTCCTGTTTCCATCCAAGTCCAAATCAAGCAAGAGCATTACACTGCAGCACTTTCCACCCACAAATATTTTGGAACCTGTAGTTATCTACAAGGAACACAAGGGACTTGCAGAACTGCATTACCCATGAAAGCATATTCTCTCCACCCACAGGACTTTTTCTGGTCTTCATTCTTTTCTCAAATTACTTCTCTGTTCCTTCAGTAAGGAAAACATGGTAACTGACTCAATATTAATCTAATTTCCAATTCCAAGACAGTCAAATCTCAGAAGTGACTCAAGTGCTCAAGTGATACCTGAGCACAGAACTAACAAAGTTAGAACCATCTAACTGTGTAGACTGTTAGCCATCCCTTCTTCGTACACAAAACCATCTCATTTTGCTATCTCTGAGAACCTGCAAAGTGTCAACTTAGAGCAACACTGAAAACACACATCATAAAATAGCACACAGACAACAGTTTGCATTCTAGTCCATACCTGCTTTTGTAGACATCCCAATCATGCTCCTCTTTTTCTTCCAAAAACTGATGTCATTTTTAAATGCAAGGAAATCAAAGAGAAGCTGCAAATAGGAAGAAACATACTCATTTGCTTGAAACACACACTAATTAGAGACTGAAAATGTTAACAATGCATTCAACATGGTATTAAAAACCCCTGTTCTAGAAGCTACAGAAATTAAAATTAAGATTCACAAATAAAAGCTAAAAACAAAAGCTGTTTTAGAAGCCCAGGCTCTAAAAGCAGTACAAAATGACAGGATGAATTTCAAATACTGCTACCACTGCAATGCTGTACAAATCACTGTCCTGTAAGGGAAGTCAGGGACCCAATACAGGGTAACTCATCATAGAGGGTGAAGAATGAGGATCCTGAGGAACCACACACCTCCTTGAGAGACCAGGGAAAGGCACACTAAATTAGACTCAAAATGCTCTGTATTGGATTGGTAGTCAAATCAGGTTTGGGTAACAACAAAGCTTTTTAAAAAAAAATCCTATAAGATAGCAAGCCAGGTTTCCTCTGTCAACCTAAACTTCCAGGACATTTTAGAATTCAATTTATTTGCAGGAAGCTTTTTTATTTTCTTCAGTATTTTCATTCAGTATATTTTTCAGTATTTCCTTAAGCATGCAGTGTCTTAAAAAAATCCAAACACAGATTCCAAAACTTCTTGGGTCTGTGGATTTTAATGAGAAAGTTTTCAGTTGTTTTTGTGGTATTTGTTTGTTTGTTTATGGGAGGGGGTTGTTGGGGTTTTTTTTAATTATCTGGGAAAATGATGTACAAGAGGAAAAAGTATCAGAAAAGCTTGTCCCACTCTACAGATACCTTGCAACCTGATAAACAGAGTGAAAAAATTAAATTAATATGTAATGGAAGTCTAAGGCTTTCCAATCAAATTAACTGTAAGTAATGTAAGTATAAAGAAGCATAACATTCCAGGAACGTTCTTATCTTTCCCAGAGTATGGGAATTGTGTTGAGTGTAATTGTAGATTACATAAATGTTCACAAGCGTCTAAACCCAAGATTTGGATTTAAGCAAATGCTAAGAAAGAGACAAACAACAACAACAAATAACCATGAGGGCTCCATGCTTTACAGCAACATTTTTGGAAGCAATTTATTTCAGCTGATCTAAATTTCTGCAGGAATTAGAAGTCAGAGACTCAAACCCTAGTACCAGTGTCCCAGCTATGCCACTGCAGTGGCAAACCTTGTGAGAAGCCAACAAAATTTAAACCAATGTTGACGGGCATATTAATTCTAGGCACCTTGGTTCAACTACAATGTAAAAAAAAATGATAATGAAGGTAATGTTTCATATTTCAGTCAAGATTGTTAGTTTCTATATAATTATCATAAATTTCTGCCTTATTTAAGTTTCTTGTATTAACTCCATATTGGAAATATAGCTGACTTGTATCAGAAAATGCTTCCATTGCTCTACTAAAATTGCTGTTTTCCAGAATAATTCATAATTAATGAAACACCTGAAAGTCAGACACACAATTTCCCTTTTTTTTTCCATATTATGTACCTCCTAAAAACCAAAACCACTTACATGGAATGCTGCTACGAAGAATGTCAAAGCCAGAAAGTATAAGTTAGTATCAACAAAAATTCCTTTTACTTCATCTGCGTCCTTTTCTGAAAAGCCTATGAAAAAGAACAAGTCACTGTGCAAGAAGTACCAGACAGTTCATTGCTGTCATGCTGAAGTCCAGTTTGAAAGGAATCTTATGTCATCTGCACATAAATCCAAAACATGATGGAAGCTTTACTGGTAAAATCCTAATCCACCTATATTTTGGCAAGTTATCTGGCTTGCCATAAAAAAAACCCATCAGCTACAAGCCTTTAACTTATGTAATTACAATGTGTTTTCTAACTTGCCTTTAACATGTTGTGTAATTACAACCTAAGCTGAACACCTGACAGACAAATGGCAAGACACAGGAAATGATTTTGGCCTGAGCGGGAAGTAAAAAAAAAGGTTTGTCAAATTGGCCTCTGAACTTCAATTTAGTGATAGACAAGAAGAGTGAGCTTCACATCAAAAGCTGAAAAATGAGAAAAGGGCTACACTGTAAAACACAACAAGTCAGTGAGAAACACGGTCACAGATGCAATACTATGATTGAAGTCTACAGTTCTCAGAAAATACACAATGCTGCGTTTATGGCAATGGTGCTTGAAATCAGCACCAACTTACTTTGCCATCACAGCAAGAATGTGGCCATTTTCAAGTGATTTTGGAGTTTTGCTACTAATCTAAGGTGACTGTTCCAGAAACTACTCCAATATGAAAATTTCAAACCTTACGTTTCACTATCTATATACTTATGGGAAACAAGCAGCATCTTAGACAGGCTATTTTCCCAGGCAGAGGAGGTACTCCTGGGATGAGAGGTCTTGATAGCTGTGTCTTTCACAAAACAGCTGAGGCATGGAACATGAAAATTGCAATTCTGAGGACACTTATGAAAAATTATGGAGAAGTGATGGTGGACAAATGCCCTACACAAACTCTAAGCAAGCAATTACTCGATTCTTTCAAGACAGTAACGTTTAGCAGACATACTTGTAGCTTTAACACACATTAGCCTGAGCTAAGGAGAAGCAGTTGGATTTTACTTAGGGTGGCCTGTCTGTATTTCACTGCAGATATACGGCTACAGTGAGTAGCTGTATATACACCTTATATCAAAGCCTATGTACCACTGAACCAACTTTATTGTTCCATGGATGATAGGGGAAACCTACGGTGAAAATGCTCTTCTTGATTATAACCTCTTATGCTTTTACAGAGTACTACTCAAGTAAAATTAATTTTAAAAATGATTAATTCACCTCTGTATTCTTGTTCCCTACCACATGTCAACATTTATTTTTATCTTAAGGTGAAATAACACAAGATTTGTAGCATTAAACCGCTTCACCAGCTATCCAGAAAAAGAAGTGTCATCTATGTACATAAAAGAAACAAACTGAGGGGTTAGTTGTGGTTTTTTGGCCTAAAGTCATTAAAGGTAAGCGTACCAAATTGCTGGAGGGAGTACACAGCATCCTGCATGTGGATCCAAAATCGGAGTTTTCCAAGAGATATTTTGTCATATGACACTGTAAGAGGTAGCTCTGTTGTTGAACGATTTATAACCTGCATTTCAAAAAGACATAGTTTCATTTTAATAGCAGAAAAATCGCAATAATTACTTCCATTCATTTTTTAAAAATAAAATGATTGTATCACACTATAATTTAATCACACAATTTTAAGAACTCAGTTTGTTTTCTAAAGGAAATAAGATCTTAGACTTCTATACCATGCTTGAAGTCTTTGTGTTTTTTCCAAGAAATGTTAAATTAGCAGTTTGTTCTGTTCAAGTTCCTATACCAACTTCACTGCTCCTGTATATAAAGGCCTCTGAGAGGGCAGCATAAAGTGGGAAAAGTGTGTTTAAGATAATTCTTTTGACAGTTCTTCTCTGAATGTATATGCTAAAATTACTGAAACTAGAATATTATAAAAAACCCCCCAAAACTCAACCAACAAATTGTATCCCAAAGGCCACAGTCAGAAATTTACTACACTGAGGCTGATTTTGAGAGAAATTGAAAGGGTGGGGAAGAGAGATGATGCCACTAGCTCAGACTAGTGAAAACACTACAGCTACAGCTAAGTAAGATAACTTTGGGATAACTGGGGTATCACAAAAACTCTCTTCCTGCCCCTCAAAGAATAAATTTCAGCTAATCCTACTGTATCACCTATGTGTTACTTAAGCTGGAAAAAACAAAAAGTCTTAAATTGCCTCAGCTCCTTCTGCATGATAGCTGTCCATATCAACCTCTCAAACAATTTTAAAGAAAAAAAAAAAAAAAGAAAAAACCCTTGTCCTCTCAGATGTTAGAATACTCAGCAGCTACCTCAGTACAAGTTCAGGCAGTATGTTTTACATTTCCAAGGATACCTCAGGACTACAGACGGGCAGACACTTTGCAAGAGTTCAAGATCTACTGCTCCAGGCTCCTAATTACTCCCAATCATAATTCCCATCTCAGACCTGCTACTGTACACTGCATCTCTTTCCAGAGTAATTAGTTAGCTGACACCTGAGGTAAATGGACTTCTTCTGATTCTTGTGACACAGAACATGGTTTTATGCTCCCCACCTATCAGTCAGATGTGTACTGAGGGCTACATCCACTCTCCCATTCACTCCTTCTTCCAGTGAGTACACCCAAATCTTAATTTCACCACCCTCTCAAGACCCTGTAAGCTTTTCAGACAGTGGCAGAACATGCAGGCACATAAGGGAGAAGAAGGGAAGCTGAGAAAGTTTTATGAATACAGCAGAGAAAAAGCCTGAGAGACTAGAATAGTGTCAGGGATCCCTGGGCTGAATGGAACAAAAAACCAAGAGCGGTTAGAGCTAACTGTAGAGAACTCTGGGAAGATTCTGCAGCTGTTTACGAAAAATTATATAAACATCTTCCAGACTGCTTCTCATTTTCAAAGGATTCCTGTACATCAATTAGTCTCATTTCAATTTCTCAGTCTATCAAAGACAGTATTAACATTTATGGGAGAAAGGAAAGAGAAATTTTATCTGTGGAGCATGAACAAGCAACAAAAATTTTGCAAATGCCTGGGTAAGCAGCATGTTGCAAGTGCACTCTCCACAGACAAAGAACTACTAGGGTGGAGTTAAGGGTAGTGTAGGGAGAGAATCCGATTGCAATAGAAGACAGAGATGGGAATTTAAAAATAAAGATAAGATTAGAAGAATGAATTCTTTCTCAACAAACAGCTAAAAGCCCACAAGTGGTGCCTCACAACCTCAATGTGTGACAGTTGCTAAGCCTTTGAAAGCTAGGAATGACCAACTCCCTGCAATACAACCTCCTCTTGCAGTGTGGCATCAGAGCACGTTACTTCTAGCACTCTACTTAATCAATACTATGAAATAGTGTGCAAGCACTGCAAGTAAGTTCAGTGGTATAAATTTAAAAATTATCTTTCTATTAAATTCTGTGCAATCCCCAAAACCCCAGCGCTTGCAAGCACATTTAAGAACATGAGGAACACCATCTCTACCCTGCAGTACTTATCACAGAAGACTTACATCTTGATCAAAATGAGAGTCAGTTGACAATCTAGAGAGCCTAGCACCAGCAGGAAAAACGCATCTTCAGCTCCATGATTTTAGGTCAGGTAGAGAAAACAGACACTGTCTGTGCCCCTATTTACAGTCAAACATTAACCTGGCTCCACCAAAGCTGTACCATCTTCTTTCCTTATTCTTTCCTGCTCTTCACTTGCCCCTCATTCTCTCACAGAATGTTTACTACAGGACCACTCCTGCTGCAGGACTTGAGAGCAGTTTGGCCAGTCACTGCTGAGACATCACATAAGCCAGTGCTGAAGGGGAAGTTTACTGGTTTTAGTGGAATAGTCTTTGCAGCACTTCCCAGGATCTTTAATGACTTTCTGAGGCAGTGAGTTACACCAGCATTAACTGTGACATGCATGACAACTGCAGGAATGTCATTAGTAAAATGAGAATGCTGAATTTATTTGTAAACAGGGTACATGACTTGACCAGTTTTTAGTTCACATGAATGTACTGGACTGGATGAGCTGTGATAAAAAAAAGGACAATGACCACTAATAGAGACATTACAAATGTATATCTAAAGAAATACTGGACAAATATATCTGCTATCAAGACTTGTAACAAATGCTCACGAGTTTATTTTGCTGTACAAATTTGGGGTGGAAGGGATAGAAGTTTGTAAAGAATCTCCTGAACACTAAGGAACAAAATTCTTTGTCTGAGCTAAAGTAATGAATTGGAGAGACAGTTTAGAAGGTTTATGGGAAATTTACATCTACCAAGGCTTCCATCTAGAAGATGGAGAATCCAGACATGCTCATTTAACAGTTTTGAGACATTCCCCAAGGCTGCTGTTCTCAGTAACTCAATTACCAAACTCCAGTCAGTGCAATTGAAAAGAACTGCATGGCTTAACTAAGAGTTGCTAAGATCAATATGATTTAGATACAGGAGACTGCCATGTGTACCCTGTAGAAAAGGAGCTGCATGATTTCCTACAAGAGAAGGGTTGGGCAAAAACTGAATACAGAAAATTCTACTTAAATTTATAAACGCCTTTTTTTTTTTTTTTAAACTGCTGGAGTGACTGAACACTAAAGCAGGCTGCTCATAGAGGCTGTGGCCTCTCCATCCTTGGATATAACCAAAACTCAACTGGAAAAGGTTTTGAACAACTCACTCTATGTGATCCTACTCTGAGAAGGGGCATTGGACTAGCAATCTCCAGAAATCTCATCCAACTTCATCCTTCTGTAATTCCATTACTGAAGTTTCAAAGCCCTGATTTAGTTGAAAGCACAAAATCATTGGACATACTGTAACACCAAGCTTTCAGGTGCTCAAGTTACTCTAACATGATAGAGAGCAGCCCCAAGAAATTTAACCACAAGTGAATTTTGAAGAGATAAGAGAATAGCTACTGACTTATCTCCAGTGTAGCTCCACTATCAGCTGTGGATATGTCAATATGCTTATTTCCCTAGAGGGTATGAGAAGCTACTCTGGGATGCTAACACAACTTCTTCACCTTAGGGAGTCAAACAGTTACTGAGGAGACTGCTCCTGCCACTGCTGGACAGTGATGTCCTCCATATTCACCCAAAAGACAGAAGCAATGGAATCCAAATATCTTTGGTAGAATAGAAGACCGCGCTTGACAAATACTTCTGCCAGAGAGAAGTCTGAAAACCCAGCTTCTGCAGTTATCACAGTAGATCACATTAAGTTAAATGGTCATTGAGTCCTTTTGTGCGTTTATACTTTTTCATTACAGCAAACAACCTCTGAGAAAATCTTAACCAAAACAACATTGCATATTACTCTTAAAACTGTTAAACGCAATTAAAGGTATTCTATTACTCACCATCAAATCTTTCACTCTGTTGCTTAGCTGATCAATAAATAATATTGGAAGGTAATGCACTGTCTTCCCCAACTGAACCCTAGGATGTTTAAACATGGATTTTATGACTGTAGTGATCTAAAAAGAAAACTACTTTTATTCAAATTAGCACTCATTCATCACTTTCAGATCTACCCATGTAGAAATCTCCCACCATCTTTTCGGGCACATTTTCTTTTAACACACAGCAAGAAATTAGCCACTAGCCTAGAAGCAATCTTTCATTGAAAGATATCTGTACTGAAAAATTTTGTTTGTTTTTACTCTTCTGTAGAAAGACAGAATAAGCAAATAAAAATACAAATGAAATTGGTTGTGATGACGCTGAAGCTTTTGCATGACCAACGGAAATTTAAAAGCCTGTGGAAGAGAAACATGCTGAAGTTTACTGCCATATATTTGTATCCTTTGTCTCCAATATCCCCCTCCTACTGCGACCATGACACCTCTCCACCATCTCCCCCACTCCTCTGTGCCCAGCAGGATGTCAATCACATGCTCTAGCCCATATGGGACCATGAACGTGATGGCTGATGCACAAACAGGAAGGCCAGATACTACTGCAGGGAGCGTACAAGGAGCAGAAATCTTCTCTGCCATCTACACAAGCTCTCATTTGGATTGCTCTACCACCTCATCAACCTGCATGAATCCAATAAAAACTTCCTAGCCTTCAAGCCCTCTATCAAATTTATTACTGTAAAGCTATTAGCAAATTACGATCTACATGCAATTGTTTTGTCAGTTATCTTAGAAAAGTATTTAGCCCAATGGCCTAACAGAGACAAATTCTTAAAAGTCTTCACTAGAAAGGCAGTCATCTACACTGTGATGTTCTTGGTAGAAATCTAAGTAGCATAATGGAGATTTTTAAAGGCTGAAAGTTGAATTTTAGCTGTTGACAAAAAGTCTCTATGCATGCTAAGAAGGACTGCATACTAAACACATAGTGTGCAATAGTAACACAGAAAAGTACTAAACTGAGGCTCAGAAATAGTGCTTGGTTATTTAACTGATTTAGATTTCTAAGTAATCACTATGATTAAAGCTATTGTTAGTGAAATAGCAGCAGGTTATTTCATATCCGAACTATTTTGCTGTATAATGCAGCACTGATGCAAATCAGCTGGAAAAAACATTCTTGTTCATCAACCCCAGTCCAACAACCCCTTCTTGTTATGGGTCTATCTTATGAGTTACTAAGTTTATCTATTCTGGCTCAGAAGCTATCCCACAACCCCAGGGTCTGGCTGGTTTGCCAACTGCTTCTGGATTTAAGGGGGTACTTGTAGAGAAACATATTAACATACAGCAGCACAAGCTTAAACAGCACTACTTATATGCTTGATACTGGAAGCGATTGAAGCCAGCTGTGAGCAGAAGCTACTGCCTGCACCTAGTAGCCTAAAAACCTATCCCTGCCTGTTAGTATTTTCCAGAAGAAAATGACATCATGTAGGAACACAAACAGTCAAAGTAGAATAAAGCCAATCATAAAGGGAGAAAAAAAGTTATCATAGGAGATCAGCTGTGCCTCTTCAGCACTTCCAGTTTGTACAGATAACTTGTAGATGAAGGATAACTGGAAAGGGTCAAGGGATGGCAATTACTCTGAAGGTCAGAAGGACACCTGGAGAATAAATGGGTTTGAAGTCTGCTGTAGCATTTTACCTGTATCTTTGTAGTCCTGCTTTGCCTTACTACAGTAACACCACACGGAAAAAGTATTCTAAACTCTGAGCTGCCCAGGAACCAGGTAGCTCCAATAAGGTTTTCTAGTACATAATATCTTAGCAGCAATTTGTCACTACCAAAATGCAAGCATTAAGAGCATCTGTTCTTGCCTCTAGGTGCCCATTTAAACATAAAATATAAAAGAAGGTCAGGGAGGACTTTTGAAGAAATGTGCCGTAAGTTTATAATAACATATCTGATGAAATCAAGACATTGACTTACATTTTCATGTAACGATGAACATCAGCAGGGAGGGATGATCCATCAAACACAAAATCTTCCACCATGACATTTAAGGTTAGTCTTGACCTCCAGTGAGAGACAGGTTCATCCAGAGCATTGGTCTGTTTTTCTGCTTCGATTTGCTTTAAAAAAAGAATAAAAATACATACTGCTAACCAATGCAAAATTTTGAATAGGATAATAATCTAACTTATAGAATCCAGGGAGTCATTAACTATATTAAAAATCAGAAGCCCACTAAGAAACACCTTACATTAATTTTGACCAGATCAAAGTATTTTGCTCAAATAGAACAGAATGGATTATAAAGGCCCACCACAATCTGACACTGAAAAACTTCAGTGTCCATTCACAGCCTTGTTCATCAAGAAGGAATATTCACCTAATTAATCTTCATACCTTAGGAATGTGGATATTAATAAGAAAATATCACTTTGAAAGCAGACTGTACAGTAATCAGATGTTACTTCAAAACAGCCCAAAGGATGTGAATGATCCACCAAACATTATCTGTTTGTTTTCATGTCTTACCCTGCTATTTTACAACAGCAAAGCATATTATTTCACATGAATTCAATTCACTACAGAAAGCAGCACCATGCTGTTACAGAGCAATACAGTACTTCTACCAAAAGCAATGAATCCTTGAAGCAATTATTGTTAACTAGGGAAGTATTTTAATAACTAGCCAGTGTTTTAAAGAGCTCTGCCTCTGCTCTGCTGAAAAGTCTGCTATTAGCATGATAATCAAGAAAAGGATTTTGATTTTTTTTTCCATTGTATCATCATTAGTTTGAAGATGCAAGCCCTGCAGATACTAACACTAGAAGTGTCTGTAAAAGAAATTACTTGTTTTGTAAATGTTATTCTATAGATGGAACACACACCTACCTGTGTGGCTGATTCACCAGTGAGCAAATTAATCTCTTCTGGTTTGGGGACCATGTATGTGGTCAGAGGGCTAACTATATGCACCTGCTTAGCATCATGCCATGGCAAAATACCAGCATGATGAAGAAATACAAATGCATATAATGTGCCATTATTTCGGGTTTTCTTTGGTACAGAGACATTCACTGTCCTAAAATACAAAATAAATACATTATGAGATGACACAGCACATGCTGAAATATTTAGCTATTACTAAATATATGGGTTGCCCGGAACACAACAATTACTTCCGGCTAACGTGTTCCACGGCTGGATGGGGTTATTTTTTAATACTCCAGTACATATCACAATATATGCATTTCCGAAGTTTTACTATTATCTTAACGTAGTTTAACCTTTGCCCACTTCATACTTTATTGCCCTAGATAACACAGGACTGCATCACCAATTCTTTTGTTGCTTTCCTCTGCTAATAGGTCCCAGGGCCAAAATTATGACAGCACTTGTAAAAAACAGCCTTCCATGTGCTGAATATGTATCACAGACTGTATACATGATACAAAGTTTAAAAAGAAAATCACAAAGTTTTGCCATGGACTTTGCATTAATAAAATATCTTCTCAGCTATGGCATGCCAAGCACAGAACTCTAAATTGGAGCCCCAAACAATGAAGTCACTCCCCTTGTACTAGCCAAGAAATCATCCTACTTGCACCCTTGCATAATGCCTCCTCTATTCCTGTAGTCTTGCTCAGCTTATTCTGCTCTGAATACTTTCCATGGTTTAGCAGACCCTGTCACTAAAACAATTCTAATAAGGTCTGCCAGAGATGAAGTTTAATATGACCTAAACTGCAACCAAGTTCTTTAATCATAGAAAACACAGAGAGTGAAAGAATCTGGGAGACTACAGTAAGAGAGTCAAGAGTGAGGTAATTATTTAAAAAAACCTAAACAAACAAAAAGTGAGGCAGCAAATACGAAGAACAAAACAAATAGTTCCAGTCATTTTAACTGTACAAAGTGCCTATATAGAATGCACTGTTACTAAAAAATTACTCTAAAGGCACAGTCTTGGCACCTCTATCTGTTCAGAAGATGCCCAAACCCTAAATTACCAGAAAAGGTTTTCTTGTGTGATTATTAGCAGGGAAACAGTTATGGAAGAGCATGTTGCTAAAACACAGGAAAGGAGAACATGGTTTGACATCCAAGTCCTGTTCCAGGTCTGAAGCCACAGCAATTAAGAACAAAACATAACATGTGTAGTCAGTGTCCTACCTATGCGATTAGAGGCAAGTCTCAAGCATTTCCAGGCACATTTGTCTTTAGATTTTCTCTACTGAAGGTAATTTTTACTATTATAAGCAAGGCACACTTCTGCAAAACGTTTGCCTATATGGCTGAGAACAGCATGCTGATCCAAGCTATCCAGTAGTGACATGTACCTTGCTTCATGCATACATCTGTCCATGTAACTCCTAGCTAGGATGCACACTTCAGAATTAAACAAAGAACTCTGATACCTTGGATACTACTGGTTCAGATCCTTACCTTTCAAATTTGGACTCAATATCAAAATCCTCCACATTCAAAACGAGATCTATATTACTCTCAGCACCAATGCTTGACCGCGTGGTAGTATACACGCTTAGCTGAAATCAAAACACAGCACAGAGAAATCAGAGTATGGAAATAAATTCATGCATCACTATGTTTAGAGTACAGGTCTGTCTTTCAGCTTCACTAATTCCCCCAATTGCAGCAAGGTTGTATACACAGCAAAAGAAAATAGTGTACTCAAAAGAAGTCTTTCAGCTCCTTTTGGGGGCAGAAACACAGTCATTAAATACATTTTAATGGGATGACCTGTTCTGGAAGTTGAAGGAAGTGGAGCCACTTCACAGAACCAGAGAATTGTCAGGGCTGGAAAGGACCTCTGGAGACCACCTCGTCCAACCCCCCTGCCAAGGCAGGGTCACCTAGAGCAGGTAACACAGGAACACACTCAGCTGTGTCTCCAGACAGGAAGACTCCACAATCTCCCTGGGCAGCCTGTTCCAGTGCTCTACCACCCTCAACATAATGAAGTTCTTCCTCACACTGAAGTGGAACTTCATGTGCTTTAGTTTATGCCCATTACTCCTCATCCTGTCGCCAGGCACCACTTAAAAGAGCCTGGCACCATCCCCTTGGCACCCGTCCTTTGAGATATTTATATGAATTAATGAGATCCCTTCTCAGTCTTCTCTAGACTAAACAGGCCCAGCATTTCTTCCGCAAGGCTGCTCTAACCAGTATGTGTATGACAGCAGATATACAAAATCAATAAAAACACCGGAACCCATGTCCTACCCGTGCACCAGCCAAAGGCGCTCTCCACAAGGCCCAGCACTACGAGAGGGCGTGGGAGCGGCTCGCCCGGGCGGGAGCAGGGACAGGGAGCAGAAGCGGGGGCAGAGGGCACGGACAGGGACAGAAGGCAGGGACAGAGGGCAGGGACAGGGGTGGTGCCGAGAAGCCCGTGACTTGGGCGGTGCGCCGGGGGNGCTCCGCCCGCGGCGCGCGCGTCACAGCGCGGCGGCCGCTAGGGGGCGCTGTATACGGGGCCCGCCCGCGGGTCCGCTGAGGGCTTCGAGCAGAGGAATGGTGATAATAATGGTAACAGTGGGGATAGTGATAATAATGATGGTAATCACAGAGTCACACAGAATCCATGAGGTTGGAAAAGGCCTCTGAGATCATCGAGTCCAACCTATGACATCAACTAGACCATGGCACAAAGTGCCAGGTCCAGTCTTTCCGTAAACACCCCCAGGGATGGTGACTCCACCACCTCCCTGGGCAGCCCATTCCAACCTCTAACCACTCTTTCTGTGAAGCAATTCCTCCTGAAGTACAACCTAAACCCCCATGTGCAGCTTGAGACTTTGTCCCCTCATCCTGTTACCGGGCAGAAGAGACTGACCCCCACCTGGCTACAGCCCCCCNAGCAGGGACAGGGAGCAGAAGCGGGGGCAGAGGGCACGGACAGGGACAGAAGGCAGGGACAGAGGGCAGGGACAGGGGTGGTGCCGAGAAGCCCGTGACTTGGGCGGTGCGCCGGGGGGCCGAGGGCCGTCTCCGTCCCGCTCACCTGCAGCTTGGGCCTCCGCGCCAAGTAGGGCCAAACGCATCCCCCGGCCGCACCGGCCGCGCCGTCCTCCGCCGCCGGGCAGGGCCGCGTGTAGACGATGCCGTACATGACCCAGCAGGTGTGCGCCACGTACACGGCGAACACGCCCACCACCAGGCTGGTGAAGGAGCTGCGGCTCAGCATGGTGACAGCGCCGATGGCGATGGCGATGGCGGCGGCCGCCCCCGCCCCCNTCCGTAAACACCCCCAGGGATGGTGACTCCACCACCTCCCTGGGCAGCCCATTCCAACCTCTAACCACTCTTTCTGTGAAGCAATTCCTCCTGAAGTACAACCTAAACCCCCATGTGCAGCTTGAGACTTTGTCCCCTCATCCTGTTACCGGGCAGAAGAGACTGACCCCCACCTGGCTACAGCCCCCCTTTCAGGGGGTTGTAGAGAGTGATGAGGTACCCCTGAGCCTCCTTTTCTTCAGGCTAAACACCCCCAGCTCCCTCAGCTGCTCCTTGTAGGCCTTCTGGTCCTGACCCTTCACCAGCTTCATTGCCCTTTTCTGGACTTGCTCCAGCAGCTCAGTGTCCTTCCTGAACTGAGGGACCCATAACTGGACACAGCACTCGAGGTGGCATCTCACCAGAGCTGAGTACATGGGGACAATCACTGCCTTGGTCCTGTTGGCCACACTATTTCTGGTGCAGGCCAGGGTGCCATTGGCCTTCTTGGCCACTTGGGCACACGCTGGCTCATGTTCAGCCGGCTGTCAACCAGCACCCCCAGGTAATAATAAACACAATAACAATAATTGTTGGAATAATAACAACAGTAAGAATAACAATAAAAATATCCTTAGGCAGTCTAACAAAAAATTACCTTTGATACACAGGCACAGACTGCAACGTAGTGCAATACGATGGAAAAAAGAAGTCAGGGAAAGGAAAGGAGCAACATTTCAAGGCCAGGTTGGATGTGGTCCTGAGCAAACTGGTCTAGTGGAAGGTGTCTGTGCCAACGGCACAGGTTTTGGAACTGGATGATCTTTAAGGTCTCTTTCAACATAAACCATTCCTGCTCTACTTTGCACTGGTGTGGTCTCACCTTGAGTCCAGTGTTCAGTTTTGGGCACCACAATATAAGAAAGACATAGAACTATTAGAAAGGGTCCAAAGAAGGGCAACAAAGATGGTGAAGGGCCTTGAGGGGAAGCCAAATGAGGAGTGTCTGAGGTCACTTGGTCTGTTCAGCCTGGAGGAGACTGAGGGGAGACCTCATTGCAGTTACAACTTTCTCATGATGGGAAGAGGAAGGGCAGACATTGATCCCTTCTCTATGGTGACCAGTGACCAGACCTGAGGGAATGACCTGAAGTTATATCTGGGGAGGTTTAGGTTTGAAATTATTAAGAGGTTCTTCACCCAGTGGATGGCTGGGCACTGGAACCGCCTCCCCAGGGAAGTGGTCACAGCAGCAATGCTGCCTGAGTCCAAGAAGTAGTTGGACAATGCTCTCAGGCACATGGTGTGATTCTTGGGAATGTCCTTCACAGGACCAGGAGTTGGACTCTATGATCCTTGTGGGTCCCTTCCAACTCAGCATATTCTGTGATTCTGTGAACAGGAACAAACAGTGAAGGGTGGTGGCAGAACCCAGAAGAAGGGGAGGGTCTGATGCCCACTGATCAGCTGAGGAAGCAGCCCCTGGGCAGCACGACTGCCAAGCAGTCAGCCACACTCTGCTGTCATAGGTCTGAGCTACCAAATATTGTCCCTGAAGGGAGCTAGGAAGGCTCTTCCAGGCCCTCTGCTTGGATTGAAAAAGGAACGTTTCTTGTGGTCCTTATATGTCTGCTTGTGTGTGGGTCAACCAGAAGAAAGTGATGATGTGAGTACTTAGTTCAAGTACGCCTCAGCTGAGAGGCTTGGGCAGAGGGTATTCAGGGGCAGAAGAGGCACAAGCGTGGGTTACAGATGACTGCCCCAGCAGCTCAGCGAGGTGGCACAACCAGAAGTTTCCTTGCAACACAGATGAGAGAAAACAGACACTTGGGTAGGTGAGGGGCATCCACGCCCATCCTGGTTTCAGCTGGGATAGACTTAATTTTCTTCCCAGTAGCTGCTACAGAGCTGTGTTTTTGGTTTAGCAGGAGAATAAAGTTGGTAGCACACTGAAGGTCTGGCTGCTGCTCAGAAGTGCTTACCCCAAATCAAGGACTTCCAGTGTTCCCTGGTCTGCCAGTGAGGAGGTGCACAAGAAGCTGGGAGGCAGCATGTCCAGGACAGCTGACCCGAACTGTCCAAAGGGATATTTTATACCATAGAACATCATGCCCAGTCCAGTATATTAACTGGAGGGAGTTGCTGGGTGGGGCTGATCACTGCTTGATGAGGGGCTGGGCATTGGTCAGAGGGTAGTAAGCAGTTATGTTGAGCATACCTTGTTTCTCTTGGGTTTTATTCCTCTTTGTTGTCACCTTTTTCATTATTATTTTATCTTATTTTATTTCAACTATTAAACTGTTCTTATCTCAACCCCCAGGCTTCTTTTTTTCCTCAGTTCTCGTCCTCTTCCCACCAGGGGTGGGGGGAGAGCGAGCAAGCGGATGTGTGATACTTAGTTGCCAGCTGAGGTTAACCACAACAACTCCATCACTTGAAGTTAGAGAAAAACATTAAGAAAAACACTAAGAAGTCTTCCCTTGAAATCTTCCTACAGTGCTGAATGTCTGTCATGTCTTTGGTGAGCTTCCCCAGTGTTCCACTTTTATTCTTGATACTGTTCATATTAATGGTTCAGCTTACACTCACTGGACCTCAGAGAATGCCTTTTCCCCACCCTCCATTATCAATTTCTCAGGTATATAACTGTCTTGAGTGTTGGGTCCCTTCTTGTCTGTTTCCTGGATAAAAAAATGTAGCCAGAGCTACTTCACTCTAATTTAGACAGACTTACTCTCTGGAAATCTGGAGCGCCTTTTCTGAATATTTTTTGATCTTTCAACTTTCTTCTTTAAGCATGCAAAATAGAACTGCCGTCAGTATCGCTGTCACAGAGGGATATTGTCTTTCTCTTCTTTTTCCACCCCTCCCTCCCCCTTTAAACCCCTGTATTTCATGCTCCCAGTTGTCAGGTAAACAAACACTGTTTTCCTACACACGCTGACACGGAGAACACACATTAACAAAGCATGCCTAAACATATACAGACTCAGTCTTACTCACAATTATGATTTGTATCCTTTCCCTTATTGTAAATTCTGTTATTTATAAAAAAATCCAGAGGAAACCAAACATTTTTTGTTTCATTTTTAATTTGGCTTCACGCTGAAAATTTACAAGCCATTCATGAGGAAAATGTCCAGTTGGGCAGAATGAGCCATGATTGTGTAACTGCACTCAACACTTGTAATGTATCATTTAGGTCCCTTTCAGTAAATCATCTTACACCTTCTATAGCACAGTTTCAGCACCTACATCATATGCTCACTTCATCACACCCTATAGTCCATTTTAACCTATCAGACAAGTAACAAGAGAAGAATGCTCGAATTGAGGTATTTCCTTTAAAAATTTACTGATCACTGGCGTTCAGAGGTAATGTTAAATCATATAGTTTTAAACATTGAAAAAATGTACAAAACCAAGTTAATTTTTTAAAAATAGTATCCTTAGTCTTCCATGCATGTTAATAAAAAATATAAAAATCAAATTTACAACATTGACGCTATACTTTTTGTTCTGCAAAAGTATTTCCACAATTGGAGCCACAAGGTATGGTCATCTTTAGTACATTACTTGTTTTTGCTCTTCATTTTATGAAGTACAGTCAGTTCAGTGCAAAGGTAATAGTCTATGTACACATATCATTGTAGCCATGTGAGGGAAATTTACAGCAGAAAATATGCATTCAGGTCATTATTATCCAGTAGCACTATATATTGTTACAGATTTACACTGCACATCCAAGGGCTCTTATAATAAAAACCTTTTTTTTTCTTTAAACACACCAAGTCTGTTTAAGCAGCCTTGAAGTCAACAACAGAAGTTGTACCACTGATGGAACAACCACATGATACCTCACAAGTGAGTCCCTACAAAACAGATTCCTGCTCTGTCAACACAGGTTTCCAGCTAAAAGCATCCTTTTCATGGCAGTGCCTAACTCAAATTCAGTAGCAGTACAAGAAAATTCCAAAATGTGATCCTTTCAGTGTTAACTTTTTCAGTTTTGCATTTAAAGTTTCAAGCGTGTTCAAAACCATAGCAATCCTTTTTTCCCCCAAAATATAAAAATGATATCCTCAATGCAAGTTCAACGATAGAGATCAAAGCTATTTTTTTTGAGTTATTTCACAGCTTGTTGATTACTCAATTTTATTTTTCCAAAAAAGATGAACTAGTACCTGTGATCAAATTAGAAATGTCTCACACACCCAGAGAGATGCTGGGAATTAGAAAAAGGTTTAGAAAGTGGTCCCATTGAACAGATGTCAAATTCAGCACAATGCTGCAACATTGAAGTAGTATAGTACATAATACAAGGTTGGCTGATGTCTACTCTTGGTCCTTTTCCAGGAAACAAAGTCTACCACCTCTAAAGAAATTTATTTCTGACTTCTATTTCTAACATTGCTGATTTACATGGACTCTTAATACCCTTAGAGCAATCCAAAAAGGCAATATAAACAAGTCACCAAACACAAACAACTATAGACACAAGCAGCTGCAATGGTTTTGATTTTTGTCTAAGTATATACAATTGCTAAGGAAACATGTTTAACTTAAAGGAATTCTAATTCACATATTTAAAAATACAATTTCATTTTTAGATGTTTACTTTAAAACTGCTTTTGTTGTCTGGAAAATACAGCACTGGCTAACCTTCTGAAATATAAGAAATATTTTCCTTGAAGTTCATTATAAAAGAAAACATAGGACAAAAAATATATACTTAGGCCATAAAAGATCTTTCAAAGTTTATTTCTTTAGCATTTAAAATACAAAATTGTCCTCATGCTGGATAGTGAATAAAAGACATGTATTTGGGTCTCCCCCATATACATTCATAGACTTAGAAACAACCTATTGTCAGATGAATTTCCTTTCCAGTACCATGGTAGGATGAAAAGTGTCTGAGCGTCAGCTTTCTTCGGTATCCATGAGGAGGCTTTGTTTGCAATCACATTTATAGATCCTGCATTTGGAACATGGAGCTGAACAGGCTCACACTGAAAGTGATATATATAGTGAGTCAGGAGTCAATCCAATTTAAGGTTGCACTGTAAACTTCTAATACTTCTAAATTTAATTTCTTGTTGCTCACAGGGACAAGGAGAATCTCATAAGCTCTTTCTGACCTGCTGTCACCTGCACCTGCAATGGTTGAAGTGTATGAAAAGAAAAAGCACTTCTGTACCTAATGGCAAGCACAAGCTAAAAGAGTCCATGGGCTTTTAGCTTTGGGTAGCATTACCAGAACAGGACTCGAATATTCACCTGCTGCTCCCGGATCAGGGAGAAAAGTCCCATGAATATCACTTCAGCTTAAGAGGCAGCATATTCTCCCTCCGGCTGCATCAAACCTACAAAGAACAGAGAGCACAAGCAACAACTAGGGATACAGGAAACTGAATTCACCAGCCTAAGAGGCAGAAAAGATCTTTCTTTACTGTGGGAAAAGGCCAGCCGCAGAGTGAAAACTTTGCTGCCACGCTGGGCATGGATGGGATTTTCTACTTGCTGGTTCGGGATCAGAAGTTCAGCCTGATTTTTCTCCAGCTGACTTTGGCTCAGAACTGGCACTCTTAAATAACACCCCATTGATAGTATAAAAATAGAGTATTACAGAAGTCATTATGACTGTTTTCTTCTTGCTTCTGACATTTTTGGTCAAAGTGAAAAAACTGAACCGTAACACTATACCCACAGATTATCATTCAGCACCTTTTTTGAGATCCCCAAGCTATCTCAAGTGAGCTCTGATGTTCATATGGCTCTGTGCAACTTAGCTCAGAATAAAGCAGCATGATAACTGTGTTCATAAAACAAATACCCCAAAGAGCTAAGTTAAGTAACAGGAATACTGAGGTGCAATCAGTGCTAAGGTGATTCTACTGTTTCTGTTCTCAGAGACTGATCATTTTAAAACTGCAAATATATCTATATCCCAAAGTCGGCCTGCACAGGAGTACTCTGCTCTGCCACCCTGCTAAGGAAAATGGAATAAACAGCCACTGCCACCACACAACTAGTAAAATTATTTTGCATCATGAATTGCAAGACAATCTAGGCAGTGTCAACTACCATGCAGAAATCTCAGCACATCTCACAGAAACATAAACCCTCTATCTTACAAGCTTCTTACATCCTCTGCTCTCTAGGTATCACCCACTTCAGTTTAATCCCATTGCACACGATAAAGCACCTTATACCATCTGGGGAAAAAGAAGCTGCTTTCTACAAAAGAAATCACTCTTCCACTTGAAGAAGTGAAAGTAATTATTATCTTGAAAGAAATCTGAAATGTTTCCTAGAGAAAGAAACTGTCTTAACTTGAGCACTATGAGATACAGGAAATACTCTCAGACCCAAGTCCAAGCACAACTAAAGGATGCCCTGTTCGCTGCCGTGTTCTCTCAGTATTACCATTTATACATGGTTTGACCACCAAGTGTTGGTGACCAACATTGTATACCGCCATAATTGTACCACAGAATGATTGTCTTGTGCCTCTGAGGTGGTGCTGGAGGGTTTTTACCTGTAAGGAGATCTTACAAGGTTCATGGTCTGTCATGGTTTGAATACTTTTCTCCACAATTCAAAGAAAAAAGGCAGGGTGAGAAGATGAAGTCTCGCTGTCTACACTGCCAGTGACCAAGCCATTACTGGGTTGCTGCAGTACCTTCAAGCAATCATCCTCTGACTAAGGACCATCCGGCTTAAATTCTACCTAGTCAGGATAGCAAAATTACCTGAATGACCATGTCAGCCTTCCTGCTCATACATGAATCAGATTTTGCAGTTTTGCTGGACTGATCAATTAATAATTTAATTAATATCTAATTATCAGTGGCACTGATGATAACTCTTATTTTCTATTTTGTATTCTTCCTCTTTTTTTTTTTGTTAATGAACTATTCAGAATAATTTGTTAATTTAAGTTTTCTTCATCAGCTGAAGTTCAGATACCTAAAAAGTAGCAAGCTATTTGAAGTGCCTGGTTCACAGGGAACTTCTGTGCCTCAGTACAGCTTTAGGAGCCAAATCTGAGTTTTGTTAATGTAGAAATCCTGGCCAGTGTATTTGTCATTTCTTATTTCTAGAGCACTCATGAAAGCTCTGCTAGAGAAAAAAACAGAGTAAATGTAATATTTCAGAAAGTCTTACGAGACACACTCTGACCTAAAGAAAAATTAAACTTAGTCGGTCAGAGCTTTTAATCAGAATTTTCTTTTCTCTTCAGCCTAGTTTAGTCCTGTAACATACGCAAAGCTGTGCCTACAGGGTTTTTTTTTTTCTGAGATCACAGGATCTACAGCATGTGCTACTAGAGTTCTGCAAATACTATTCTTTAAGTCAGGATGGGTTTTTTTGTTTGGTTTTTTAAAATTTGTCTTTTAATGAGAAAGCAATTTTTGAAGGAGCAGAGAGCAGGAGGTGACTAAAACAGTTAACATGAGAAGCTATACTTACCACATGGTAATATAAAAGTAGGAAGAATAATTAAATGGCAATATCAAAGATGGACTTATCAGGAAACTCATAAATAAATAAAACTACACCTGCTTCAAAAACTTACCAGATGTTGAAATGCAACAATGACTTTTCCAGAAAAATGTTTACTGCATTTTATGAATACAAAAATACTCCAACCAGCCCAATGCCTGAGCTACCTAACAAAGGTATTCAGCTTGCAGGAAGATATTAATAAAGAGCTCAGTGTGATATTTAGCTATTTACTTCCGGCAGCTGTGTCACTTAAGAGGTTGCATCACTTCCCTACTGCACACGTGTCCTTTTCAACCCCTGTGACCTAAGGATTTATACCTTCAGAATGGGATTAGCAAACACACACAAGTCTGTTTGATATTTATCACACTGAGATCATTCTAGCTACAATAAATGCATCAAAACATATAGTGTCATTAAGTCATATAAAACTAAGTGTACAGCCTAGTTTCTCCATAAGACTTACAAATCTCCTATGAAGCATTTTAAGTTTATCTGCTACAGCAACGGACTCCCCAAAAAATCTGTAATAACACTTACCATACTGTGCTGGAGACAGTGGTTTAAATATGCTTTGCACCTACTAAATATTTGTTTGGTTTTAGTGGAGATTCTTTATGTTTGAAAAAATATAAAAGAAGCAATAAAAAAACCAAACCAAACCCCCAAAACTTCAGATATCTTGGATTTTGTGGTTTTCTGTGTAACTTAAAATACTTGTTCAGGCATATGAGAAGAGATAGCCAGCCTTGGCTGGGTATCTCATACAGTATGTAAAAATTCAGGTTGATGCAAGAGCTCTACTGGCAAGGAATGGCAATGTTACATAAGAGTACAAAAATGCTTATCAGAAATGTCAAATGCCTTCACACGCGCATTTTTTGTATAAGGATTATTTCTGAAGTTAAATAGTTGCAAAGAACCAAAGTATTTTCTGCATACGTCTCCTTGTAAATTTAGGGGCTGTTTATACTACCTGTTAAAATATAACAATCTGCCTATAAAATCAGTAATATTTTAATGGAAAGCATTTACATGTCAATGTTTGGCGAAGGGGAAAGGAAGTTTTCACGTCTACTCTGACATTGCAGCAAGTCACTGAAGCTTGACTGTCACAACCCAGCTGCTCCTCAGTCAGATGCCTCTAAAAAGGGTTCTTATCAGGAACTACTGGAAAACTTCTGCAGTTGGAGTTTGATGGATGAGTTGTAACGAATATTGCTGTAGTCATGCCACGTGTTACAGGTCTCAGCTCTCAAGATCCTGAATTCACCACCCTGTGGTAATGTGGCTTTTCTCTCACTACAAGGCAGTCTATTATTATATTCTATAGTGGAATTATATTCATAAATCTCAGTTTTTGTGACATGATGTGTGACCTAACAATGTTTCCATGCAGGCTGATCCTTCATCCTATCATTCATCCTATTATGTCTCCATCTCATTCAGTAATTTCTCAAAAGAGGGAGAATCACAATTCCTTCCAGAATCTGTTGTTTTGTCTTATGCCTTCTTTTTTTTTTTAATGATTTAATCCACCATTTTTAAAATGAGTTTTAATCCACCAAGAATACTTGCTTGTGACTTGTGTTGGTCACTAGCCTTCTCCTGCAGCAGCTCTGGACTGAGCTCACTGGTGCACAGGACTTTCAGTGCCTCTTCACCACGGAATGTGGCACCTGTTTAAGGGCCCATCTACTACAGGCTGCAGCGCCCTTCAGCGCACTCTGTACAGCTTAGGTGCACACGAGTACAGCTCTTATACTCACCACAATTACAAAACATCTCACAAATAAAAAAAAGAAGCCAATGAACCTATGGGCTTTCACAAAACAGACCCCCGAATTACTCACACCACACGTGCAAATTAGACACACTTGTATTCAGCCAACTTCAAGCAGCTTTCTTTGCTCTTTCACAGATGTGGGCAGAGTATCTCTTCCTTTGGAGCTTCTCTCACTTCAAAGTTGTCCACAAGATTCTATGCTTACCTTTTTCTTCTTTTCAGACACATGCGTTGAGGAACTCTCTCCTTCCCTGCATTCTGAAATTCTCAAATTCCCAAGTTCACATACAAAGCAAAAGATAAATACCTTAGTCAGCTTGAGCCATGTGCCATAGTCTTGTAGAGATACAATATGCCCAGACTACATGTGCCTTCCCTTACATACTGTATAATTACAGAAAACAGACCTTAGGGACAATTCCCTGAGACCCTGGGGCATGATCAACAAAATCAAGTGTCTCCATCTCAGCTGTCTTGTCTCTTTTCAAAACCTCCAGTGAAGGAAGGCAGGTGCTTCACCCCACTTGGAATAACCCTTCTCCTCAGCTTAACTAAGTGTATTGTTAGAGACTTTTCCTAATGCTTAACTTGTCTTTTCAATTCATAGCTGGTATCTACCATCCCTGTGGAGAAGAGTGTTCCTATTTTCTCTATAGCAACCTTTTCCATATTTAAAGACTGTTCACATCTTCCTTCAGTCTCCTCTTCTTTGGATTAAAGGATACTTTTGATCTCTTTTTTGGAGTACCTTCTGTCCTCCAGACTTTATCCAGTTACACCCCATCTCTCTGAGGTGTCCCAGTATGAACAGGTACCTCAGGTAAGACCTTATCACATCTTGGTAACACAGAAATACCACCCTGCTTCTCACAGGCCACATGCTGATGCACCCCTCTATCACGAGCATCTCTTCCACAGCAATGAGTTAACAGTGCTCAGTTTGACATATTCTATGCCATCCCTGCCTCAAGATATAATACACTAATACCCACTCCCTCCTCTGTGCAGCTGACTATTCCTACTTAAGTGTACTTTCTCATATGCCTTATTTTTTCAATCCATTTCTCTCCTATTTTTCATGATCAGTTTAAATTCAAATCTTGCCAGCCAGTCGGCTGCCTCCCTGTCAGCTTGGCTTTTGTTACCTAGATAAATAAAAAATTTAATTATTACCTCCACATACCCCCACATAAAGCATATTTTCTTATGTTTTTTTCCTCCTACCCTTTTTATTAAAGCCAATTCCAGTTTGGAGACCTGTCACATATGGTTAGGGATTTCTAAGGACACATTCCAATACCCTAATGAGCTTTAAAACACCTCCTGCTATTTAAAAAAGTTATAAAAGCATTTGGTACAAACAGACTTCCTTTGCTGAAATTCCTCCCTTTCAAATCTAGTTTTAAATTCCTTCGAGGAAGACTCAAATCTCAACAGTTTTCCAGTGACAAAACCATCATATTTTAGCACAGCCCTACAATATTAGTCAGAAATTAATTGAAAGATTTTTTTGTGTGTTTGGAGGCAGTTATTTTGTGACAGAGTCCTCCTTCCTACTCCTTGAGGCTTTTATCACATTTCCTAATCAATGAAGCTCTGTGGTTTTATAATAATCTAAGTTCTTCTCTGAGACCTCCAGTAGTAGTTAAGGCATCTGGCTTTCCAAACGGAAACATAAGTATTACTAATAGAAGTGTGGTGGGTTTTTTTAACAGTTCTAAATTATTCTAAGATTCATATATGTTCTGTGAAGTATATGTAACGTTGCTATAGAGATTTAACTAGCACTTCTTCAGGATGTTCTGCAACTTGTTGCTGGCTTGGCCTCTGAAGTGACTGCAACCTTTTCCAATTTGTGCTGATACACCAAACTTTTCATGATGTGTTCCATGCTATGTTATCTGTAGGCTTGCTACAAAAGAAACCTGTGATTCCTGATAAATCTAAATCAAATATAGCTGTGTAAACATCTCCCATTAAAATGTTGTGTGGACATGATTTGAATTGGTTATAAGAGAAAAGCACAAACAGTTAAGTTATGTATTTTCAAACAGTATGTGGCATGTCAGTTTGGAAAGAATTCATGTTTAATTGCATCCGGAAGATTACAGTAGAAAAGTGTTGGGGTGAGGGATAAGGAGCCTTTCCTTTTCATTCTACCATGGAAAGGGAAACAATTTTGTCATTCAACAATAAAAAGTAATCCTTAGCAAGTTTTTGTATTACTGTTTCCAAACTGTTCACTGAAACCAAAACAAAGGGCCAAAGTATGCTTGCCTTGCTCAAGAGAATAATCCCACTGAAATCAACAAGACTATTCAGATATGGACAGCAAAGTTTGGCCCCAAATAAACATTCCCATAACTAGGGAAAACACTAATCACCAAAGTGCACTTTACACCATAGTAGCTACAGTTTCTTTATACATGCACAGTTTGTGCGACACTTTGTACACGGAACTAGCCAACGAATATAAATAAGTTGTGCCGCTTCCTTTTAAATATGAACATTAATAATGAAGCACATTCACATTTTTGCCTTTCAAAGACTTCTTCAAAAAAAAAAAAATAAAAATACCTTTCCCAAAGTAACCTGGAACTTGTTGTTAAATATAGCACATATGATTCAAAGGATGGTATTAAGGTAGAACTTTCACACACAAAACTGGTATTTGTTGTATAATTGGAGTGACTTATGAAAATCCCAAGAAAATACAATCCTCTCACCAGGAGAGGAAGGTAACAGTTGTAGTGTTAATTCAGTTTCTTCTGCAGGGGCTTCTTTCTATCTCCAGCACTGTCAGGGCTGAAGTCAGTACAGATACCATTAGGAGCAGAAAGAGATGAAGTCTCCAAGCTGCTCTCAGCTCCCATCTGATCAGCATAGAGATAGTCTTCTGCAAAGTGTGGGTGCAACTCAGCAAATGTGTAGAAGTCATCTAAAAAAAAAAATTGTTGTTGCACAGAATCAGCTCTTTGAAACAGAAGGATGCTAAATTTGAATACTTACACATATATAATCACATGATATCTTCAGAGAAAAATAGCAGCAGTTAACATAACGCTATCCCCAGTGCTTGTTTTAGCTTCTCAGCATAAGTTTACCACATCCGCAGAGCTGAGATGCTGCAAAGAGTTATCTAAGCCCTCCAAAAACACTTCAGGCCAGAGCTTAGCTTGTATGTAGGGGAAAACAGGCTCAGATTTGCATTAAAATGCATGATGAACACCACATGGCCTGACATAGCATTTCACTATTCACTGGGGAAGTACAGAAGCCCTCCAGCTGAAGATCACTGAACATCAAAAGTAGTCATTACTTAAATTCTTAAAACTCTTTTGCAAATATGCCCTTTAATGCTTTGCACTCGTAGTTTGCTTCAACCTAACAGCAGCTGTCATTGCTGCCTTTCGCTTTCAAGAGCATTTCAAAAGTCCCAGTATTTTAGAGAATGATATTGAGGAGATAATTTATAACACATGAAAAAACTCCTGATTTTAATGTTGGATAATAACACGATAATAAGAAGAGCCAGATTAGTTCTTGGGAGAGTGGGGAAGCCTTAACATCAAGAAGTAAAATTTTGTATTAAAATTCAAACTTTTGAAACTTTGTCTCAATTTGCCCATATGACTTTACTCAGACATGATTTGAACACAGGATACTGCAAAGGATCCAAGCAACAAGAAGCTATTCTTATAACGTAAACTGACACTAGAAAAATCTGGATGTGAATGTTTCCACAAATTCAGTCACCTACAGTGTATCCCACACCTCCCACTCACATCCACTGTGCTATCCCAGAAGAGCTCACGATCAGACAGTGTTGTGAATTCCCTGGAGTGCAGAGCAGATGACACCTGAAGAAGCCTTTCAAAGTAGTGAAGCCCAGTTCCTCCTAGTACAGCTAGGCTGGTATGGAAGAAGGGAACCACTGCAGCTTTCCCTCTCTGCCACTTTTCAAGATGACATGATTTTTCAATACTGCAAAGGGCAAGGGAATGCCATATGGCTCACAGGGCACTGAAGTTGTACGGCAACCCTGCCTCTGAACTGTTGCAAAGGGATAGGTGTGGAGAAGGCAATAAGTATAACTTTATCCTTCCACTAACAAAAAAGTGGGTACCCTTTATCCACAGTTTATATGGATCGAAAGTATTCTGGACCTATAACTTCAACAAAAGTTGATGAAGTTTAGGTCATGAAAACCAACACTACCATCTATGTCGAAAAACCTCTATCTAAAAACAACAGGCTGATGGATCATATAAATTATAGTCTTCATGGGGAAAGGGGAATCCAAAATATCTGAAAATGCATACAGCAAAGATGTTTCTTTTGACAGTGTTTAATGCAAGTTCAACTTCTTTAAAAAAAATCTCATACCAAAGAAATTGATTCATCTAACCTTTCTCAAGATGGAAATGTAGGACTTTTTAATATTTAAAATATTTAACAGTGATAGTAGTTGCAAAGATATATTAGAAACACTTGAGGGCAAACTGATTCAGCAGGATCAGAACGGTTAAGTACATTCAACGAAACCAACTGATTATATTCTTTTTCTGCAGCTAACAAGGAGACAGCAATCAGCTGTCAGCCTTAACCTTAACTGGGTCTGGCCTGCAGCAGGACTATGAAAGCATTTCCTTTTTTCATATGGATGCTTCAAGCATATCCCAAGGATGTATTGTTTTTTGTAACAATACTTACAATGTGTGCGTCATATTAACGACCATGAAAAACAGCCATTTTTCTTGGGAAGGTCATTCTAATATTTAGCTCAACTAAGACAAGTATAAAAATTTCAACCAGCAGCACCAAAGGTGCTCATACAGTCCCATTAACCATGGGAAAGATGAGACTATTTACTGTAGATGCCAGTACTGTCTATATTAGACTAAAAGGATAAGCTTTGCCATCAAAGTGCATCTGAACAACTAAGACAACTGCACACTGCTTAAGAGAACTGATACACAGATCTTTGGCAACCAGTGTGCTTTTGAATGTAACAAAAATCCAGATTTCCAACAATTTGGATTCACGATTACCAATCTAGTTACACAGTCTTGATTTTGCTATTGGTTATTCTGTTTATCTGCAACCTGAGCTTTTCCTTTGGGATGAGATCTGTGGCTTCAAGGACTCTGCTGCGTGTGCAGCAATTTAGGTTTGATACTTCAGATATTTTATCTTTTGTTCTTACAAGTAAGACTCAACTTAATATTCCTGCTTTGAATTCCAACACCCTAGGAAGGAGATTGTCAGTAGACTTCTGCTGTGTGTATCCAAAGTAACGTCAGTTCCACCAGATACAATGTTTTGATTTCTCAGAACTTGTCTGGACAATATCTTCAGAACCATGTAGTCTGGAAGTTTTTTCACCTCTCCTTTCTAGTAAATAAGTGCAACAAATTGAGCATGTGTGAAGTTCCACATATTCTCAGGACAGGGAGAATATTTACAAGAGGTTGAATATTTATGGCAGGAACTTTCAAGACAGAAATGCAATACCAAAATTTTATTTGCAACTTCTAATTCTCTAATCTAATAAACTGGATATTTACTCTCACTGTTAAACTTCCAGATACATTAAAATGACATGTTTGTATTATAAAATGAGCACTTCTCTCAGAAAAAGTGTTAAGGAAAGTTTCAAAGAAATTATGTAAACGCCATCCTACTGCCTACTTTGTATTGCCTCACAAAAGATTATTCTTGACTATAGGAAATAAAATAGTGCAAACGAGAGCCAAGCACTCCAGAGGCCACTGCTGTGGTTTGGTGGTCCAGATTTTCTTGTGATGGGAACATATAATGACCACTTAGGGAGGAAGTGCAGATTAGATGCAACCATTAAAGATGAGTATTAAAATATTAATATTAATTAACATGACCTGGTCCGAGTTCACTTGTACATGACTACAAATTTAGCTATTCTCAAACAATGAAATGCACTAAAATTAGAGTTCTTCCATGCTTACCAGCTTTAGATTTGCGCTGGTATTTTTGAAGCTGGAGACTGGGAGGTGGGGAGAAGAGCTGAGTCACTGCACATGAGTTGGAAAACAAGGAGCAACACTGATAGGCAGGAAGAAGGCAATGGGCAGGATGGATGTGGAAATGCTGGGGATGTGACAGATAAGAGGCACAGAAAGGAACAGGGTAGGGCAGCAGGAACCAAGGAGAGAAGACACAATAGTCAGGAAAAAAGGAAAGGACAGTGGCAATGATACTCATCCCAGTAACTAAAATATTTGTGTATTTGAAGACTTACACAGGAATTACTAGTGCAGAAACGATGATTTACTAACACTGATGTATTAATTTGTAAGCTTTTTACAAATTAAATACATACTGATTATCCTGAGGGAAAAACAATTAGAAGAGGGTATGTCATAAGCACCTCTACTGGAGATACATAATATGTTGGCTATCAACAACTCAGTTCATACTTAAATGATACAACTAAATTTAGAACCTTGCTGCATAAAACGAAGAATCTGAAGTAACACACAAGTACTCTGACTCCCAGCACAATCTATTCACCCAGGTCTCAATTTTTCAAATGCAACTTTCTCGCCTCCATTCCACCTACATTACAGACTACAGAATAGGCAGCCTGGTTAACCCCGTCATTTCCTGCTCCCAGACATAAGAGACAAAACAACAGGACAGAGCTAAAGTAGTTTTCTTTAAAAATACATATTCACATACATGGAAGTCACAGAATAGAATATGCTGAAAGAGCTAATCCTCATATTGTGTGACTTGATGTGGAAGGGAAAACGCAAAACACGCAAACATGGCATGATACTAAAGGTGAAACGCATTTTTAGAATGTAAATTTACTTTGTTTGCAGTGCTTTTATCAGTATTGAAGTCAATAAGCCAACTAAAAAAGGTAGCATTTAATAAAAATGCAACTTCTTTGTTTATCAACGTGAATGCAGGCAACTTTGACATTTTGTGACAGTTCAGATGCAGTTAGAATACTTACCATATGTAATCTTTCCTTTTTCTTCTTCATCTACAGCTCTAAAAAGATGTGTAACATCAATCTGTGACACACCCATGGCAGTCTTCAGAATATGAGCTAAATCCTCTTCTGTTATAGTTCCGCTTTCTGACTGGTACAGCTATGAATCAAGACAGCAAGATAAATCACTGCAAAGCTGAATGCCAACTCCTAAAAACAGCACTACATTGAAGTAAAGCAAAATAAAAATTCGGTATTAGAAATTCTAGTCATTCTCAGACTGATGTGATATTTTAAGGATTTCAGATTAGTCTGGGTAAAAGATATCGCCATCAGTTCACCTGTGTATGCTTAGAAAGTAAAGCTTGCTATATTCGGAAAAAAGTCTTATTTTTACATGCCTAACCACTGGAATTACAGTGATATTCAGCAACAACTGTCAAACACCAACATGTTTTGCAAACCTATAACTGAGAATAATATTCAGTCCACTGAACTATGTGCCCAAAACTCCAAGACAGTCTGTGATATCTGGAGATATATTTAGGTCAGCCTAAATCAGACACCATTTCCACTTGGTCAGATATAAAACTCAAGATTCCTTTGACCAAAATCCAAAAGCCAGTTGGCACAAAACACCTGTATCTAAATGGTGTTAATCAGGAGAATTCTATCCCATACACCAGTGATGGGAATATAATTTTCTACAAGGATTTATTCTAGAAAACAATTTCCATAATCTTACATCCTAAAGAGCTACCTCACAGAAGGAGTTAGCTTTACTACTGACAGGTTGATAACTAAGAATAATTGTTCTCATTCCATCTTTGCAGTGTGTGCACTGTTTTTCCCTGAGAAATGGACCTCAATACTTCAAAACATCTGTACCAAATACAGCTTCATTAAGCTTCCTTAAAATAACTCAATTTGGCTGTACAATGTACAGTGAGAGAGAAGAGTTTTTGAAACATTACTGTCTCCTTTTCAAGCATAACAACACTGCAAATATCAAACTGTGTAAAAAGTGCTGTTTTGGAAACTTTCTTTTAATTTCTCTACATTATCGAGAAGGTGGGAACTGATAAGATTGAACAAAACAGGCGTAAGTATGTATTTTTCACACAAGCAGAAGCTGTTGTCACAACACAGCACACCTTACTGGAATAAAAATACTGAAGTTCCATGGAAGACAACATATGCTCAAATCAGGAATCTTGCCTTTGACCCCCCCAGCACCTAACCTGCACAGTGTTTCACAGGAACAGGGGAAAGGACAAGACATTTCTTTAATAAAACCTGCTACATTTTCATGGAACAAGTAGTCAGGTAATATTGGGTGGTCAGGTTCACAAACACCATACTGACAAGATTACAACAGCCTTTAGTTTCTTTAGCAGTTCGGAAGGGAAGGTGTAGCACTTACACCAGAGTGCTGCTCTTAGTCCAAACCCCTGCCAAGGCAGGGTCACCTAGAGCAGGGTGCACAGGAATGTGTCCAGGTGGGTTTGGAATGTCTCTAGAGAAGACTCCACAACCTCCCTAGGAAGCATGTTCTCTGCCACCCTCAACGTAAATAAGTTCTTCTTCATCTTGAGGTGGAACTTCTTGTGATTTAATTTGTGACCACTGCTCCTCATCCTGTCACTGGGCACCACTGAAAAGAATCTGGCACCATTGTCTTGACACCCACCTCTGAGTGGATGCATGCATTAATGGGATCCTCCTTCATTCTCCTCTTCTCTAGACTAAACAGTTCCTTCAGTCTCTCCTCACTGAAGAGATGCTCCTGACCCCAAATCATCTTTGTGGCCTCCACTGGACAATCTCCAGTAGCTCCTTGTCTTCCTTGTGCTGAGGAGCCCAGAACTGGACACAGCACTCCAGATGTGGCCTCACTAGGGCCGAGTAGAGGGGCAGGATCACCTCCCTCCATCTGCTGGCCACACTCCTCCTGATGCACCCCAGGATCCCACTGGCCCTCCTGGCCACAAGGGCACTGCTGGCTCATGGTCAATTTGTCATCCACCAAGACTGCCAGGTCCTTCCCAGCAGAGCTGCTCTCCAGCAGGTCAGACCCCAGCCTGTGCTGGGACTTGGGGTTATTCCTCCCCAGGTCCAGGACCCTGCACTGGCCCTTGTTGAACCTCATTGGGTTTCTCCCCATCAAACGCTCTAGTCCTCAGGTGTATCTCTCACTTCCCCCAGTTTTGTATGACCTCCATATAATGATACTATTTTTCAAGTCCTCCTGTAGTATACTAAACACTTTCACTTTGAAAACTTGTAGCTATGTGAAATGTTGCACTTTTCCTGAAAGCAAATGATGGAAAAAAGTAGCAGAGGACAGCACCTGCTCACAGTCACACACTCATGAACTGGCTAGATCCTTCAATGGCTCCAGTTAGTCTGTGTGAATAACTTATTGTATGTGAAGTCAGGATAGGGGGTAGGAAAGGATTTAAATGGTTCTCCTTCCTTTTTTTTTTCCTAGAATGAGCAAAATTTCCTCAGCTTGAGCAATCACTAGTAGGACAAAATGAGCCATACCTGCTTCCCCTTGCTAAGTATTTCCACTTTATACACGCATAAAGCTTCTTTGTGGTTTTATAGCTAATTTTATATTTTGTAATTAACAAAGCAACTCAAAATTATGTATTATGAGTTGAAGAATGAAGCAGATAAGGAAGAACAAAAATTTTCCTAAGAAACAGTTTTATTAACTTCAAATGCTTCCAGAAAGAAAATAACTACCCTGAACTTTTCTTCCTCTCAAATGATAAAATGATATTGCACATTATGAAACATGACATCTAAATTAAAAAAAAAAAATCCCAAAAGCCACCTTTAGGTTTACTTCAACTTTGTTCATTTTAGTATGAAGACACAGAGCTGACCAAACAGCAGCTGCCTATTTCTCTATGCCATTTTATAGATGAAATGGACAAAGTCAGGACAGAGACTTTTCTGTCTGCTTTTCCCTCAGAAGCAGAAGTAGATAACAACAGCTACTAGTGGCAGATTTCCAATATTTGTAGGAACTAATCATTTTTGCTCTTTCCCCCTTTGCCAAATTTATTGGATGCTGGCTGAAGGGTAAGAATGATACATGTGAACACTAAGCATTCACAGGAGTCTCACTTCTTCAGCAAAACGTAGTTAAAGTCATCATGCTGAAGAACCTGAAAACAGCTACACAGAAAAGAAGGCTGCAATGTAGCACCATGCAATTGAATGTTCTCAGCTCCATGCATTCACTAGTGAAGACAGCATCAAGACTTAGCACTTCTCAGTTTCGGTAACACTGGCGACCATGTGAATTCAAGGCAAAGGGAAAAGATGATGCAGGATGCAGCAGAGTTCGCATGTTAAAACAGTAATATTAATGAAATTAATTGAAAAGTAATACATCAAGGTGTCAGAAACCCATTGGTTAAGCATTGCTGCTGTCACTTTCCCAAAAAGCTTGCATTAACAATCTATGGTGATGCTACAACAAACCACTGAGGCTAGAGCAAGATCAGGAGCACTTCTGGGAAGCATCAAGTCTGGACAAAGACTTCAGGACCACCACACAAACATGGTAAGACTAAGAGGGAAGGAAATCTTAACAAGAAAAAAAGGAGATTAAAAAAATAATCTCTATTAACATGTACAAAATTTTTAAAAATACTTTATTAACTTGAGAAATTAGATTTGATTGAAACATTCTAGGAGTATTAAGTACAACTCAACAGCCTGTTTGTTTAGAGGAATCAATACAAAGGACTTGATGTTGGAGACTTAATTTGCTGAAAAAGATTCTACCAGAGTTCTACAAAGAAAACTTTCAAACAGCAAGCTTCCATAATTTTACACAACTTACACTTGCAATGCATTCCCTGTTAACATGAACTCTTAATATAACTTTCCATTAATACTGTTTTAAAATGTAATTAAGTATTAAAAGGGAATGTGGAAACTTACTACTGAGTCTAATGCCAGTATTAACAATTTCTAAAAATAAGTAAACTACATAGAGCAAGAAGATGCTGCTTACCTGAAATGCCAGCTGAATTGTTTCCAGAGTTTTGGATGGCTTACAGACAACTGACAGAGCAATGACAAATTCTCGAATGTCAATTACGCCATCTTCATTCTGTAAAGGAAAACCTCCTCTCAAAACAGTGCAGTTTGTCTGAGAATTTTCACAAATAACTAACAGTTGCTAAAAATGCAGAATATTCAGAAAGATTGTTACATGTGCCACAACAAAAAACCAGTCTCACTGAAATGAAATCACACGAGGACAAGAACCTGGGTGAAAGCGCTAGCAGGTCCTTTTCAGAGTCTCAGTCAAAAGTCATAGTTTAAATATTCTTGGAAGACAGTGCTGCTACTGTCACCCTTCACGTGGATATTAAAGATTTTTTCATTAAACCATCTGAATCTCTGGGCTGAAGTTAAAACCAGAGAACCAGAAGACAACGCACCCTAATTTAAGCCCTGAATACATGACATCTGCTCCAAGAGAGAACGCTGTGGACATATCCACCTCCAGGTCCAGGCAGCACCTCATCCAGACAAAGATAATTGTCATTTCCCCATTCTGACTGATTGCCAGAGGAACGAAAAATTGGCTCATTCGCCAAGATACTTCAGGTTTCAGGCATCATAGAAGAACAAGTTTATTTATAATCATTTATTTAAAAGGTAAATGAAATATCAGCTACCAGACACTGCATTCAGCTGCAATGAGCAACAGCAGAGGTCTAGCCTGACCCTACCTTTCTTCCTCTTCATATTTTGCATCTAGAGAAAAACCACAGCTTTTGTCCAGCTGATATTCCTTTTAAGTTCTACCTGAAGGAATGCTTTATTTAGCTGATGATAGATGCCCTTACCTTGCTGAAAGGGAAGTGCAGCAAGCAAAAACTATGGTGAAATGCTCAGAATCAGACCTCAGTGAATTCAACTGAAACAGCAGTAGTGGAGTTTACCAAAAGTAGTAAGATTTTTAAACTTAAGTGTTGCTTCTTACCTCATCAAAAAGTGCAAACATACTTTCTAATGTCTGAGAAACTGGAAATTCCAAGTAGGCTGAAAATCCTTTAAGATCAACCTTTTCTTTCTTCATTTTCATGGCACTTGCAGCATATTTATCAAGATCATCTTCAAGTGTTTCTGGCTTCAGCCTACAAAGCATATTATTTTTGCACATTTAAAAAAATCAACCCAGTTTTAACAACACATATTTCAAAATATCAAGTGAAACAGTGGATGATAACTGTCTAAAGCATTACAAAGTCTGGATTAAGAATTATTACACAATTATAAAATAATGCATTTTTGTAATTTTAAAGCTCCAATTTGTTCTCAAACTGTTTCAGGAATTATTGCAAGGGCTTAAGAACCCTGGACAAACTCATGTCCTTTAGTCTAGCTTCATTACAAGCCATATGTGTAAGCAGTTCAACAGGAAGAAACACAGTCTAGAACTAGCTAATAAATTCCAAGCATGGAGAACTAGGTGGAATTCAGGTCACCCAAATATGGCTGTATTGTAGGACAGTAACAAACAAAATATGTTTCCAAATTTACTAATGTCACTGAACAGGAAGGACATGATGCATCTTACCTAAAAAAAAAAAAAATAAATCAGGGATTACATAATAGTGATTATACTGTTAATCCTGTTTGTCAGTCCTCATTTTTCACATTCAGTCTTGAGTTGGACACCACTACGAGGTAACCCAAACAAAATTCTAGCAGTTCATACAGCTACAGAATTCCCTCAGTCCTTCCCATTGCAAAACCCTACTTTGACTGATGAATGAACAGCTTTATACTTATGCAGATATCTACTGGGCGGTTGTTGGTTAGTTTTTTTTCCTAAGTCAGGCTTCCTGTTTTGGCTTTGCAAAAGAAAACAAACACAATAACCAAACAAAGAAAACCCTACCAAATAATCTTACTATGAATAAAATAAATGGTGCTGCAGGTATGATGCAAGGAAAAGTAACTTTTCCCTGTAATACAACATCAAGCAAATCTTGATCAGGTCTCTAAAGGTAACTTGGGCATCCAAACTTTCCACTCTGAAGGCAAAAGCTGCCAGTAAAGTCTCCTACAGTGTCCTGCAGTTGCCTGTTTGGCTGTTAGCTGCTGCAGACAAGGAAAAGTAGTTATTCACACAATTCAGAAGCTTACACCAGAACTGTTCCCGGACTGCAGCTGGGACTCCTCAGCAGCTTCCTCTCAGTAACAAGAATGAATAAAATGCTTAATATCAGCATTCTTAGGAGCTTCTGAAAAAAGATAAGAGCCTTTCTGCTAGGAAGAGTATCTGATATATCAGCTCCAGAACTTGATTGCTTGCTGTAGTGACTGTTCTTAAACATCACGACTTTTAAGTAAAAATACAACTCTCATGTTGTCTGTCATGACCTATATACTGACTTACTAATATGTACTAACTAAACAATGCCAAGACCTGTATTTCTGAATCATAAGATTTAAACATGCAAGAATTCTTCCAGAAACCCATGGCTCCTATAAAACATTCACAAGTTCTCCATCCTAGCATTAAAGCATCTATCTTAAGATTTAATCCTAGACAGTATGAAAGAGTGAGACACCCCTCTGCAAACACTCATTTTCCATGATCAAGTAGAAAAGTAGAAGGAACAAACCCAAAAACAATCCATAGAGGATTTGACACACACTCAGCTCTCACATGCAGGATTACATGCAAGAAGTGTCCACTGATATTACATCCCAGACTAGTAGCTGAAATGGATTTTAACTGTAGCATGAGCACAGCTGGCATCTAAATCCTCCCTTGAGATAAGCCCTCACTGATGCAGAATACGTAGTGTAACATTTGTCTCTAAATCAGAGAGATTTTGTTTGCAGTGAGTTGTCTCAAAATTCACCTTCTAGAACTGAGGGACCACTTATTTGGTGAGCGGCACTCAAGACTTGCAAGATCTTCATCAGTAATTAAGTCTGAAAAGCTAAAGAAGCTTGAAGGCAAAACCTTGTATGGGAAGTAACACGGCTCACCACGAATCTTACAGACATCTTGTGGTTTGTGTTTTGTAAATAGAGAAAGGGATGTGAGGCAATCTCAAAAGCAGTATGTGGATCAGGAGGCAAACTGCTTCAACTTGAGTGTGACTGCACTGTGCTTCTGGAAATCCAAGGTGGGCTCACTTCCCTCTAGCCCTTCAAAATCAGAAAGTAATTAATATGATGATTACCATAAGCTGCTAAACTGAAGTCTTCTGAAGCCAAGTGCAAATCTCATAATAAGTTCTGAACCAATGTGAAAAGGTCTGAATGTCCCAAATCCTTTAAAATTGTTATTTTTATCCCAATGGAGGCCATAATTCTAGAAAGCCAACAAATGGAAATGTCTTCCCTCATGAAATCATGCTTGTTGGCATAATGGTTTCCATGCAGGACCTAGTCTTTATGATATATAAAACTATTTGCTGTTGGGGTGTTTTGCTTCATTTTTTAGGTCAGTGCACACTAAAAAGAACAAGAAGTATTCCTGAGTCCATGAAGATGGAAAGGACATTTTTCAAGATTAACAGCTCTGAACATTACATTCTTCACAGCAGACTTCACAAGAAAAACCAGATCCCTGAAGGTAGAATATTTTACAGCATAATTATCACTATTTTTAGCAAGTAAGCTAGTTTTAGCTATATTTGACTATTTGAAAACATGCTCATTTCTTGCATGCTGGGAACCTGCCAAAAACCTTCTAGTGTCTCAGAGAGCTGGAAGAACAGCTGGATCTTGTAGCTAGCTACTGTAAACTGCAAGCACAGAGAAACATGCCCTAAGCCAGAAGAGCACAATACATCCAGATTTATGTTTGCTGGTGTACTTCTGTGCAACTTCTTGCCATAATGGAGCAAGTACACTGAAAAACTGCAAAGCTGACCTTGAATACTCTTGGCACACCCTGCCTTGATCCACAAAAGCAGGGGCTACTATGGTTGGTATTTGCTGTCATGCCTGAGCCATGATCAGCTCCTGTAGTGCAGAGTATTGCTTTTATCACAAATGCAGATAGTAAACATTCTCCAGAGGTTTTTTTTCCTGTGTTATAGATGGCCTCTGAGCACTCTGAAGTTACAGCACTGGTAGTTAGCTGTGAGGGTTATTACTCTGAGGATGCGAAGCTCTACCTACAGTCTGGACCACCATTTCAGGCACACATGGAGAGCCGCAGTCTGCATTGTAGTCTGGATGGTAAAGGCTGTTGAGCAAGAACAGACTGTTACCAGCCTATGAGGTTCTTGCAGATCTTGGAAGCCTACGGCTGCATTGCCTAAAAGGATCCTCATGGTCAACTTGGTGAGGTAATATTGGGAATTAGAACAAACAGAAGCTTGAAACAATAGGGGCAAATAAATTCAAATCAGAACTCAAGGATCTCCTTGCAGGCAACTACCCTAAAGCAGCTCCTAAGAAGTATCTCATAAAAAGACAGAGACTAGACTTAATTAATTGTATTAACACTTCCTGAAGGAAAAGATATCCAAAGAGGTCTTTAGTAAGGCACAAAATCCAGACTGTTGCCCTGGTTTTTGCTAAGCCTTCTGTTTTTAACCTTGGAGTCAGATTCTTTCACACAGTTTCATGTAAATAATAGCCAATGTTTACTTAACGGTATTTTCTGTTTTTCATTCCTTTTGTGATAAGAGAACTTTGATGAGCATCTTTCTGCTCCAGTGGGATTGAGAAGGAAGTGACATGCTCTCGAATCCCTTGTGGAGTTGGGAATTGTATAAAAATGTGATATATGTCAATAAAGTAGTCTTTCCCCTCCTTTCTGCTGAACCTAGCAGATGTGAGAGCATCTTTATTGTGTTTTCCCAGACACACCAGACAAGATTTAATGTCCAGAATATGGGAATAGATCTAGTTCAAGTAAAAACAGAGATTCCCTTTAAACAGTGGGGTAAATAATTACAGAATAAATCATCAAATGAAGCAGAGGATTTGCAATGTATGAAAAAAAAAGTACAAAAGCAACAACATAGACTGCACATAGCTTAGCAAGCAGCTCGTTGGTCAGATACAAATTATCAGACTGAAGAGAAACACGACTGCTTGAGGAGTAATGAATGCACAATTTGAAAAGATAAGTCTATGATCAATTGATCTCATTGATAAAGCAGTCATTTTATCACAGTGTTTGGTATGAGCCAGCTGTACAGCTCTGTTAACAGAGCCCAAGCTCTTCCTAAGATGAAGCATGAGAACTCACTGCTGTGCCTGCATGGATTCTGGACTGGATCCCATCCAGCTGAGCACAGACTAAGCAAATTTTACAGACAATGATAATGAATCCTGTACACACATAATGTGCACAGAAGTAACTCTTCAGTGTAGCAAACTGAGGTGTAAGTTGATTTCAAAAAATCTAAACCAAAAAGAACTCTGAATTTATCTTACTATAGACACTTTTAAAACTGGACATTATCTCGAAGGTACATCATTGCTCAAAAACAAGTATTAAGGCTGGATGAAAAACCCATTGGATAAAATTTACTGTTCCAGTTATTTAGGGATGCAAGTGGATGATCTTAATGCCTCCCTGGCCTCAAAACCTTTGAATAAACAGCAAAATGACTACATTATTATCAAATGTGCATTAGAGATGAAGTCATACTACAATCTTCATCCAATTGTGCCAGAAAAATACCATCACAATATCCTTTTTATTGGCACATGCCCAAATTCAGAGAGGATTGTATTTCACTGATGATTATCGCTCAAACCAGAGAGAACTTCTGGGCTGCAGCGAACTTCACTCACAAATGGATATAACTGTTTCAGAGGCCAAAACAAAACCTTAGAGAAGCATAATTTGAAAGAACAGCTTTAAAATGAGCAGACAGAAGCCAGACAACTTAACAAGAGGATTAAACTGAATCCCGGGATTATCAACTGCATAATGAGAGACGTGGGTGGTTGGTTTGTTTTGTTTGCTTTTCTTCCTTAGTACTGTAAATTCAGAGCCTTTGAAATAAAGTGAGAATCTTTCTTTTCCCTTAGAAGTCTCTCCTATCCTAATGGAATACTTTTCAGATAGAGGTCCTGACAATAGATTAATATATGCTTGTCATCTCAATTCATGATGTGTGCTGTCCTACATTCCTTATTCTCCAACAGAGTTTGCTCTTCTTTGCTTTCATTTAGGTACACAAGTTGCAGATGAAGGAAAAAGTCATGAAAGAAAATAAAATACGCAATGGAAACATTAAACTGTGCTCTGTACTTTCAGGTGATGAGACAAGAAAATGAAAAAGGGTGTTTGCATATTGAGAGTTAATAGGATGAGGCTGTACATTTAGCTCATGGTTGCTCAATAGGATCACTAGAGAAGCAGGAGAAAAATTGGAAAACAGCAGCAAGTTCTACTATTTGGTTTGTGTAAATTTTTCATGTTTGCTGAGGCTTTTTTGAAAGGTAAAGCCAACAGGAAATGGTGCTATGGGAAGAAAGAAGAGAGGATCCATGCTGCATGTACCGACCTACAGCTGCATTAGAAAGTCCATCTGGCAGTGACCTGCTCAGAAGATCACCCACCACCTTGTGCTTCCCAGGAAAGGGTGACCCCTCTGTCCTCACTATTACAAGGTTAATCCAGTCACAAGATGGCTATTGGCAGCACTTGTTTTCCCTGCACAGATGTCACAGGAAAAGGCAGTCAACTCTCAATTGTATCAAATATTAAGAATCCCATAGTGTTCCTGATCCTCTTCAGAAAGTGTCTTCTAGCCCAGGAATGAACGCTTCAGACTCACTCTGCTCACTTGTCAGACAGAAAATAAGATCTTTACAACCTACTCTACTCATTAGGATTCAGGGGTGCTGCTTGCAAGTGAAGTACAGTATTGGTTTAATTTTATACTGGTGTTTCCCTGACTGTATGATGATAAAATTCCATATGTATTTATAAAAGCAATATTGTTACATGATGGGAAAACTACGTAAACATAGATCTATAATACAGATGCATCTTACATATAAATAAAGTATATGCTCACCCAAGGCTTCTCACAAGCTTTGCAAATTCTAAAAGACATGTATCTGAAGGTAGACGAAGTTGTCCTTCAGCCAAAGCCAGCTGACAGTCTTCAAATGTGTAGTCTGTCACTGAAACTCCCAACGCCCTTGAATAAACCAAAGAAAAGCTGTAAACAAGACAATCTAAGAAAACTGAACAGAATAATCACTTTTTCACAGCAAGAAATCCTGTAACAATTATGGTCTCTATTCTAAAAAACTACAAAGAAGAGCTCATAAAAGTAAGTTCACACAGAGAAAATGAAATATGGTACTCGATCCATTACAGAACATCTGCTTTGACTGAGTCCATGAAAATATGCAAGAACAAAAGGCAAAAATTAGGCAGTGCATAGACTTTCATAGACATATAAATTTCATATAAGTGAAAAACTAAGGTTTCAAAATTTTTACCCTAGAACACAAATTTATTAACAATTGTGTCCAATATTTTTATTGTTAATCATTTATTAACGTATTAGTGCAATCACCTGAGCAGAACAGTTATTACCTGCAGCTAATAATATTATACAAAAGACAACATTTCTCTATGAAGAACAGGTAGAACATATAAAAGCAAGTAGAGTTAAACTCCAAGCAAATAAGTTATTTTTAAATGTATAACATAAGAAAGGTAGGAAAAAAAATACTCTCAAGCCTTTATACACCAAAAAATTCAGTACTGGTTCTTGCTTTACTTCTAACTTGATGCTCTGTAATAATTTTAGCACCAAAAGATAATTGATGGAAATCCTGATATTGTAGCTGCCCTGCATTTTATGTGAGAAAGTTGAGAGAAGGACACTTTGGTATGAAAGAGGCCTTTAAGAATTCAGTGTACAAACATAAGATGCAGAAAAAAGCCAACACTGCCCCATATATGCTACTCATCTGCCATGTTTATGATTACACTTGATTTTACTTATAGTAGTAAAGTAAGGACCATCATCTCCTTTATGCAGACCTTTCTAGTTTGATGAAATATTAAAAAAAAATTTTATTGACTTTATTCTTCTTATCTACAGTTTGTCTACCTTAGTGCTAACCACCTTTTTCATATGTGAAGTTAATATACGCTAATGGCAAGATTGATGCAAAACCCTGAGGTCTGCCACACTAATTTTGGCTTTGATGAAAACTCTGCATTCAATTCTGTGCTTTATTATAAATAGTTTGGATCTGTAATGGCAACTACCTCTCATGCAATAAACAATTTCTGTCGAACAGTCTCTTCCTCAGAATCTTATTCCAAGGCCTTTGAATATAAAGGTAAATAATACAAGCCAGTTCTCTTCTGTCCACCAATTAATTATCAATCTTCAAGAATTCTGATACACAGGACATGCACTAAACCTTAAAGGTACTGATCAGAGTTTCTCTCTTTAAGGCTGAGAAAGTTGAACAATCAGGAAGAACACCTCACTAATAAATATTCAAGCTCAAAAGTACCAAATATGGTAAGAAAATAGATATTATTTATAAGCTATTTATGCACAAAACAAGGATATAAAAGGTAGTGACCTCGGCTGAATAGCCTCCCCCTTCCTAAGAAAAAAGAACAAAGAGAAAGGAGCAAAAGGACAAAGCCAACTAAAGCAAATGATTCAGGGACATAGAAAAGTCATCTTAAAAGCAGAGTGTTGAAGATTAGATTGCCTCGTACTGGTGATCTAAGCAAATAAATCCAGTTCCTTCAAAGTTTTCTCTGCTTCATCTGTTCTTCTTTCATCAATCCACTCCTCCTATGAAGTGTCCTAGCAGTATTTGTAAACCAGTAATGGAAGGGACAAGATTCTTGTGATACCTTACCTCATCCCACAGACTTATGGTTAACATAGCAATAAATGTGTAAAAAAGAGATGAACTCCTCCTCCATGCTGTGGAAATTTAAATCCATTTCCAAATTCAACCTGCCTCAGAGATCAGGCATTGCAAGCATGTCAAGACTTCTGTTTTATAGTATTCAATATAGCGTTGTATTATACAAGATGAAATCGCTGGTATTTTACAACACAAAATCAATTTTCCTCAAAAGAAGAAAAAAGGAGTGGATGAAAGAAGCAGAGTCTATCCTGCCAGTTGAGATTAGTTCCTATTCCCCTCTTTTGTACCATCTGTGCACTCAATCATCCCTACAGACTTCCATGTCAACTATCTCCAGCAGGGACATGCTACAGGCAGTACTACCCAGAGCAGTTCCATAAAAGAATGGGGCACTAAACAAAGATCTTGTCCAGCCAAGCACATTACACCAAAATTCATCAGTTCTCCAGGCCACACTAGGTACAGCGGGTAACAGAAATACAGGAACTTAGAGGCGATCAGCTGAAGCACAGGGGAACTACACACAAAAAGGGAAGCTTGGTAAAAATAAATTAAAAAAAGAAACTGAAAGAGTGAAGTGTTCCTTTGTTGGACATATTAGGGAATCAGGAGAAGTGGTAAGACACTTAACCAATAAGATTCCAAAAGGACAAAAAAATTAGTGTCACTGAAATTGATTAAAGGTGGCAATCAAAATAAAGAGACTTTAAAGAAACAAAAGAAACCCAAGTGTTCTCTCAAGGGAGACAGAGAAGATGGACAAGTTAAAACATAACCATAAGGTGACAAGCCAAAGCAAGAAACATAAGCCTGTTTAAACCAAAAGCAAGACACGTTTCCAACACATCAAAAGAAAGATGACTAGGAAAGATCAGGGCACTCAACCTGGGGGGAGGGTTGAAGCCTGACTGCCAGCCCAGCACCAATGCCAGATTTAAATAACTGCTAAATAATGGTCCCTGAATATGTTGAAGGAGCCTAGCCAAAGAGGAATTAAAAAAAACCCCAAAACAAACAATCAACAAAAAAATCAAACTTAAGATACAAAATAAATTCCAAACAAAAGCAGGGGTCATTTCAGACTCAGCCAAACCACAAGGGGAAAACACAACCTGCATCTGTTTATAGCATTGTGCACCCCTTATAGAAGGGGTGGTAGCTGGGCCAGACTTACACTGCTATCAGTACAGGAAAAGCCCCACTACAGTTAATATCTACATGTATGCTCAATGTCAACACATACACAAAATGGGATTGAGAAAGACAAAAGCAGCTTCTCTTGTTCACCTGTTGCAATTTTCCAGCTGCTGAACTTAAAAAAACCCCAAAACCAAACGAACTTTAACATGGTACATATACTTCCAGAATTTCACAATAACAAAGATCAGAAGTGAGGAAGGAAAGAATCACTTTTGCTCAAAGCAAAGTTCAATCATAGAATCAACCAAGGCCAGATAGAGTTCAAGGGGCTCTTGAATCCAGAAGACAACTCACAAGCTGTACAGGGCTGGAATCTTAAAGAACCTTGATTTCAGCTCAGAATGTTGAAGAAACTGAAGCTGGGGAACATATAAAGTTCATTATTTATGCTAAGACTTGCAAATTTTTTAATTTCTTAGAATAAAGCCTGGCATATTAGAGTTCACTGTAAGGCCTCAGTACAACTGCAATTCACAGAATTTTCTACAGAACCAGTTATCAAACTATTCTAACTTATCCTCCAGGTCAATCTTTTTCTACTTCAATTGGGAAAAAAAAAAGAAAAAGGAAAAAGATAATTTCAATTTGATACACAAATCACAAGTACAACACCATATTTTTAATAAACTAAAAATAAAACAACTTTTCCCCTATCTTCACTTGAAAGCATTTCCCCCCCCTCTTTTCTTCAAACTACCTCTGCTTTTGCAGTCAGTTAATGTGAGCCTAGCCTTTTAAAAAGTTCAGCATACTTGTATGGCCTGACATGAATGTCTGGCTTGACATACCTTGAGACTTTTTCCTTCCCTGCCCTCCCTGAGATGCTGGCTACTTACCTGTCATGATATCATACTACATAAAATTTCAAAGTCAGTGGGTCTTCTGAAAGTAATAAACTCAAACGAAACAAAAAACCCAAAAGCTTTCTTGCAAACCCAATCTGTTAAACACAACAGTTGTACTTGCTTTATCCTGATGTCTTACACCAAGCAGCTCCCTATATCTAACATTTGTGCAGTCATAATATAAAATGAATTATTAACTTCCTCATTTTCTGCATACCAATCCACTATGCAGCAAAATGCCAAACATAAAACAGAATGTGACTGCTAGAATACTATGCAAAGTGAGAGAAAATAGTACAGGCAATATTGTGACATTCTGAATCTACATTTCAACAAAAACATTTTCAAAATGTTTTACATTGTTAATAAGCAGAACTGTGAACTAATCGAGAGAATATTCCATAGGCTGCTCAAAAAACTCCTTTAAATCAGCTATAATCTTTAGAGGGTGCTGAAAACATTAGAATTCTATCTAATTTGGTATTTTTCTTCATCACTGGATGTTCAGCAAAAAGACATACAAAACACAGTGGACAAATAACTCCACTTATTAGTAGTCCTCAGTACAGGAACTTCCTGAACCAGAGACCTTTTGTACCACTATGGTTTAGAATCACTAATTAACCACAGTTTTTTTACAGTAAATCTCAGCTCTGATGAAATAATTTTATCTATCTGGTAATGAATGCCACAATTTTGCATGTTTTAAAGATTTACTCCGTTTACTTTTAGCTGATCTACTGTTGAGTGCTGTCCATCTCTTCCACTGTGAAAAGTAAGACTTCCTTCACTGTGCTTTTCCACTCATGATTTTCCTGACCTTCACAACAACTGTCCACTTTCTTTTCCCATCCTTTCCCAAGCTGAAGAACTGTCAACTATTTTGTTTTGGAAGGCCAGAGTAAACAGTCCCTTTTCTCTCCTCAGACTACTACTTTGTGATATTCTCCAAGCAAAAGAAGGTCCAATCATGAGCCTGAAGTTCACATGAGGAATCTATTATCTCATAATGGTTTAATTTTCAGACAGAAAAAGAAGCTGCCAATAGCTGTATTTCTCCCTGGTGTTTTTTGAAAATGGGTCCTGCAGTAGTTGGTCTTGTAGAATTGCCCATCACAAATCTTCAAGGAGTAAAAAACAAAGGACATTCTTCTTGTGCTGGCAGCATTCAAAAACCTGTTCAAACCCAACTGTTGCAAAGTATTACTTAACTTCAAAAAATTTATTTCTTCCTTGAGAAAATAAATGTAGCAAGAAGCTGCACAGTTAACCCTGTTCTGTGACTATGTTCTCCACCTGCCACACTCACAGTATACACAGGAATGAACAGAGCACACAATGTATTTCTCATCTCCATTTTTCTATATGGCCTGAAAACCAAACAATGCACAGAATCTTTTAGGTGGGAAAAGTCCTATGAGATCATCAAGTCCAACCCTCAACTGATCACCATCTTTTAAAGTAGACCATGGTGCCACCATGTCCAGTCGTTTCCTGAACATTTCCCTGGGCAGCCCATTCCAATATTTAACAACACTTTCCATGACGAAATTCTTCCTGGTGTTCAACCTGAACCTCCCTTGGAGCAGTTTGAGGCCATTTCCTCTCATCCTATCACTGGCTGTGTCAGAGAAGAGGCCAACCCACAGCTCAGAACAACCTTTCAGGCAGTTCTGGAGAGCAGTAAGGTTCCCCTGAGCCTCCTTCTCTCCAGGCTAAACAGCCCCAGCTCCCTCAGCCACTTCTCACATGGTTTGCTCTCTAGACCCCTCACCATGGATGCTTCAAATGGATGCTCGTTAACTCCAGCACTACAGTAATTCCACTGATACTGATGCTCATGCATAAAATGATGATATAAAAATGCCCAAAAACCAGTTTGGATTTCAAAGTTGAATGCTGAGCATCCAACCAGTACCTGTGCAGAATCACACACGGAACTTCAGACAGCACAGGCACAGAGGACAGCAACTTTTCCAAAGTTAGATTCAGGAGGCCACTGAATACAAGAAATAGCCATGAGACAGACCAGTAAGCTACTGTAAACTCACATCCTCAAGGCTACTCTTCAGCAACTAGCCCTACTCTATCACATGTATTGGCAAAGATCACATTCTGATGCTGTCAGAGCCTGCAAGAAAAGCAACAAACCCTGATTTTGACTGTGTAGAAGATGGACACAGAAGACTAGTGTAATATTTTTTGCCTTCACCAGCATGCCAGATAGAAGTATTCATTTCTCAAAAGCAAAATGTAATGCTCATATGTCAAGCTGATAAACCACTGCTTTAACTGTGTGACATGCTCCAACACGGTGAAAGTGATCCTGGCAGGCACTTGACAGAAAACATCAGGAAGACAGATGTTTCAAGTTCCAGGTCTAACACGCTGTGCTTTAATCGATTTCAGCATCTACTGCAAATATAAAAATATGTCTTTAAATGTTTCTGTAAGTGAGGAAGAAAACCAAAATTATTAGAAAAATGCAAACTGGACTATGACATTTTGATATTTCTACAGGAGTCTGCCTTTCTGGGCTTGTCAAAAAAGAAACTTCAGAACTCCTGGACAGTGCCACACAAGTTTTTATAATGCTGAGTTTAACACTAGAATAGAATTAACACTCTAGTTAACACTAGAAAGATCTAGGAAAACAAAATGTCCAAATCAGGAGTACTGAGAGAACTTCAGTTCTGAGGTGCTTACAGTTTTAAAAAACAAAGCAGCAAAGGTGTCTGGTTTCTCTCAAGTTTCAGTCCTAACATCTGCCACATGCAAAAAAAATGGCAATTTTGCAAGATTTTGTCTTCCATTTTTCCCCAAATTGTACCACCTAACCACATTCTTCCCTATTTTGAAGATAGTCTCTTAGAGAAATTAAAACGAAAGGAAAACAAACTGTATTTGCATGTTAATAAGTGACCTATGGGTTTGTGTATCATCATTTAATCAGTTTATATCTGTAATTACAGATGAGGTTACTTTAGACTTGCACAAAGAGCCTGCAGTGCAGATTTTCACCATCAGCTGCCTGCAATACCCTTGGCTTATCTATGTACAAAACGAATTTTTGCAGCTAACTAAAAGCTAAGTTACCTACTTCTTTCAAACATATTAGAGTCCTAATGAATAGCAGGGTAACAAACTAACTATTTTTTTACCCCCTGAAGTGGGAGCAAAAGTTACCTACTTTTCCCTTCAAACTGAATTTCTACACCCTAAACAGTACTTTGATTACAACTATGAGATGTCTTTCAGAATAAAGTTGCTAATGAAAATTACGCATTTAAGAACACTAGCAAAAGGCTACAACCCCACAACGAAAAGAGGCAACTAATATACTTCTTTATGGGAATATACTCCAAACAAACCACAAAACAAATCACTCTTTAAATAGCTATTAGTAAATTAGGAATTGTGATGCAGCAAAAGGTAAAAACAGATAAAGAGTTGCAACTGATGCAGCTAAGAAGCATGAAACCTTTTAAACCATAAAAAAATACAGAAGAAAAAAACTAACTACTAGCTAAGGATAGTAAAATTGCCATTAGGAAAAAAAAAAAAAAAAATCTTTCATGTGCAATACTGTGCATTGGGAAACTATTAAGATGACATATCTTAGGAATAAAAATAAGTATTTCCCGCTGTTCTAAGAGTGGTAGAGATACTTCCCCTATCACTGAGAAATTTTTAGAAATAAATACTTGTAATGGCAAGGTCAAGTGATTTGCTCCTAATAACTCTGGAAAAGATGAGATTGAAGTCTCAAGTGGCTAACAATTTTACAACACTAGCATAGCTCCAGTAAATTATTACTTATTAATTCAAAGATAAAAAAAAAATCCCAAAAAACCAACATAGGTCAGAAAGTTTGCCACTCAAGTAGAAAATATATAGAAGAAACTGTGGAACTCAGTAAACTAACACACCAAAACAACCCATGTTGACTACCACCAACGTAAGATGATAATAGCTTATGCATATGAAGACCAAAATGATGATTTTGCTTAAGTAATACAAAAGTAAGGTAATATAATATTTATCTACATGGCATGACTTACTAGCAGGGTGGTTTCAGAACTTTGTTAGAGCAATAAAGAACACATGAAGTGAATTAAAGCTCAGGACAGCACCACATTATATTGACTGATTTTAATGGCCTGGACTGTCGCTGTATTTAAAGGAATCAACATTTTCAGTGATTTGAAAGTGACTCAACACAGTTCCTGATAGCGTGTTGTGGGTGAGATGGGCATGGACTAAACTTAGCAGCAGTCAGAACAAGGCCAGAAAGACGAAACAAGACAGACTCACTCAAAATAGGTTGTATGAGAAAATCAAATGTGAAGCATATTGTTAAGGGATAAGTAGGGACCATATTTTTAAACAGCAGATTAATCTATTCTGCATATACCTTTTGTGCAAATTAAGAAAATGACCCAGAGGATGGCAAGTATGTTCAGCAGCAGTGGCTATCCTGTATGAGTAATTCCAGTTCTGATAACACATGCACACTCTGGATTTCACTTTTTGGGCAAGTATATTCATCCAACATGCAAGAAACAAATGTCCTAAAGAAGTAAACCTCTGTCAATGACACCATCTCCTTCATGAAATAGATTGCGTTCACTTGTATATACAAATGGAGTATCTAGAGACCATCATGCACATCTGTGGCTGCCCACAGAAACGGTAGTCAAGTCTGGGTAAACCAAAAATTCTTCAGAGAGTCAACAAGCAGAAGCAGCATAAGATACAGACAGCCTGTCAAATGCTTTGTTCAACATTAAGTAGAAGCCGTTCACAAATCAAGATTATTGTGAACGCAAAGAGTTTCAGGAGTGGAAACTGCATCTATTGCTGCACTCAGCAACTTCTATTAATTTCCCTTGAAACCAGGAGCAAGACACAAGGTTTGCACAACACTGGTTCTAGACTCACAAATACATTATTACGTGGGACTGCCACCTTTGATGCTGTAAAATATCCGGTAGGATTACACTCTTCTGCCAAAGAAATATGATGGGGAGGAGGGGTAAGCAGACATCTAAATAGATCCTGAAATGACCTCCTGACAACAAGATGCTACACTGCCACTGACTCAATCCTCAAGAAAAGCAAGACAAATCTAGATGAAGCAGTAATATTGTCCTTTATCCAGCAATGCAGAGTGCAATGCCAGCACCAAACAGCACCTGAGGTACTTGAGTTGCAACAGCTACAGCTCCAGAACAGTCTGACAGCATTTGAGCTGCAATCTCCTATACCAAAAGCTGCATGAATAAACTGGGAAAGTCTGGAGAACTGTCACAAGAAGGTGGCATCTGGAAGTGGTCAGAAGTAAATAATTTTTAACTATGTTGATGTTAACTGGTCTAGAGTTATCCATGGTATCCAGGCCTCGAAATTCTGTTTCATTCCCATCTGCATTTTATTTTAAAACTTTGATACCCAAACACATTTATTTTCCCATTCACATAAACACAGCATCTACAGCCCCTGCTTTATCCCAAAGCAAGTCTTTTTTGACACCTCTTTCTGACAGTCTTCCCTTTAGATCTGCTTCCCTCTTCTGCTACCCCAAATGCCTAATTCTTCAGAGGTGGGAGGGAGAAAAAATCATGTCTTTCCTCCTAAGTGCACTTAGAAGGGACAGCTTGTGACATGCCAGTTGTTGCAAACTTTTGTAGGCTTACAAAATTTCTCCTCATAGCATACAATCCTTGTTATCAGAGCAGAGTTCAGAATAAAACTTTAGTAACCTGGCCTTCTACACAAAATCTGAGGACAATACTTGGCAGGTGATTGTCTTTAATTAACAACAAAAGTCTTTGAGACCAGTGCCTCAAAGATTTTTGACTCTAAGACAGGATGATTCAAACAGGTCCTTTTATTCTTTTCTCTTGTGAGAAATGTCTTTTTGTACAATGGATCCATTGTTATCATTCCAACATCCTTAAGGAAACCCATACACCTGGGTTCAACCGAAGAAGAATTCTCAGTCACTACCTACAGACCGGCCTTCGGCTTAAATCGGAAACTTGGAAACGGAAGAGAAGTTACACAAAGGAAATTAAGATTTCACAACTTCTTTTGAAATCAGGATTAGGAAGATTAAGAAACCTCTCAAGACTTACTAGTGATCACAGGCCTGAGGGTTTGCTGTAAATACAGAAAAGAGTTATCTACTGACTAATGGAAGACCTACTAAAAGGACAAAAAATGAATGAAAATGACACCAATAAAAAATGCAACAAAAGAGTGAAAGTATTAAATGTTGCCTTTATTATACCCTACAGAAGTGTTCTAAGTGACATCACATTAACTTCAATTAATTTGCATTGTATCAGTTCTCTGCTAATCAAAGTGCCTTTCCTATGCTTTACTATTTGAAATAGCCACAGGCTAACAATGAATACATGAAACTATTCTTAACCTCATTAAAACAGCCACAGCTTAAAATGCAACCCCAATAGCACAAAATTCAGTTACATTATCTTTCCTAAGATTCAAACATATCCTTCCCCCAAAAGACTAAATACTCACTAGAGCAAGCAGAACTGGCTTGTAATATGAAGGCATGTTAAAAAAACCCCAAAAACAAACAACCAAGAAAAAAATATCCCAAACCCATCAACTCCTACAGTTCGTGCTGTATTTGTGGCTCCCTGGCCTCCTCAGAGGGGAAGGCAACTGCTATGTAGAAGGTCTTGCAGACACTCCTGCAGACTACAAGGTTCTTTGTAGGCAGACAACCACACTGACTTGATTTTGTGATATTTTCTTAACTCTAAACCTAAAACCACACATCTATTTTTATTCAGTATTAGAGCATACTTACTCTGCCATTACACGTCTGACGTTATTGGCATATAACACTGGATTTTTTCTTTCTTCTTCTGAAGGAATATACACGGGTAGAAACTGCATACAGAGAACTGAATTATACCAAAAATATTTAACATTTTAAACAATCTCTTACAGCACTATGGTGAATAATGTACACAATTTGTTGTTACTCACAAAATTATATTAAGACTACAGAAAATATTAAAAATTAAATTCTTAAATGCTTAAGTACATGTCATACTTCTAGAAATTCATATAACATTGACTCTGCTCATTTCTTACCTCATGGAACCCAAGCAGAGTTTTATCTTCCTTTCCTAAGTGGGACTAGGAATTTTTAAATAATTTAGGAGTAGTAGCATTTTCTTGCATAAAGCTTTCTGTTACATCCTGTATTGTTCAGCTCTTTCCAGATAACCAAAAAAAGCACATGCTAAAGGAATATTATCCTATAGTTTAAATACTAAGAATCCAAATTTTAAGGACATCAGGTATTTACTGTTCCCCCTGCACATTTTGGAATCATGTATGATTTCCTAATGTACACATGAGAAGTGTTTTTATTTTCTGTTGTTGGATGTTTTGAAAGTTTTTCCGTTCCTCAGCCATTAACACTCCACTGAAAGCAAAAATCTAAATGAATACAGATGACCAGAGAACCACAGAACAGTTGACATTGGAAAGTGTAAAATTAAACCAGAACTGCAACAGAAAGGGCAGCTTTGAGAACAGCATAGCCTACACGAAAAGATCTTCCAGCATTTTAAGCTGTTTTTAAGTGTCCATTGAAAAACTACATAAGCCTCAAGATCATGGGCAGTCTCATCTATAAAAACCCTCAAAATATTTCATTCTGCCAAGTAACTAACTTCTCAGATGGGAGGAATGAGAAGGGATCACTCTGATCACCACTCCTACTCAGTACTAGACAGACAATTCTCTTAGTAGCACAGCACAATTAGATAATTTAGACACTAAGTGAGCAAAATGCTCACAATCCTGTGTAAGCCTCTGAATTAGAACAAAAAGCTGCAAGAAGCTTAGTTATAGTACATATAACAACCTATGGGTAGTGAAAAACGGGACTTATGATCCAGAGATTTCACACTGGTCTCTAAATAGAGACTAATAACTGGGGAACCTATATAAAATTTATAATTTCAGCAAATACTTCTCAATAACCATGAAGCTAGTTGTATTTTTAAAAATACACAATGGTATGATCAACAGTACCCAAACACTGCCATTAGACATTCATCTGTTTCCTATAATGGAAAAATCTTGATTTTGAGTTTTGCTGGAGTTTTCCCTATATGCACCACTGCAGCTGAAAACATATGACTCCTGTCTTCTAGGTTTACATTGCTAGTAGGTACACCAGCCTCATGTAATATAAAAAACCACAAAGACTGTAAAGTTAACAGATGGAAAGACTGTTCCTTCAACTTCCCCACCCCATTCCATTTATTTGAGTTGCAAATGGCGATCAAGGCATTTGTCCAAACACAGGACAAGCTTGAATACGAGGTGATTTCAGAGGTGTTCTACATGTCTGTGCCTAATTTGACATAAATAACATAATCATTTCAACATCACTAACAAAACCAAGAGAAGAACTCTCAGCTGCTGCAGACTGTCGTGGATGTATGAACACTGAAGTTGACAGGTCAGTAAAACATACAGACATGAGCCAAAACAAGCCACATGTGCAGATGATCAGATATCCTTTCTTCTTCACAACATTGCCAGTGTGCCAGCTCTAAGTACACGATGGGTGGATGGGCCAATATTTACAGAAACCTATTATAAAACCTACGGAGATGCTTGCTTCTCAATACCCATACTGGATGACACACATGGTATGCCAGAACATATATGCAGAGAAGCCCAGATTAGCTAACTTTGGATCCTGATTGCTGGCTGTTAAATCTTACTGGCTATCATTTAATCAAAAAACCACTGTAACTGTTTTGTAGTATGTCTCACTGAGTTACTGGATCATGAGCACTAACTGTGGTATCCAGGCTGGTAGGTATTTGCCAGTATCTCTGTGTTGATGGAACAGAGCAGGAATATAAACCAAAAAACTTCAGAGACCAGGGGAAAAATGAGACTTTGAACACAGAACAACCAATCTCTCCTCTACATTCCTAGTCCTTACCACACTTCCTTACAAAAAGATCCAACAAGTAGTTCTCAAGTACTCTGCGTTATACTCAAGAGCAACCTTGCAAACAGGTCTGCTCCTCTATCCTCTGCCAACTCCTGCATTAGTATGGAATATTTCAGAAGGTCACTAGTTAGTTTGCTTTTTTTTTCCCCAAGACCTACCAAAGGTCATAGCTTGTTATGCAAGACCTGTAAGAGCTACAGAAACTCAACATCTGCTAGCAGCTGCTGCCTCAAAAATCAAGAAAGCTCAGCAGTGTTCACTCCTGTGTGAAAGAACCCATTTTAGTCGCCTAGGGCAGAAAACTCTGTTCCTGAGAAAGGGTAAAAATCCTGCCAACCAGCTGGTTTGTCTTAGCTCTTTGTGAGGCAGTCACTCCCCGGCCCTTCTGCAAAACACATGCCACTATTCTGGAAATGACATTTGTTTCTTATCCAACTAAATTCATAACACCACAAATTTCTACAACACATACAACTATTGAGTGGCTGGTATTTTGTGCATTCATTGATTTTTGGAATGATTGATTGCATAAGTAAGCAAACGCAGAGCAATAATAAGTACAGTGATTAGCATGCAATATATGTTACTGTTGTAACACTGTATGTAAATATGCAATAGTTCTTCCTACTGATTTACCCCGCCATCAGTTCCATCCGTATGGGCTAAATAGCTGCTTCATTATTCAAAAAGCAAAAGAATCGCAGAACATCTGTCAAATATCCTATATAACACTTTTCAAATACTGTAATTGTCCACAAAAATGTAATTACTCTGTGTAAAAGGCATAAGGACAACAAATTGAAAGGAAAGGCTTTAATTGTTTCCACATTTTCCCTACAATAGTGTTCAGCCTTAAAATGACAGTATTTTCGTCAAAACAAAGTTAAGAATACAGATAGATTTTCTTTCTGTTTTTCAATTTCACATTCTGAACAGTGCAGCCTAATAAAAAAATTAGCCAGACATTAAATAACTTACGTGGCCTGTAAAAAACCACTTACATTTTTTCTCTACAAGACAGTCCTTAGTCTGTACATCAGCATTCTCACACTTGAATATCTAACATACAAAGTTGGTATTCTACTTGAAATAGCAATCAGGCCATTAAAAGACAAGAAATTTGTTCACAAAAGACTCTTTAAACCAAGCCAGAAATTTATCTACTCAGTTCAAATCAGTAAGAAAACTGTTTTTACAGATATACATAAAAGATTTGAGCGCAAACTTTTGTTGCGGAATTAAGTACAATATTATGCATTCTGCAACTGCTCAGAATACAATGGAGTTTTTTTTACTGACCTCGATTTCCACGGAATTGTGAAATTGACATAAAGTAAGCCACAGAATTTCAAACCTAAAAGGGGAAAAAGATAGGGAAGGATGGATGAAAAAAAAAACTATATGTAGTGAAACCTTAGTACATTACGCTCCGAAGTTTTCACATAACATTCCTACTTGTAGGTATGATCATATTCAGATAAAAATTAACAGAAAAGGTCTTTGAAAGTACTTCTACATATTACATTCTGTAAGGTGGAACAAAAGTAGTTTGCACTGAATTGGTATCTTAAAAAATAGTCAAAACCAGGAAGACAAACAGTAAAAGGTAATATATGCATAATGTGTTAAAGGAAGAGTAAGTCTGTTTCAGAAAAACGCTGTACTTAGCACAGAGTTGGCAAGATTAATTACGTAACCACTGAGATTTTATCATTACCTCAGTTTGGAATCAAAGTTCATTATACTTCCAAAGTCTGTTAATGAAATGCAGTACGTGTGTTTTAATAGCCTAAGATACAAGATAACTGGAACCAACTTGACCTTAGAAAGTATTAAGATTCAAATCCAGGAAAGGATTTAGTAAACCTAAATTAAGAAGCAGTGTTAGTAGCCACATTTTTATACAGTATCTAGGTAGTTACAGCAGTCAATCATTGTGAGGGGATGGCTGGTGAAAATCCTCTTACACAGATGAAGTGCAGTTCCTAGAAGCAAAACTCCACTCATTTTGTTAGACAGTCATGTAGGGCTGCAAAACATTTCCCCCCCCACTTCCTTTCTATTTAGCTTCCAACACATTAAAGCAAAGAAAAGGATCAAGAACAACAAAGGACCCTGTGATTTCAAGTTTACATCCCTGACAGAAACATGGAAGTCTGGTTTCTAAGTCCTTGTTCGAGACCATTAAAAACCCCCAGTAAGTTACAAGTAAACTTTTCTCTCTGCCAACTCTGTAATCCTCAAAGATTAAATCTTGAACTTAATAAATATTCAAAACTGATAGAACCTGTATCTAACTCAAGTCTGATGTAGAGAAAATTCAAGTTGTATACTATGGTCATTCTTTGTTCTCAAGGTAGACTCAGTTGATCTGCTTTGAATACAGTCAAAGTAGTAAAAACACTACTTTCGATGAGTGTAAGAAAGTGTTTAAGTCTGCATGTGACAAATTTTCAATCCATTTTATAAGCTATAGCACTTTTAAACAAACAGAATACTCCTACATACAGAAACATTTCCAGATTAAGTTTTGGCTAACACTAAGACAGACAAGATACAGGCTTCCTTTTCTCAGCAAATGTATCAGTCTTAATAGTATTTTCTGTTAAGACATCACAAATACATTTTAGGTCACTCAGGAGAATTAATCCTAATTAAGCAAAGCTGTAATTTAAACTGACCCAGTCAATTTGTATAACATCACATGCTGCTGCAGATTATGATTCAGCTTTAATTTAATTTAACTTTACTAGCAGAGGTCAACACTCCACAATAAGGGTTTTGTAGATATTATAGTGATCTGAGGCAACACACCTACAAGTTTCTTCCTTCTTTCTCCTTTATGTCTTCTTGACTCCTCAGTTAGGATACTAAGGTGGAAGTAAGCTACTCACCTTTCTCCTCCATGGCTGAGTTACTTTTTTAGATGAATTGCAGTGCAAATGCAAGGGGAGAGGTAGTAGCTCACAGGAACAGAAATCCCTCTATGCAGCAAATGCTGCAGTGTCTATTTATGTTATACACAACCATGGACTCATCTACTTCCAAAGTGACAAATTAATTGTGAGCTGAACCTTTGGAAGTGATCAATGATTTCCTCAACTCTCCAGATCATTAATTAGACCTGGTTCGCAAGTGCAAAACTAATTGACAAAATTCCAAATTACTTGAATCTTGGCTAAGCCCTATGGTTTCCTTATTACTACTAAAATATAGACTCTCAGGTGGGACCTTCAAAATAATACAATGCATTAACCATAGAAGCCAACTCCCCTTTACTTTGGTTCAAAATTCGTTGTTTTCATCTTCATCTAAACATTTTGCAATTTCTACTCAAATCCCAACATGAAAATAATGCTTAAAAATTTTTTAAACAAGCAAGAACTGCTTCATTTAACATTTTACATTACATGAATTTGCTAAAGAACCTCTAGAATAATAATTTATTAAAAAAAAAGTCAAAATTATATTCCAACAAGATAATGGAATAGTATCTCCAAATTCTTTGAGTGGGACAACTCTTCCCGTGAGAGTAGACCAACTTCAAACAGCAGCCCTACAGATTTTATACAGTAAGATACCAAATCAACTTGCAGGCAACAAAATATGTAGAGCAGAAGCAAGTTGTTTTACTTCAGGCACTTGGCTAAAAAAAAGTAAATTTGAAATAAAAACCTAAAATCATTCTGCAAACCAACAGAACCATAGCAGCAGAAGTACATTGTTTGCACCTGGATTCCTCTTAATGACTATTATCATAACTAGAGAACAACAAATAAAAGATAAATTAATCCCAAAGAACAATCAAATAATCAGCAACTGGTTGACTATATATGCATATAAGCAGTGCAAATAAGAACTAATTGAGGAAAGCAATGATAAAAGCAATAAAACATAAACCACTTACGCTCCTGGCCCTTGCCATGTCCATGTGATTGTGTCCTATGAAAAGAAGTGTGACATTTGCAATTAATTATTGTGCTTTCAACTTTTTACATTGCACACAGCATAACTGACAATATATGAATGCCATGGGTTAACCTCAGCTTGATGTTTTAGTTTGAGAATTTTAGCAGTCTATTCTAACCCACTACAATGACTAAGACGTTTTCATGGAAACTTCTATGCTCTCTTTGTAAAAGTTCTTAACCCTGTTAGGAACCAGCCCATCTTTTATACAGCTATATTGCCAAAATGAACAGTGTGTGAAACTCAAAGAGAGGACGAACAGCAGTAAAAGAAGTGAACAAGATGCAAATAGCAAAAAGGGAACAGAGACCTGTAAAGAAATACATAACAGGTAGGAATATGACAGTAAAAGTCATCACATTTTAAATGAAGAAATAGCACAGGGTAAAAACTGCACTACTTGGAGACAAGATTTAAGTGTACAAGTAAGAATCTAAAAACCTGAAAATTAGTTGTGTTGTAACTGGGAAAAAGAGTTCAAGTCATTAGTGTAAACACAAGAGGACTCATTAAATTCAGGTTTCTAAAAGACCAGATCAGAAAGATATTTATTTCAACCCTACTGAAAATGTTCCAGTTCAGTTCTATGCTACCGTCCAAACCCATTCTACAGATTTCAGGTGTTCACATATGCCATGACCATGAAAAATCAAGTTAAACTCAAGTTTTAATTACCATTTAGAGCAGAAGGCCATTAAAAGTAAAAATAAAAGAAAACCCATTCATAAAAGGTGAAAAATGCAATTAATGTGATAGAACAACAGCTTGGAGAATGAGCTCAATATGCCATAAAGGTCTACTAAAAATTTAGAACTTGACTTTTAACAATTATTTTCAATCAAACAAAATATGATAAAGGATGAGTCTGTCTGTAGCAACCAATTTATCTGCATTAAAAAACCCCATCTCCATGTAGTTGTCTTTTAGAACTTTAATGTGGGTAGTTTTATTGCTACACTCTTTCTGGCTATTTTGATGTCCCTGATAACACTGCAAGTAAACACATTATGGGGTTTGTTGCTTTCCACAAGGAACTTTCACTACAAACCCTGAGAAACCAGTGTAGATAGCTGATAACTTATCTAGAGACTAGATCTGCCTTATAGAACACCAAGCACTACACATCTCCAACTCAGCTCTCTAAACTGCAACAGCGCAGAGGGAGATAAAGAAAAATGTGAGCTCCACAAAAGTACCTGGATCACTGAACAGTGCATAGGTATTTTCAGAATCCAGCCTCATGCTGGCTAGCTGGCAAGTCAAAAAGTCAGCCATGTTGTCTATCAACAATTCTGTAAGAAATTCCCAATGTGAATATTATAGCAGACAGACATACTTTTTCTCCTCAAAACATCAGGATGCATCAGAAATGGCTAGAAATGCTATCTAGGAGAAAACAGAAGGGTGATCTGGAAGAGGCAGATCCATGTTATAGGAGACTTCTACCAGCATAACAAATATTTTTATGATAAAAACAACAAGCAGAAAAAGGGAAGTAGGATTTTCCTTACATAGCTAAGTTACCTTTTATATTTATCACAGCTACCAGCTTACGCTTCTGGACAACATTCACTTTGACAGCACTCTGAATACACTTGGAAACTATTGTATCTAAGTACAGAATACTTTAAATTGTGCAGAAGTACATAAATTGATACAATAGCTTGGTTGAAAGGGACTTTTAAGGCCATCTATTCCAACTCCCCTGCAACAAGCAGGGACATCGTCAACTACATCATGCTGGCCAGAGCTCCATCCAACCTGGCCTTGAATGTTATCCCCTCTGTTTTCTCCCCTCAGCACAGGAGGAAACAGGGAGAAGAGCCATCTTCCACAAAATTTGTACTTGACACAAGAAGGTACTGAAAATCACACGCCAACCTTCAAACAGGAGATTGGCTGTGTTTTTAAAGGTTCAGTTAACCCTGATATACCAAAACTGTACAAGAGCTGCTGCCAAACCTCTTATCAAAAAGCACAGTTACTTGTGGAAGGCATTTGGACATAAAATACATTTTAAATGGCTCTGTGATATTTAAACAGGTATATAGTTTATATATTTTTATAACTTCATAACTAACAGCACTCTGACAGAAAATTCAAAAGAAGACATAAAGAAAATAAAGTAAAATAAAGTAAAAAATTGTAAAAAGGATTGCAGTAGAGAAACTATGGGTGAAGACAGAGAGTTTATTTTAATTAGAGTGTAAGTCATAGCTCTCAGGCATCCAATACCCCAAATATTACCAATCTAGATAACCAGCAGCAAATTTTGAATATCAGGTCTAAACAACATTTTAGACCTTAAAATTTCTTTCTGCTCATGCATTGAGAAGAGCAACACACTAAAATACTACTACTAAAAAGCACTGATACAGGACCAGAGATGTCATCTAATGCAAATAATCACAAGGCCCAAGGTGACTGTTATTCAGGGAGCAACCTGATTATAAAAAATATAAAATAGAGAATTCTTCACAGCAACCAGAACCAGCTTTATTCAGAAAAAAACTTGAATTTACTTCCTCACTTTTGCCATGTTTCAGCCCTCTCCAGAACAGTAGTGCTTTCCCTAGTTCTTGAACAGACTACAGTGGAACAAACATGCCAAAGTGCACACACCTACTACATTCACCCCAGACTCTGATCTCAAAAAGCCTCCCAAAACAGCCAGGTGCACTCAAATCCAAGACTGTTCTCATCTGTACCGTGGAACTCAAAGCTCTGAACATAGATCAGAGCAGGCACTTCAAGTGAAAAGCAGTGGGGTGACTGCACACAATGCATATCTGGAGTTCACTGGCTAAGCAAAGAAGTTCCTTTCTAAACCTAAAATTATATGCAGCAGTCAAACAAGACAACAAATAGGAAGCCAGAGACATTTAAAGTTTGCTAAAAATGGTGTCTTAGTGTATGAAAACCAATATTCTTTCCTTACTCTGCTCTTACATGTGTTGTGGTTTAATCCCAGCTGGCAATTAAGTACCACGCAGCTGCTTGCCTGCTCACTCCTCCTCCCCCGGGGCAGGCAGGAGAATCAGGAAGAAAAGGTAGGCCTTGCCTTGTAGGTTGAGATAAGAATAGCTCAGTAATTGAAATAAAATAATCTAACTCCTTATCCTAACCAAAATAAACCTCACCTTCATGTATCCCACCATATTCCTTCTGCCTCTCCTCATTCCAGCTCTGATGCAAACTCTCCTGCAAACCCCAAGCTAATGTAAAAATCAAGCAGTAATAGCAATTATTGCCCCTGTCATTAATGCTTAGACCTTTGGAAAGTCTCTAGGAAGTATACTATGGAAGGTTAAATGACTCAGTAAGGCACTGAAAACTAAGTGTTTTACAGCAATTAAAGGTAGTAGGAAAAAGTAAAGTCCCATACAGAAATTCATGCCAGCTCACAATGGATATTTATATAAATAGTTACAATTTCTTTTATGACATTCTTGCAGTGACGCAAAAAATTATGAAAATTTTCATTTATACTTATATTGTTTTACTTCAAAGATAAAAGCTCACAAATTTCTGCTAATAACACATTTAGTATTGTTTATAAACACTGCATATTATTTACTACTACTATAATGACTTTTCAGTATACACCTGGATTTTTGAAGATATTTACAAAATAACATTTGATAGCTTTGCATTGCTATAGGCTTTACATTAACAAAAAGTTACAAGGCGTATTAAGTATGACATAAGCCATGAGCATATTTGCCATTTTAAGTGGCAGTGCCATCAAAATTTCAAACTATATTTAGAGAAGAATCCTTCTCCCTGAAAATATAACAATTATGTAATGAAAAGTCCCAGGCAGCCTGCTACAATGCACTTGATACTATGCAAGCATATCAGGCTGATATTCTTGTCACAGTATCGGCAAAGATAATTTCTGGGTTTGTTACTGCGACTATTTGATTGCCACTACACCTTGTCTCAGTCAAGAGCAAATGGTGGTCTGTGTGCATTAACTTTGCTTGGATTCTGTTCTTTTTTAATCAAGCATATGTTCTGTCTGTAAATGACAGAAAGAAGAGTGGATGGAAATATTTGTAAGCTACTCAGGTACCAAGAAACAAAATCATTCCTTAGAAGAAGGGGTTGTTAATGGGCTGCTCAGAGATGTGACATACATCAGCAAAGAGACCAGGTAGTCCTTATTTCACTTCTGACACTCTCCACATCCTCCCTAAATAACTTCTGCTTCAGAAGGGGACAGACTGGACATGAAAATAGCCCCAGTGGGCTCAAAAAGAAACTTCATATATTGTAAATAAACACTATACTCCGCATTTTACCTAAATATCATTTATACCGGAGGACTAGTCCAGATTAGCTAATTCCTTAGCCAAGTGCACAGTGAATGCAAAGCACGGACTAGATGGCACTTCATAAAGGTGCAGAGGTGCTCAGCACGTTACCCTATACCATTCAGCCAGTCACACTAATTCGTGACTAACACCCCCAAAGGCAGGAGATGCAGAAACATCTTCCAGCAATAAATGACATTAAGAAAACTCTCCAGCACACACTGAAGGAACAGGGAGCACACAGGAACACAGATCATGGACAGAAATTGCCATTTGCCTCATCATTTGTACAGGACTTCTTGTAACAACTTGAACAACTTTCAGAGAAGAAACATTTAAACTGTCTCAGTTAAGACTCCTCATATTGATTGAGGCTTAAGGAATAAACACTTAACTAATATGAACTTAGTAATAATTTTTGAATTTTTAACCCCAGAAGGTTATACAAGGCCAATGTACTTAAAGGAAAATGCCCCCAAATTTCCAACTACACTGCAAGCTGAACTTACCAGTTTGTTTGGATAACGTAAAACCACCGGCTGCACAGGAACCCCAGGAATAAATGCTCCTAGAAGGCACATACGATACATAATTAATTTATAGTGCGTTTTGGTAGAGAAGAAATTTACTGCAGCAAGAAAAAATTATACAACTAATGGACTGATAGGAAGTCGTTGATGGTGAAAAAACAGGATATGAAAGTAGCCTCATAAGTAATCAAAAAAGCAAGCACTGGAGAATGACAGTGTATACCCACCTTTTCAGTAGATAGGTAAATAAAAATGTTTGCTTATATTATCTAAGTTATCCCCTACCACTTACATATATTGTCATTTACACAAGTCAAAGCTAAAAATTCAGCTCAATAAATGAATTAAAAAAATATCAGCATGCACAAGATGGTTAAATTAATTCCCTGTCACGATATTTTTGGTGAAGAATCTAAGCTTTCTTATGCAAAAGAAGCTTTCTATTTTAATCTGAACAACAACAATTTATAGGCAATTTATCATATCTGAAATAACAGAATTAATGTCACTTCTACTCTGTAGCTAAGGGAAAACTAATAGTTATAAATTGAACTAGAGCTATTATACAGAAGCATTGCTTCAGTTCCTGTGAAAATAACAGTTCTGATAAATAAGCAGCACAAGTTTTACGTAATTTGCTAAGCATTTTCTTGGTTTTCTAATACAAAGATGGGGAAAGCATAATAACTATCTTGTTCAAGACTTCTCGACATCTCTTTCTCTCATGAATAAATTAAGAGTTTCCTCCAAAGTATGTTATTCCTGACAATTTACTAGGGTCTCACTAATATTCCAATTAAAATTAAGAACCGAATAATTGAAGTACAATGTATTCTTAGCATTACATTTGCTTTAGAAAATAACTGTCGAGACATAAAAGGAATTAATTGCTAATGGAGTATAAACATCTTTAAATGAAGGTGGTTTGAATAGAATCCTTAGGAGGTTTGGAGGCCAGTGGTACCTTCTGCTCAGTCTTGAAGAACAGTCTAATCAACTTTTGAAATAATCTGAAGCTGACAAAAGCTGAGTGGTAGATGACAACACTACCATTTAAACAAAAACACAAAACCAAAAAAACATGTAGTAAGAGCAAGGAGCGTAGGCCATGTTAGTAGAATGAAGAAAGGCATCCTGAAAGCAGTAACTTGAATAGAATAGAGACCTAAAGTAAAGTGATATAAGTGAGGAATTTGGAGGCAAAGGATTTCTGGAAGGCTGGATGGATACAGAAGCAGGTTTCAGTAGGAAAAGTGAGATAGTCAAGAGGCAGACAGCAGCATGTACTAGATCACAGCAGAGGAAGACAGAATGAGAATTTGAGTCAGAAATACATGGTGCCTGGAATGTCTATGGCACAGAGCGAGGGAAGGAAATCAGGGCTTTCATGAAGGATTCAGGCTACCTTTCAAAGCATGGTCAGGATTCAGGTGGAGAGAGAGGGAGAGTAAAGAGCTAAAGAAGTGGAAATTTTCCTAACTACCATTCATTCATCTAAAAAGGTAAGAGCTGAGAGAAAAGTCTGGGATTCCTTCAGCCAAATGAATCAGTGCAAGGAACCATAATGCTGACTCACTGTGTGATATTCTAATAGTGATACTGAAATTGCAAGCCAAACAAAATACAAGACACACGGTAAGACCAGAAACTAGGCAGAAAACTAGGGAGAATCAAAAAACACATTCACAGCTGCCTTGCTCACTGAAGCTTCTTCACTGACCATCTCCCCACCTAATGATAAAGGCAAGTTTACATTAAAGGTTGGTGGTTTACCGCAGTACTGGCATTTGTCCCTACTGGAAATGCAGTTTACAGCTACAGCAATGGTCAGTGTTACACCCTCTACTAATCTGATAAGCTAAAAGGGTGGTATCATTGAAAAGAGCTTAGAACATGGACATTACATAAAAATTATAAAAAATGGCAGCCTCCATAACAATGTTACATGGGAAACGTTTTCGTGTCATCTTCACCAGAATGCAACTCCACAGAAGAGTTAGAGAGGGACCAGCCAGATACAACACAGCAACAAATGCTGGGCAGCCTGAAATAGATACACTATAAAGCTTAAGGCAGCAGCAAGTATCTAAATGCTGCATGACAGACCCAGAATAGGAAATTGAGGCGGCAAGAAAAAAAAAGCAAAAAGACACAACCACAAACAAAAACCCAGTAAGAAACATTAGTCCTCCAGCTCATATCAGAAGCCAAGAAAAAACCTGAATTATCTAAACTGTTCTGTTCAGTCGTAGAATTACGATCTTCCTGTAGCATCACAAAATTTATATTCCAATTCCACCCTACTGGAAGATTTTTAACTCAACTTCGGCAACAGCAAGCAAATTAAAATGCAAATGGTATTTCAAAAAATGAAGATACAAGAACATTCTGTAGAGAACAGAGAAATGAGCATAATACCTACCAGGTTTGAATGTAATTAGACAGGATCGGTTTGTGCAAGTGCCCTCTGGGAATATCATTATCTTGAAGTAAAAAAAAAGTTGACTTTAAGGTAATATTTCAATGTGAATTTATTTATAAACACATCTTTTCAAAGCTGTCATTAACTGATTACAGCAAAAATGTTCCCAGGGAAAAACAGTTCAGTTAGAGTAAAAAAAAAAAGATGTCAAGTAAAAGTTCTACCTTAACAGGAAAAATATTTTTCTTTATCTGTGAATTTTCCTCTTTCTTGCCCTCCAATAATAATTCTATTTATTGGAACAATGACCAGATACACTTGCTAAGTATAAGAGTATTTTCACCAAAAGTTTTGGTGCTGGCAAAAGTATCATATTCTGCTTTGTACCAGAACAAAATTCCTGCTCCCAGGCTACCTGCTTACAGGCTAGGAAAAGACATTATTTTCTCTTTGCTATTACTTGGCGTGTGCACATATGTCTGAATGACAGAGACTGCGGAACAGAATTCTAAAAAAAAAGAAAGGCAAAAAATGCTTAAGTTGAACCAATTCAGCAGAAGAGGGTAGATTGTACAAAAACAAACAAAGCCCCCCTCAAATCCATATCATAAGGGAACAAAGCAGTGGGCTAGAATTAACATGACTAGTTCTACTGCCCACTCTGTACTAGCTTGCTTTGAAACCTAACGATGAAAATCATGATGCAAAAGCTATATATCACCTGTCACATCGTCTATAGCTGTTTATAATGTTTTTGCAGTCCAGTATGCAGAAGCATAACCACTGTTAGCAGCAATAATCCCATAAAAAACATACAGTACCCTAATCTCAAAAAAATCACAGGAATGCTTCAAATTTGCAAAATAATCACATGCTTCTAGGAATTTGAAATCTTAGTCATCCCTTCCTTCCCATTTCAGTCTTTCAAGGCACATTATAAATAGTGACACTTTAGGTGCAGAAAAAACCCCTGAGCCACTTATTTATCCATGCTTTCATCACGTGGTTTAATAGAGGCGTGCTCTGGTTATTGGAATATCCAAATTGCTTGGGCTGCCTTGCCCAGTATCACATCTCCAGCAATGGCAGTGCCAAAATCTTGCGAAGGGCAAGAACACACAGTGCTTCCCCAGGTATTCTGCTGAGCACTTCATTGTTTTCTTCTTAGAGGACTTCCCAACCTGCTGTGGTCTGTCCATTTAGCACCACTTACGAGCTGTCTACCCATGTACTTACCCAGTTTCCCTTGAAACACAATGCAGTGAGAGACAGACGAGAATCTTACATTTTATCTTCTAGAAAGAGGGGGTGGGGGAAATTTCACACACACACCCCCCCACACCACCCCAAATCATCTAAAGCCACACACAATGAAAAAAGTAAACTGCATATCCAAAGTCTGGAAATGCCAAATACCATCTCTTACAGAGTAGCAGAATACAATACCTGTGGCCATTTGCCATCGGACTGAGCACGCCTCTTTATCTCTTCAACTGTTTTCCGGCGAGAATCCTGGTCTGACCGAGATACAAATACTGGTCGGATATATTTGATCAGAGCTGAAGAGGAGGGAAAACAAAAACAAGCAACCAGCCTTTATTTTCCCTTTGTTTGAAAAAGATCCCCCCCACTCCGCACACCCCCTTATTAGTCCTCTGGACAAAAATTTTGTTAGAAGAACCTAACTACTTTACTATATTACATTGCAAAGTCAAACACTCAGTTGAATTATTGCACTTTTATTGAAATATTTCAATAAGTTTCTGTGAGGAAAACACTTTTCACAATTTTGGCACTTTACACTTTTTCAATTTCTAACAGATCAATACATACAACACGGATAATGTAAAGCATGATGGTACATATTAAGTACAGTTTTCTGCAACAATGCAGCTATGGCTGTCTATAGGCCATTTCCTCCTTCCACAAAAATCGCAAAATCAATAGCCACTCCCAACCCAGCGAAGCAGCAGGAATCTCCCTGCTACATAAGTGCTTCCAAAAGACATCTTGTCGGTCAAACTGTCTTTAGAGCTTTTGTCTTCTATGACTGCTCAGCTCCACTACTAAAGGCACACCACCACAGACGTTATATACACTGATGTTATTTTTCGTGAAGAATCAGTATCAACAGAAAAAGCATGCTCATTTTCTCAGTTGTCACTTGTTTGCCTGTTCCTCATACCAGACGAATTAGATCTCAGACATCCTCTTCCTGGCTCAGTGGGAAACCTCTTGTACATAGCCAGACACAAAAATAACATGAGCAAAAATCATAAATCAATCCACAAGATACTCTCCATGCATGTCTGTCACAAGGACACCAAAGACAACTTTCAAAATAATAAGAAGCCCAGACAGCTCTTCTGCAGTGTCTAAAAGCACTAAAGGAAAAGCACCTTCATATGAACTGCTTCATGCCTTTATTTAAGCAGGTTGTCTTCAAATACCTGTTAATAATTTTTGTATCATGTAATCTTACTTGAAGGTTCAAGAGTCACTAAACATTAGCTATCCTACTTGCACCAAATACAGTTTTCATTTTTCCAGCCACTGTGAGAGGAGTTTACTGACACCAGTCGTATAATCTGCTTTTGTCAAGGATAGACTTGCTACAATAATGGATCAGCCAGTGCTTAAAGTGTGAAGAAAAAACAGTGTAAGGAATTAGTCCTGTACTCCGCAAAAGCTGCTGGTTCTGGTGTTATCCCACTGGAAGTTCAGCCAGCAACTCATCAAAATCCTTTAGTTCTGACGGTTCTGGGAAACTAATCTGTCAAACCTTACAGCAAGTTCCCAAACATTCAGCCAGCCTCTGAAATATCACTTCTATCCCACAAGTTGCCAAAGCTCAGGAGACAGTGTAACAGAAAAGTTACCTTACTCTCGCACTTTTTCCTACATGCCTGCTCTTAGACAATATCTATAGAACAATGCTTGTCAGGGGAGCAATCTTTGGCCAGCTGGGGTTACTGCCAAGGGAAGGTAAAAACAAACAAAAAAGCCCCAAAACAAACCACAAAAATACTAACACACAAAGAATAGGGAAAAAAACCCACAAACATAGAACAAGCAATAAAAATAACAAGGGAAACCATACGTGGTATCATAACTGTTTTCTTCTTAGTGATGCCACTCCTGCATTTGCCCTACTGTTGCAAATTACTATTCCATAGCAAAAACATTATACAGTAAAGGAAAGCAAAAGATCCAACTCCCCTAGCCTTCACTTCGAAGTTTCTTTCGCATTAGGCCCAAATGACAGAATTGAGGTTACTTCAGGCCAAGGAATGAATAAGATAATTCCAGAACTCCAAGGCTCTTTTCTGAGGACAAGCTGCAAGCAGGGTCTTATTTATAACGCATAAAATTAAGCGAGCAGACAAAACAGACAGATTTTTCTTCGGGCAGTGTGACAAAACATCAGACTACACTGATGTCATCTGTGTCTGAAAACTGTAGAGGCAAGTAGTGCAAACCTGGGAGCTTTACTGTTACAACCTTTCCAAAAGCAAGCTACTGCAATGTTCCAGAGGAACACAAGGCAAGTTACCTTAGAAATGACCAGCACCACAAACAGGAACATACCCCTGTGCAAAGAAAAATTATTATGGTATGCTGAAAGAGGCAACTGAAATCTTAGCTTCCTATGGATTTGTCCTGCCTGTTGAACTAGTCTGTTAGGGTGGTTATATTAAGCCTTACTTCCTCAGACATTGGACTAAAAAGCTGACAGAATTCTTGTTTTAATATTAAACAGCAACTGAAGATCCTGTGAGACACCAACTATCAGGCCCTTACTGGTTAAGCCCAACAATTTAAGTGAAATTGAAACTCTCAGTCATCAGTAAAAAGCTGAAAATACACACTAAGAAAAGGCTAACTCTGTAGTCTTTTCTTAACCACTTCTGAAAACAGAGCACAAGGCTACACAGACCTTTACTCTCACCGCATATTTTCATGTTCAGTAAATACACAGAAATCTGAAAATTCAAAGGCTGTACCAAGTCGATCTGCGCAAGAAAGTCAGGAGCAGGGCCAAAGGTCTGTAAAGAGAAGCTGAGAAATATAACAAATAGGCAGCCAAGATGAGACAGTGGTCAGAAGTCAAGCTGAAACACAGGGAGACAGTACCTAAGGTAGTATGTGATGCAAGGAATAGGCAGGACTAGGGCAAAGTTGGGCTGAAAGGAAATGCATAAAATGCTCCAGACAGCTGGCATACTGAGCAACTAAGGGAAACAAGCAGAACTCTGCAATGTTTGATAAAAAGAACATAATCAGATCCTTCTCTGCTCAGCGATTTAACCGTCCAAGACCGGCTGTAACCAGGTAGTGAAGACCACAGCTCAAGTGCTCAGAGATTCTGAAAAATGTGCTTGCCCAGCTCATCTCACTCCACGAAAGCCAGCCTTGAAATATCAAATCTAGTGGGCAATGACAGACAATCCCTCAATTCACAAAATGGATCTTGCGAGTGTCATTATTTCAGCCTTTTCTCTAGCAGTGTCAGTCCTATTTCACCCAGTCACTCTCATTCCCAATTTCAAGGAGTCCTGAGGACAGCTGACATGCTGTACTCCACCTTCTTAGGCAGGTGCCTGCAATTTAAATAGTGCTGCTGGTCCATCACTAAAACCTCTGCCTTGCAGGGCAGCCAGAATGCCACAGATACTCTAACCAGCTGAATGTTGCTCAAAACAGCCTTTTTTAAAGACAGCCTGCAAAAACCCAGTATTGCTCTAATTAATTGCAGGGTGGCAGCTCTAAGTGATTTCAGAACCATAACTCCCATGCAATCAATTTCAGCACCAGCTCAATGCATAAGCAAAAACCAGGTTTTTTTCCTGATAAGCTGAACACATACAGTTGGGTGTCATTAAACTTCTTAGGACAACAGCAGGGAAAATATTTCACCTCTCTATTTGCAGGCAAACGAGTGTGAGGAAACTTTGTTTCAATTCAAGACACAAAGTGCTGTATAACACACAACAGCAGAAAGTATTGTAGCAAACCATTCATACTGGCAACGTCACCGCTGGTTCTACAAGGCACCAGAGAACACAAAAAGGCATGCAATAGCAACGTGGCACTACATACAATTCTTCTGAAATGTATCCATACACACATTTTTGCGTGGGCAGTTACATTTTCACCACTGTAGAATCAGCAACAAACAAAGTGACAGCTGCAAAAGTAGAGAATGCTGAAGTTGAGGCTTTCACTTGGCCTCTCTCCCGAACAACACAAAACCCCATCACTACACTCCCCTGACACTCTGAGGGAATCCTCCAGAGGCAGCACAACTGGCTCTGCTTGCCTTTAACATGGAGGTAAGCTGCACAAGCAGGCTGCAGTGGGATATCCGTTTACAGTGTTCACTCCTCAGTTTTTTTCTAGAATGGAAAAAATACAATTATTTTGCTGATTGCAGTTGCCATGTTGTGCATTCTGTATTTAGGGGTAGAAAACCCATGAAGGATGAAGGTTGAAAAGCGCTATTTCTGGCTGAGTTTTCAAGAGTTGCCTTACTCAAATGTACACACTCACAAGGTTCTGAACTCAAAACTTTTCTAATGGAGTAACATCTAATATGAAAACTGCTCTTTTCAGTAGAGAAAAGAAGAAAAGAAATCTACAAGAGGTTCAAAAGTCTTCTGAAAGTTATAGGGCAAAAAAACCATTAATGTTCCAGATTACAATTACTTCCTGTGTATATGGACACAGACCTTAGAAATGGAAAAACTCAAGAACACACACACCAAATATACAAAGTTGTGTCAATGCACAAAACTCAATTCAACCAAATTAGGATCTTTTCCATTTGGAATTATATTGTTCTTACAGAAGTGTTATTATAGTCATGATATTCTACAAGATTTGTAAAGCTGGTGGTAGTAACTTATTAGAGCAACAACTATACACAGAAAGAGATACTTATTTGATTCAAGTCTGAACCAATCACTGAAGATAAATGTATGCCAAGAACAACTTTTCCGAGTTTGACTTAAAGCTTAGCACATGGACCACCTGACAGAAGGCATACCAAGTACTGATGGGATAGAGGCAGTACTAAAGGGAAAGTTCTCCTCCTACTTCCAAAGACAAAGGCAGGAAACAATGCAGCCTGTAGGACAAGGAAAGGTCAGTAGTGGGAAATAAATACTCAGTCCTCTTTAGCTTTAACAGAACTAAATTCTCTGGTATTTGGGTTGGTCTTTCAAAATGTGATCTATTTCCTTAAGGACTTCTTGAGGGACAAAGACTCCTTGTATCTCAGATTGCTATTTGCTCTCACACCTGCAGTAGCTGTATGAGGGCATGGTTCTACGTTTTAGCTTTCTGCTGCCAGTCTAAAAAGTATTTAAGGCACGCAGCAGCATTGGTTTGAAGGTTTCCTATACACTGCACTTTGTAACTTCAATAAATGATATTAACTAGTAATGCTGGTTTAGGCATTTCAGCAGCAGTTTAAATGAGAAATAATTCTTAACAGAATTTTCCAGGACTCCAAGCCAAATAATAAACACATACCTATAATATACAGGTGACAATGCAAGTATTTTAAGTCTCTCCGAGAGCTTCTATGAGGACCAAAATCTTACAGGACCATCTGGGTGCCCACAGTCTGAAGGAAACACTGAATTTGAAATAGAGGGTTTTAAAGGAGAAGATGAAATGGATAAGCTTGGCAACAAGTTCAAGGTGCTCCTCAGAAATGGGGAGCTCAAGTGTGTACTCAAGGTGGGCTACAATGCCAACATAGCACAGGATGTTGGCATTCATCCTGGTGACCTCAGTGTGGAAGCTGCTGATTTACAGTGTATAAAAGAGAAGAAACCTGTGGTGCCTTCACCTGAGAGCAGGTTTTCCCACAAGGAGTTTAAGGACTGTTTTAGTGAATCTCAGAAGTGTTTAAATGAGAGATTTGCACTGAGGAACTATGGGTTTACCACAGTTCTGTTCCTCTTGTGCTTCGGAGGGGGTAGGAGGGGGGCACTTGGGATGCAGGACTAAAGGATTAGGTTGCACAACAGAGCTGGTGGGTAATTTGGCACATTTCAGGTTTTGAGAAGAAAACATACTCAGCTACCCAAGCATAAATATTTTCCCCTGAATTACTTACTCTCATCTTTTAGTCATGATGCTTGAGAAAGGCCTATAATGCACTTTCAAAAACTGAGCTTGAACAAAAATTTGCAGGTTTACTAGATGTGGAAAAAACCACCCAAAACAGAACTGATAGTTTTATAGCACTGTATGATTCTCCCTTTCGCTATAGTTCTACCATGTTCTGCCAAACAGAAATTACCTCCTTCCCCTTTATAAATTTAAGCTAGCATATCATCCTGTACATTTCACAGGTACCAACTCCCTCTCCTTTTCAGAGAGGGGTGTTAGACATGTCAAGAAGTTGCTTAAAGTTTAAATTAGCTTTTCACTTAAATTTAAATTTTCACTTCTAAAAGTTCAGACCACTGAAAATGTTCAAATCATGAAAGTGGTCCTACAAAATCCCCATCATTTCATATTTACTGACAAATTCCCCTTTCCTTCTTACTGAAGCCTTTCTGCAGTAGCACCGACCACTTCAGCAATGAAAAATTACTTTTATCCAAGGTGCTTCAATAGCCAAAAACAATACAGTGAAGTGTAACTATCCAGAATCTATGCACCAACCTTGTCCTGACTTGAAGTGGAATTCAATAGGAAAAACAGGAAAGTGTATGGATTGGCATTGATAAATTGATCTGACTTCCTCAGCCCATGTAAGGTATAACAGGCTCCTAGATGTCATTTTCCCACTGTAAGACTTGAGTGGTCCAGCAAAGTTCACATCTCCAATCTACCAAAACCCTGGAAAGTCATTGTGTAGATACATACATCTTCCTTCAGCATCATGACATATTCCAACTGTTTGGCATTCTCTACTTTCCAGATACTCCTTTTTTTTTTTTTTTTCCCTCTGGATAATCGTTGAAGTATCATTTCTATTTGGGCAAGCAGTTCCTCCCCAGAGTTTGTTAACCTTGTGTGTCTGCCAAGTGGATAATTTTCTTCACTACTGACCACTGACTGAAGAGTTCATAACCAAAGAGCATTTTTAAATCTGGTTTTCTTTGTTTTCCTAAAAAGGATGAAGATATCTGTAAGAGTCACAAGACTTAACTCTGCTTCTGAAATGGGACTTTGCAAACCAGGAGAGCTGCCTTCAAGTTAGAAAGCAATAAAACACTCATACACACACACAGTTGTGGAATACTTCCAATCCCATAAACAACAGGCTTTTAATCATCTGGACTTTCAAGTGGATCAGAAGCTTAATATTCCATGACTGGCAAACTAAGGGCACAATAATAAAGGCAGCTGTTCTAGAAACCCATTAAAATACTTGCAGAAACAATCTTGGTAACCATTTAGCGATCAGATCATTTTGTGCCTGCTAAAGCACCTGATCCCTCTGGTATATATTTACAATGTCACAATAAACACTGTCATTACATCAAAAAGCCAATTTATTTTTATCATATTTGAATATACTGGATGAGGATGTACTTTTCACCCAAAGTCCTCATCCTTGGAAATTATCTTTAAATTTCATCTGCCACTTCATTTTTTACATTTTCAAGTATGCTTAGATAGTTAAATGGAGGTACTTTATTCAAAGCTTCCCAGAAGATTCAGAATAACCATTAAGATTCAAGAGACAAAAAGGTTAGGATTACCAGTGACCGGCTCCAAAACCTTACAGAAGATGGCATAACAAGTTTGCAAGACTTACAAAACTGAAGAACAACACAATTCTGACGTCTCTGGGATAAATTCTGGATGAATGTCTAGAGCATTGACAATTCACCAGGCAATCCAATAAACACATGAGCACATTATCACATAAGCGTAAGAGAAATATCAGTGGTCCAATAACATGAAATGTATTTTTATGTGTGTGCATGTAGAGAGGTGTAAATAATATTGGAATTAAAATACTAGATCAAAGAAGGAGAGGATAGAACTATCTGCCTCAGGGAAAACTTTCGAGGAAGATAAATAAATCACAATTTTACTGGGAAGTTCTCACGAATTTTTAAGCCAAACTAATCAATACAGTGATTACTACCTCTCTGTTAAGGTCCATTTACTTAAATAACACAAACTGCTGAAATTAATGTTGCTCATACAAAAGTGCACCCCTAAAAACAAAAAAAAAGATTTTTGAACTCTGAATCCCAGTTACGACCTCTGGTATGCCTCACTTCTGTGGCATTTTTGTGAACCCTTCACAAGTGACCACATAACTTGTGGGGCTGCACAGCATAAAATGAATGCAGCTATACAAGACAAAACATTCATTTATTTGACTGCACTGTACATTCCAGTAATATTCCATCAAATCACTACATGTTCTCTTTTTTTGTAACTGGTTTTACTCACACATGAAGTGAATAATTTTTAAAATGTATTGTAGGAAGTCTAGAGTTTCAATGGAATCCTGTAAAAGTCACCAGTCACCTCACAATTAAGTTAGGTATTTAGAAAATAGTTTCAACTACTTGATACACATAATTTGTGTTACATTTTGTGGAACTACAACTTCCATATCCCTACAGATTCTCCTGGTTGCCACTGAATCTACCATGTGGGATAGTTAAGTAGCCATTGTAGCATTCTGTCAAATGCCATTTTGCCATTTCATTCACATTGCAGTAGCACAACATGGACTGGAGCTACCTCATTTTATTTGGGTGCTCCAGACAGACCACCTTCAAGTCAAAGGGAGTTCCACACAGACTCCTTTTATTTTGCTAAGCCAGCAATTATTGAAGTCAGCTGAGTCACCTGAGAAAAGATAGATCAGCCCCTGCTTCTATGTCTGGACGCTCCTAAGGCCCAAGCCGGCCTGGATACACCTATGCGGCACAGGACTGCCAACGTACTGTCTCACAACAGTATCTTCTTTCAGTACTGAACAAGGGAGTTCAATTTCTTTTTGTTTTCACACTATGCTTGTTTGCATACGCTTGTTTTCAAAAACACATGCCTGCCTGTGCCCTTTTCCTTTTGTTCAAAGCACCTATTCATTTTTACATAGATTTTTCACTGACACAAATTTCGAAACTCCATTAGTAAGATATTCAATGAAATTAAGATACAACTACAGATCTGGCCTGAGCTTCACCTCATACAGGCAGACCCTTGTATGACAAGATTTCTTAAACAGAACTTCCATATCTAACCACTCACCCTTTGTGGCCAAGTCTCAGCCTCTGGTTTTGAATATGACCTTAAAAACACATCGTCTAATTAAATTTTAGAAGGATGTCAGCATGAACAGCCTGATTCCACTTAGTTACAAAGAAACTCAAAGATTTTGGTTAGACTTTGAAATTAAAGAGTGCTATCCATGGCCAAAGTAAAATCTTTTGTCACTTTTGTACTACCCATAAAAATCTACGCAATGGGACACAGGGATATTCTTTGAACTTTGCTGGTCACTAGACACAAGATGGTGGGTTTCTCCAAAATGCTTCCACACAGACTTTGGTTAGAAGTCTACAAGACGAAAAGCTTACACAATTTTTTCCTGCCACAACTGCACCAAAAATCACAGGTGTCTCTCAAACATTTGTGAGAACTTACATGAATAATTCCAAAGATAGTATTCAAGCACTACTGACTCAGGCATCCGCTTTTCTCATGACTAAACCCAAGTGCACAACAATCTGCTCTCGCTCATCTCTCACACTTTGCCTGAAACAAGCTTATTGATGCGTGAAGGATTAGCAGCACTCCCTCAAGGCAGGGCAGCATTCAGAGCAGACAACATTCCTAAAACCCTTTTTTGGGAGGGCACCACAACTCGCACCAAGTCTTAGACTTTCTCTCTAGCATCAGTTGTCGCTTCCATAGACCCATCCTAATTTGCTTTTCCATCTGTCAGGTCTTCAAATGTTGCAAGTTCACTGCAAAGTAAACCATGAGTTCTGTAGGATTGCTTTGACTTCATATAGTGATTCAACTTTGGAGACAGGGGAAAAAAAAGTCTTCTCCCCAATCCCCAATTTTTTCTACTGGCATTCAGAGTAGACCAGTAAAAAAAAAAAGTCTCACCATATATTATAGCAAAACTCCCTTTGTGTTTCAGTCATTCTCAAACACCCAGTGAACTTCCTAGGCAATAATTTTTAATTTTTCTTGAAAAATTAGGTATCTACCGACTTACTTCCCCAAACAGGAATATCTTTGCTTTCTGCTTTCATCACAATGGAGGCGAAGGTCATAGTTACTGGAATGGCATCAAAGTAGGAGGAATGAGGTGCCACCGTTAATATTGCTGCTTCTGCTGGCAATGCCCGTCGGCCTTTTACATTTATCCAGTGGAATCCACCAGCAAGCCACATCATCCTCATTATTGCTTTCAGCAAAACATCCACTATCCTGTAAAGAGTTGGGAAAACAGTTATGTTGCCACAGTAACACCTTAAAATAGTGAAAAGAAAAACGCAACATGCATGACAAAAGTTCATATAGGATATGATGCTTAAAACAGAGCTGGAACACTGCACACACTGTTTTTCTCTTTCTTAGCTGATTTAAAACGACATTCAAGGTAAGATGCTGTTTAATTTCATTTTATACCTGGACATTAATTCATTTTAGTCTCCAAGACTGGCATTTAGTTCATCATTAATTTTTATTCAGACTATGACTTTTAAGTTTCTTCCACACAATGCCTAATAAGGTTTTCTAGTTAAACCTTAAAAAGCTCTAATAAATTGAGTTCTGAAATATGCTATTAGGATATTGCTAGAATGCACTTATTCTGATTCTTGGTTTCAAGTTTACCCACACAAAATGGGAGAAATGTAGGGCAGAGATTCTCAAATATAGGAATGCCTACACAATATATATGGGAGCTCTGGAAATATTTTACTTTCTTCCCTTTTGCCCATCTCCTCCTAAAGCGATTTGGATTTTTG
>VYXC01013306.1:1181074-1253964 GCA_013397175.1 Platysteira castanea
CCGTGCCGGCGCCGCATCCCCGGCGGGAGGAGGGGGAGCGTGGCGGGGGTGGCCGTGGGGACCTGCCGCCACCGCCGCGCAGGTGCTGGCATCTCGCTGGAACCCCGGAACGGGGGTTCCGCTGGGCGTGCGGCAGCGGAGGGGAATTTGGGAAAAAAGGGGAAGGAGAAGGGGCGAGGGGGGTCGCTCAGGGCCGGAGATGGGTCTTGGGTGCCGTAGCGGTAACGGAGCGCGCGTCGGTGGTGCTGGGTGAGCATCGCCGCCGTACCTGGGAGAAGCCAGGTGTTGTGCTGGCATCACGTGGCTGGAATTGGTGAGGTCCGTGGGGAAACCTCTGTTCCAAGCAAACCTAGACGGTTTTTAATGAAGTCTGGCTAATTTGCGCCATGGGATCTTGACAGAGTTGGCTGAGGAAGTAGCTAAGTTTGGGGTTTAATAAATCTTTAAATAGAAAGTAAGTTATGAAGAAGTAAAGAAAAGCATTCTTGTTCTGTCCATTTTCAAAAGACCAAGCTGGATGACCTGTGCTGTTCTTGACTGTTTAACAGAAACCACAGGCAAAACAGTGGAAAAAGATATGAAAATGGTTTGATAAATAAGTATGATATCCTTAGTGTCAGTCACCTCACTTGACCTATAAAACAATTCTGATAGCCTTATCCATTGACATTTACAGGTAAATTGATAAAAGTAACTGCAGAAACATCATGGTTTCTAATCTAATAGGGTTAGAACTCCAAAGTGGTCTCTGAGTCCTTTGGTTAATATCATATGTACTTCTAGTGGCTAATGCCATAGAATGGTCAATGTGTTAAACAGAGAAATAGTTTTTGACTTCTGAAAGATTAGAAGAGTTTTCAGAGGCTAGTCTTCATGATTTTGGGGTGTGCAAGCTTCTGCAGACTCGACATTTTCAAGATTTTTACCACAGATCCAAAATAAACTCGCTGTTAATAAAATCCATGGATGTGCTAAATGGTAACTTAGTAAACTACTGTGAGAGCAACTGCAGTGTCATCGGGACTGCTTAGTAAAATTAACACTTTCAAACAGCCAAATGTGCAAGCCAAATTTACTGCCATATTTTCCAGGAATACAAGCCATGCCCCTGGAATGAGAACTTTTGTCTTAGAAAAAGTTGTCTAAAAATCATGTCAAGCAAACTGTTACAGATAAGGTACAGTGTGTCCAGTCTGTTGGATGTACTACCAGCATTACAGTGTGTATTAATGAGAACTGATAGCAGAACAAGGTGTGTGTGGCTCTTGACATTAAAGATCGAGTGGTGCAGAAAAGACCTGCCAGAACATTGTAGTACTGGAGGAGGTCTCTTTTAACAGTATGTTTTGAATGCATTATGAATTTGTCAAAAATATCTGCAAGATTTGCCAGGCTAAAGCTTTTTAAAATGGTGGAAAAGAACATAAAAAAAATCAGTGGACAGGAGCTGAGATAATATAATGCAAATGTAATGGTTTTAATCACAACAAGGTCCTTAGTTCAGTTTGGGACTGGTAGTAAGACTTACTGACCTGTGGTCAGAGTATGTGATCCAGTGGTCCCTTTTAACCCTAAACTCTGAAGTATTTTAGCTGCATTCCAAATGATTTGGCTGTGCTCACCTTTTTTCCCTCTCCAGTGACTCCAAGCCAGTTGCTAGTTCAGCCAAATGGGGCTGATTTCAGTAAGGAACGACAGATTTCTTGCAGAATAAAAGAGAGACTCTCTCTAACAAGGTCCACATGCCACCTAGCCAGGGAGGAGCTCCCCTCATTGCAGCTCCCCTCAGGGATCTTCCGGGCTCGTCAGCCAGTGAAAGCTGTCCTGTCAGGTCAGCAAGGAGGAGGTGGTAGCCACTGGCTACCCAGCACATGGCCCATCAGAGTGCTCCAGTGCACGCCCTCCTTCCCCGTCTGGTAGGTGTAGGACACCAGGTACAATGACGGCACAAGTTCAGCTGTGAGATGTGAGCAGGCTTCTTTATTTCTGCTGGTTGTGCTTTATTTGTTTCCTAAAGCAAGCTTCCAAAAATCATCTATTATGCTTTTGGTATTTGTAGCGTCTTCCTCAGTTACAAAACCTAGTGAAGAATTAGGCACCTGCCTGGTCCTTTGGCTCTTAAACCTTTGCTATTAAGCACTTGTTCTGTATTACTGAGTGCATGAGCAGTATTCTAACTTTTTATTACTGCTTTCATGGGTTTAGTCAATTATTTCCTAATTAGCACATCTGTAACACCTGACAGAGTTTCCAGGAGACTTTGTAGTTTTATAGAACTCATTTGTTCAGTAGGGATAATATTCCATGAATTGTAATTTGATAACCATCTTCTAGCTTGTTTTAGAGGCTGTATGTACATACATGAACTACTAGGATGTTAAGGGGTGCTTTCCTGGTTTTTGGTTCTCATTTGTTTTCTTCAAAATTCTGCTGTGATCAGTATGACTTGGGACAGATAACTTAAAAAATGTATGGCCTAGTGATCTTAAACTTACAGGAATGTGTTTCCCTATCTCTGTAGTCCCTTTAAACTGAAACTGTAAAAAGATGAATGTAAGCCCTGTTTCCTGTGTCATAAAATTAGCACAGTGAAGGAACTGAGCCTGAGCCCCGGAACAGGGACAATCCCGTGGCAGGACTTGAATGGAAAAGGCAGGCTAGGAATCTGAAAGCAAACCAGTTTGGCATGTGATAAAGAGTGGAGTGAAAGGACCAGCCTACATGGCAGGGCAGAGTCAGCCACACTTATACGACAGTACTGCTTACTGTGTAGTGAACTGGAAGATTTATTTGAATCCTTCCAGAGACACATGATAAAACTTGCTCCTGGAATTTTAATATATGACCCTAGGAGGATGGGGTTAAGACTCTGCAAGCATGCATAAAAATGGGGCAGTATTTTATACGAGTAATACATGGAATCACAGAATTCTTTAAAAAACATGGATCATTTTTGTGAATTAACTTGGATCTTGAATAAAGTATGTCTATAGTATTGGGGTTTTGCTGCTACTTTTTTGTGCAAATCACTAAAGAGACATAACTGTGATGTTGCTGTCAAGGCTGGCATGTCCTATGTAACTCAGCCAATAAGGACTTACAAAGACATAAGGAGAGGTGATGAATTTATTGCAGGATTTATGGAATCTAGCTTGCATCACAAGAGGAGAAAATGTGTGATACATTATGTTGGATGTAAGTGTATTATGATACAATTGGAAAAGGAGATGTTGAAGCTGACTATCATGAGAATAAATTGCAGTAAGCTCTCAAATAATGTCCTCGGGGAAACTGTGGAACCTGAAACCATTAAAACAAGACTGCACAAACATCTAGGTGCCATTCTACTCTGAAAAAGCTCTAATTGGTCCTTTCTGTCATTCATTTATATGATTTATAGGGAGCTGTATAACTAAGAGGACTCATGCGTAAAAAGCATACAAATATTACGAAATCTGCTTCTGTGAGCCTTGAAGTAGGAAAAGGAGTATTCAATATTTAACAGCTAAACTGAAGTGGTTTTCTCAAAAATAAATCAAATAAATGTTCATAAAAAGCAAATATATTGACCATAGCCCTGAACTTTATTTCAAAATTAAAAAAAAAAATTATTGCCCAGGAAAAGTCCTTGCTTTGATTTTTATGATGGTCCTTGACCTTGATGGCCATTTGGTAGAATCAGCTGATACCTATTCAAGCATGATTCTGGTACACTTCCACCCTTAAAACAATTTCTACAGTTGATTTCACATGTTCTGTAGCGCTTTTTTTTCCTTTTTTAGTTTTTTCCCCATGACTTTCAGCACAAATGTATTCTGTGTTTAAACTAGGAAAGGTTTTAAAAATATTTTTGGGAAAAAAAAGTGTTTTGTGAAGGGAAAAGACATGTAAGTTCATGCTGAATTAGTGGAAGTGGTACAGATTTTTTCAATGAAAATGCACTAACATTTTTCTTCTGATTTGTGAAGAAACGCAGAATCCATCTGACTTCCTTGAATCAGGAAAGGAATGGCTGGAGCTAATGGCAGGTCTATGGGAAGAAGAGCAGTTTCTTGCTTTGCTAGTTAAAAAATAGAGACCTCCCTCATTAAGGAATTATTAGGAAACATAGCATAACATAGTTCAGGGTTTTCAAGAAATAATTTTTCACTTAATACCTATGTTTCACCCTGGGATTCACAGTATCAGAGTTCACACATGACCTTGGCTTCAGCTTTGCAAAGAAACTCTTTAGTTCCTCCCTGATGATGGCCTCTCAGTAGTGGGGCAGGAGCAGGCTGGCGTTTTAGGTGTCACAGACTGCCAGGTGCTGAGCTGTCCACACTTGGTGCACAAACCCTACCCATGCACACTGCTGGAAATACCCAGTCTTAGGAGAGTGAGTCAATTTAAGGTGCAGCGTGTGCTGATTTCATCCTTCCCCATTGAGGAAAAGAATTTTTGGTCAGCAGGAGCCTTGCTCAACTCATTCAAAGTCTGATTTAAGACTGTGGAACAGATTACTCTGCAATTTGAGATCTGCCTCATAATTGATCACTTGATCAATAGTATCCCAATTTGCCCCGTGTATTTTACTTCTCTCTTATTTTTCTTCAGCTGAAACACAGAAAAAAGAGTCCATACTGGTTCTGATAATATCTCACAGACATTTAAAAATATTTGGTTCTTAGGAATGGTTTAGGTCTAGACTGAACTTCTCTCAGTTCTTACTTGAAAAACCACATCCTTGTAAAGAGCTACACACGCAAGGTGTAGGAAGTTGAAAATAGACCACAGATAAAGGGAACTAGGTACCAAAATAAAGTAGCAAACATTTTCAGTGCTTTACTATGATTGTAGCCCTCTGTATATGTGTTAATTTCTTTCTCATGTTCGGATACCTTCTCCCTCTTCCTTCTCTGAATGTCTTGGCTAAAAACACTTCATATTTCTGGTTCTGGCAGGAAAGTGCAATCCTCAGGAAATGAAACAGTCTGTCCCTGACATAAGATAATCTTGGAAGGTAGGGAATGAAATCCTTATCTGTGCCTTCTCAGGTACAACTGGTTTGCAAGTAGACTATACATGCTGATCAAATTCTACAGATGTACTTATGCTCGAAAGGAGTATTTCTCTGCCCCCGTGTAAATCCCATGCCCAGGCATACAGCAGCTAAAGCTCCATGAACGTCACAATAATTTCTGCAGGCTAGGACACTGAGTACATATTTCCCGTCTTCCAGATCACATTATATAAAGTAGATAAGAACATCTAAATGTTTCTGAATACTCCACTTGTATCTTTGTGCAAATATTGCAATATCTTATGAAAATACCTTTTGAATTCCAACACATTTGAACTTTAGTTTGCACTTGTTCTATTCCACCCGCTTCCTATGATTTCTCATTTCTAAATTACTGTGCTTATTTACAGAGGTTTTGTATTAGGCAACCTTTATTTAAGGAGTGCTTCATTAATGTTATTCAGAAGAGGAGTAAAACGGTATCCAAAGATTTATTTTAGGAAGCTTTGTTCATTATTCACATAACAAAATAGGCATAGACATTGCTGATAAGATGAGTCAAATCCATATAAATCATTTCACCAGAAGCAGTCTTCATGACATTAATATCAGGATCCAATTGCATCCAATACTGTTTTGCAATCACATAAATTGCTTAATTTAATTTTTCTGAAATAGTGTAATAATTTATTTTAAATATTTATTTACTATAAGCTAATAACACTGGCTAAATATGCAAAGCATAATGTACAAACATTTTATGCTTTTGGAAGTGCAAATAGGACGAGCTGCCAGAAGATCCCTGGGCAAAAATGTCCAGATTCAATCTGTTGCCTTGGGAGGCAGATTTTAGGGAGGCAAAATCACAGCCTGAAGCCAAAAGAAGACCATATGGGAGTCCCAGTGGTGCCAGTGGCCTTATGCCCAGCTCATGCCTCTGCCCCTGCCAGCTCCCTGGCAGCTGCAGCCCTCAGATGGGACAGGGCAAGGCAGAAACAGGCATCCATATCTTTCGTACCTGTATACTCCCCACACTCTGCTGGGGAAGAAGGAGATTAGCTTAGTGTGTGTGTGTGGATGTTGGTGGGGAGAGCAGGGATACAACTGTGCTCCCCAAATACAGAAGGATGCACAGATCTTCCATGGAGTCAGTAAAATCCAGGGGTTGTGTGAAAATAAAAAATATGACTGGGTCACAGTGTGTGTTTTTGGCTTCCACAAATAAGAACCACGAAGGGCTGCACCTCTATGTCTGTGAATCAGGATAGCCCAGAGGCAGGACAGGACACAGGGACAGCGGGCGGTATAGCCAGGAGAACCAAGTAAGATGATAAACAACTGCCAAATACAGATACACTGCTTCAGGATGCGTCATGGACTGCGTCATCCAGTGGAATAACCTATCTAAATCTAAGCATATTAAGTTCTCCAGTGAGTTTATTAATGTGGGCTAGCACCATCTGTTTGTGGACGCAGAGCGTTAGCGCTCATTAACGTGATACAGCAGTTAAATTTAGATAGGCTCTTCTATGAGCTCAGAATTACTTAGCTGTTCTTCATGCTATGAATGATTTCTTGGTGCTGGAGAACAGACTGGTTAGTTAATATGACTGATTGTACCTAACTTTTCTACAGCTTTTCTTAAATTCAAGATCATCTTGCCAGTAAGAAGACGATTCTTTGAATAGAACATTTTGTGTTAGTAACATTTCAAAGGAAATATTTTACGACAGTGAGCCATGATGACAAACAATAAGGTTGGCTAAACAGAGAGCATTAATTTGATATGAAAGTTTTAAACCCTGTCGAGTAGTTATAGTCACTTGAAATAACTCCGTTGTAAATTGCACAGTCCTGTTCTATACTAATCTTGTACTCAGATTTTAACACTTCATTGGCTTTTGCCAAAAGGTAATTGGTCTTTTTATGTCTGTTGTGTAAAGTGGAAAAAGATGGCACTAAGTATCCAGTTTTCAGTTTGCAGGAGCTCCCTGCTAGTGACTTTTGATTCATTCATAGTGTGCTATTGCTGGCTGGATCAGATAGTTTCCCCAGAACTCTGGTAAGGACGGATATTTTACAAAATCTACTCAGAGAAGAATAGTCATAGTGATGGTCCGCAGAGCAGCTCCTGTTAAACAAAATGTCTTACAAGAGCTTTAAGCTCATCTGTGTGACTTTGCACAACTCCACCCACAACCAGCAGTAATCAGAGGTCAGCCAGCAGAGGATTTGCAAAGGGAGCAGGGAAGATTATTGCCCCTGTGCCTTGCTAACAATACAGAGCTACTCAGGTGCTGTCCCCAGGAGGCAGAGGTAGTTGCATGGCTGGTGTGGTGGCTGTAGCCCCTCAGCAGAGCGACCCTATCTGTGTCCTTTGATGCCTGTGCTGTAATTCTCTGGCTCACATCACAGTGAGCCAGAGAGAAGGGAAACAGTATTCAGAGATGATGAATTTATTAAGAGGGCAAGGAGATCATCAGCCCACAATCAGCTGATCCTCCCTACACAATGTTCAGGCTCCAACTCATGTCACTAGCATGCATTAACATGGCTCTCCTGCCTGGATTGAGCATGGATCCGTCCTTTGCAGCATGGGTGAGATTGTTACCAGAGGATCACATCCTCATAAATGACACTAGTCTTTAAGTGAGGTTTCAGCCAGAAGACAAAAGAATATTCTGTGGTCTGGGAAAAAAAAAACCAGCTAGTGAGAAAATTGGAGTCTGATGTACCCTAAAGGACTGATAATTACAGGCACTTTAGGAGATTGCCAATGCTAGATGACTCTAACCCTGCAGAAAACAATATCATAAGAAGATCCAGAGACTGGAAGTAGAAGCTAAAAGCATCAAGATTCAAATTAATTTGGAGAAGAGCAGATTTGGGAAAAGGCTAGTGAAAAAAATAATTAAATATTCAAAGGTTTCCTTTCAGATTCTTACATTTCTCGCATTAGCTGTTGTAGTAAATATTTTCAGTCTTTCTTAATGGAAATAGAAATTCATGCAAAAGTCACTGTCTGGGATTTGGGGCAGAAGTTAGAGATCAGTTTATTTGGTCATGTGGTGTTCTGCTTGAATGGCCATTGCTCCAGAAGTGGTGGACTTTACCTCTTTGACTAGTGAGTTAAACTGATGAACTGCACAGAAAATCTACCAGCAGCCAGGGCCTTGGGCAATGGTTGCAGTCAGCATCAGAGACAAAAAGCAAAGTGTGGAGGGTAGCCAAGCTGAAATATATTTCAAGGGTCATCTGCCCTAAAAATCTCAAGTTCACTATCTGTAGCATGGGTGAGACTGTTTTTGTCACATGAAGTGTTTGTGAAAGTCAGGGAATGGCAATGACTTAAAAGGCGGTTTTGCAGAAAACGTCTTTTTCTTCGGATACATTGCTGCTATAGTGTAAAGCATTTTTTCTCCTCCTTTTTAACTACTATTTGGGATTTTTCAGAAAGCTTGAGAAAAGTTTATGCCCCTACTTGTGTCTCTTTTGAACCATTAACTCACTACCTTCTGATGTCTGACACAATGAAGTGAATCTTTTATACTGATTTTCACAGCTGAACCATGCCAGAGTCCACAGCGTGTGATGAGCACCCTCTTAGCTTGGCTCTCTCCCTTGTGCTAAATGTCAAATTTTTAGTCATTGGCTTATTCTGTGACTTGCAAGTAATATAGCTCAGTATCCTCCCAGTTCAGCAGAAGCTTTGCAACCGCATCATAGTTACAAAAATATACTTAATAAAAATAATAATAATAATAATAATTTATATATATTTGTGCACACAGATGCATACACCATACTTTCAGTTCTTGGTCTCATGTAATTTACCATGTAGGAACTGGTTGCATGCAGAAAATTTGTTGCCACAGACCACATACAAAAACTATAGTTTCATATCTTCTTTCGAAAGATACAGGTCAATTAACACCCTGTGTCTTGTGTTCTTCTGTGAAATCCCCAAACCTCTGTTACTGGCATACTGCTCTTCTTCACTCGAGACTGCTGCTTAAGGCTCTTTCCTCATAGAAAAGAACCCAAAGAGGGTCAGCTTCACTGTATTTTGCAGTAAAGAGGCATTGACAAATTGTACAGTTGGCATTTGTTTTATTGGTAGACTTTTTTAGCCAGTCTTTATATTCTGCTATGTTTAATCTTAAGTCATGCAGTGTGCAGCTTTTGATAACTAAATCAAAGTTGTTTTTCATCTATTACCTTTTAAGTTGGGGCAGGGTTATTCTGTAGCAATGAACGAAGGAGTTGAATTCTACATCTGCATGTGGAAACTCCTGAAAGGAGCAGATTCCAGAAAGGGTAGCAGCAGCAGTGTCCTTTGATGGCTTTCAAGTAACTGCCAGTTCCAGTTACTTGAAAAGAGGCTGCAAACTCATCTACATTGACCTGGTAGCCATGGGAGGAGGCTGCCTGGCCCTTGAGAGCACTTTCAAGTTCAGGAAAGCATGATAGGCTTGCATTGTGTTTTCATCACAGGCTCCTCAAACCAGAGTGAATCAATCCAACAGACGTACGTCCAGTGGAAGAGGACACATCAGAAAGCCTGATGGCTTTGTAAGTAATGGAATGAGTCCAAGGACTTCTGCTCTGGAATAGAGATCAATGTTTTTTCAAAACCCTGATGAAAGAGGTGAACATAAGACACCCCTGTTTGCTGCATTGAAAGGCATCTTGTTGCCATCTCTGCGACCAGAAATACACCATGGCAGCAGTGGTTTCAATACCTTTTCTGTTCTCTGGGACAGGAGAACGCAGCCTGACTCTTTCTGTGAGGGACATGGGCTTGAAAGGATATCAGGAAAACTCTGACCACCGCTTTCACCTCTCCTTGCTCTACCAGGTGCTCTATGAGGTAGCACCAGGGCATGGGGCAGGGGAAAAGACAGGCAAAGGAGGAGATACTCAGTCATGAGGGCCGTAAATCTGGGAGAGGATGTGTAGCTATTTGTGGTTCGGGTAATGTTCTGAGCACTCAGTGTCCATGATGATTCCCTTTAAGGAACCTGTTTTACTAGGTGCACGGGTGTGCAGTCTGTAGCACGGAGTCAAGGCTCAACGTGGTAAGGCAAAGTGGGCTTCCCCTTCAGTCACAGGGTTTCATTGAAGGGACATCTGCAGTTCAAACTTCCAGCAGCTCTGTCGCTCCCTTTCTTCTCTATGTCTTGCTCACCAGGATAGGTTAAATGGATCTGTCAGAGTCAGCCTCAGATTTCTCATTTGCTTGTCAGTACAGATTTCACTGTTGGTCAGCCTAGGTCCATGGTCAGCCATTCCTCTCTTCTTACAAAGTAATTATTAAAGGAATTTGAAGCCTAGAGAGGAAAACAAACTGTCTCTCTCTATTAAGTGTGATAAACCAGTCTTACTGTAACTAGACTTCTCTGTAACTCTATCAAACCACAGAGAAGTATTCTTTGCTTGAGCAAACTCAGTGTATTGGACACATGAATCTCACCAGCAGCCCACATGACTGTGATATTTCCAAATGCATTGCAGCACTGTGTACTGCTCCTTCACGATGACAGTGTGGAGTTCTGTCACAACTGGTTTATCAGCAGTGTTCCAGTGACAGCAGCTGTAAATGGTGATCTTCCAGATGTCACAGGAAAATCCTACATCCTGAAATCTCACTTTGGCAGTGGACTGTGGCAGTACACTTCTGACACAAAAACTGTGATGGTGCTGCCAGCTGCTGGGCTGTTCCACCAACCAGAGGAAGCTGTTTTGAGCCAAAGACAGGCAGTTCTTGTAGGAAAAAAAAAGTCTCTTTGGGAAGACTTCATAGTCTGCTCAGTTTTAGCTTCTTCCATCTCATAATGCACAGGAACCCAACTCTGCTGCACACTAGTGATCTCTTGGACTGAACTATGTCTATTTTTGATTCTGTACTAGTTCTTAACTTTCTTTTCTCATCTTGTGAAGTGATAGTACTTAAACACTTTTAAGGTGGACAGAGTTTAACTTTTTGATTCTCTCAAATGGAGGATCAAATTGGAGATGCTTTTTCCTATCTTTGATCATTTCTGGAACTCACCTCTGAAATGTCTCCAGTATTTCAACATCCTTCTACGTATGTTGCTGTTATGAGAGGGGCTGATGAAAAAGCTGCTGTGCTACCAGATGGAGGAGAGTATGGGAGGAGGTATCAGTAGGAGTTACCCATGAAGTCAAAAGAATTAATGCCTCTTGATGGGCGAGGAGAGGTGATGTGGATCTACACTGCAGTATCTGCCAACAGAATAGCAAAAGTGAGTGTCCGTGAAAAACTTTATTTAAGACTTTTTTTTTCTGTGTTTACTTGTCAAAAATGAAGAAGATGGTAGCCCTTATGGAAATAGTGGAGGAGACAAAAAGAATAGCAGTAAGAATGAAGATGATCACATAAAGAACTAGCATAATATGTGCATATAGATATTTTTTCATAAAGCAGCTTTCTGAGAGATGATGTTTCTGCACAAACCTGCTTTGCAGAAACTGTTTTAGATGCATCTTTACAGACTTCGTGAAATTTTGTGGCTGAAGACTGTGGCAGTCTCTGTGATGAGAAGACCGGAACATGAGAATGAAATGGAAAATTTGCTTGTGAGTACTTAGCAGGTGTGAGGAAAGAGCAGAATCACTGCAGCCTAGAGATCTAGGAACGTGGATTGAGATCTACAAGATGCTACTTCGTGTTTGCTGGTTCACCAGCTCATGAAACAACTTGTTCCCGCTCATCGCAGCAGGTTAATCCGTTTATGGGTTTCCTGAAGCTAGGAGCACCATCTAGTGGAAACTGTGTTGGTCCAGCAGATAAACCTGCTCTGACAGGACTACAGATTTTGTCTTTCCATTAGAAGTATTTGCATTTGCTCTTGTCTCTATCCACAAGCACAGGAGAGAAATGTAAGTCCTACACCACAAATCAAATGAATTACTCAAGTGTTTTTATTCTATCCTCATTCCTATCGAGCCACTGTTACTATCAATTTTCATTTCCATCATAAAAATACAATATCACTTTAGACAGTCCTTTCTTTTTAAGTGCTGTGGATTCCCTACTGCTACACTGAGTATTTGGTGTTTTGGTGTTCATATTACAGTACTCAGTGTCCTTAGCAATTCCCTTAGAGTCAGTTTATGTGCATGTAAATACCTGAACTACAACAGAGGGGTGCAGAAGAGTCTGGTACCAGGGTAGAGTCTGTTTCCCATGAGAAATCGGCACAACAGAAGGAATAGGAATAGCAAATTATCTATATAAATAAGTGATTATCCTTTAAATGCCTATGCTTTATCTGTAGTAAATTTTGACATTAAACTCTCAAAGTTGCCTCCTAAAATATGTACTTTCTAACATTTTGTGAGAATAATTTTGCACTGAGGAATAAAATATAAATAAGTAGATGAACTGCTTCAGGCTAGAAAAAAGCCATATGAACATATGGAACAGAATATGATAAAGATCCCTTGGTTTTTTACTGTTTTCTCATAATGTGGTGAGCAGAGCACTTTCAATGAAGGTGCCAAATGACCTATTAAAAGTAAAAAAGATGAAGTGCCTTTATACACAATTTATAAACAGAATCTAGAATTATTGTTGCAAGACAATATGGAGACCGGAAACAGATTTTAAAAAATGGGATTAAGCATACTTTTGGAGGATAAGCCTGATATGGCTGTCAAACTCCAGCTGCAGCCCTGGAAATCTCCCAGCTTCTGCTAACTGGAAGCTGGTAGGACATATCAATCTTAAGAGCAGAGGAGTGGCTGGACTGGTACAGATCATGGGCTAACTAATCCATTATCCTGTCTCCGACAGTGTCCGAAAGCCTGTGGCTTGGGAACAATAAAAGCAAATCTATAAAATACTTCCCTTGTAAAACTTCCCCAGCTGAGGGTATTTCTCGAGTCTGCTGTGGTATCTTTTGCAACACTCAGGACCTTTTAAATGCTCCTGCAGACTCTGTTTGAGCCCCATCAGACTTGAAGCTGCAGCCTCTTGGTTGAGGAGTTTCTCGGCTCTCTGTCTGCCATGTGGTGAGCCACTTCCTTTTGTTTGTTTTGAGCGTGGCTCCTACTAAATGAATTTTACGGCTTTTGCTGCTGTACTGGACAAGAAAGGGAACAATCAGTCTCTTTTCCATTCAGGATATTGCAAAACCACTCACTGTGAGCCATTGCTGCCCCCACATGTTACTGGAGAACTGCTCCCAAGCTCTAACACTCCTTGGAGCATAAGGGTGTGATTAAATTCCAGCTGATTCAGGGGCTGGTTTCACTGGAACATAAGGCAGACTGCTCAGGGCTACTGTGGTCCTTTTCTGCCCTCTTCTTCTTCCCTGATCCTGCTCCTGGCTGCAGGCTCCTGCCTCCTTGTATCAGCATCAGTGCAATTCAAGAGCTGTGCCCGTAGTAGTATTGGGATGCTTTGGGCTGCATTACTTGCATTTTTAGTTTTGAAAATGTGGCACAGGGATCTCTGGGCTGGATTTTCTCAGAATGCGCTAAGATGAAACCAGAGTGGGCTTGAAAAAAAAAAGCACAGGTTGCCCAGGGCTGTGTCTCAGCTCAGAAACCCTTTAAGACCTGAGAGAACTCTGCTGGTGCTTTTGCCTTCTACCACAGATCCTGCCAAGTGTGGGCTCCTGGGGAGAAGGCTGGGCATGCACAGGCTGCCAGAAGGGCAGTGTGCCCCAATGGCTCCTGAGGCTCCAGCATGTTCCTGGGGCCAAGTAAAATACATCTGCCTTTGGAGCTGGACTCAGACATCCCAGACTTAAACAAGCATGATGATACCACGTCTCTATCTTGCTATCTCTTTATAAAATGGGTAACTACTACCCTCAAATAAATTAGGTTTCTACTAACCAGGAAAAGCTTCTAGACCAAGAACTTTGCTTGAGACAGACTGGCAACCTCATCACCAATATTTATATAATTCTTTCCTTATTTTTTTTCTTTTTCTTTGCTCCTCTGTTGCTCTTCCAGACTCTTTCTTTCCATAAACTTGCCTTTTGTTCCCTTCCAGCCTTATGGGTTTGCTTTGCTGTTATGTATGCAGCATAAAAGAGTATGTTAAGGATGGGAAAGTCTCTCTTTTGGTGAATTTGGTGTACCCAGGTCATTGATGTTGTTGCAGCTGAGTTGGCTGTCTTGGGAAAGGAGTAGTGCTATTTGAAACAGCAGCTGCTTTTGTCTGAGCCTCCAACCTTGTAAGTATGAATTGTGCCTGTGGCAGCAAAATTAATGGCTAACATAAAAGGAGAAATAGAAAGCAGGTGGCCTCTTGAAAAAACAGTCAGAGCTGCAGGGCCGCATTTGTACTACAGAGCACATCATCAGCCATGCATTTTCTTTACCCAAAGTATTTTTTGTAGCCCTTTTCTGTAACCTTACTCCCTGCTTGACCTACAGTCCTCCCAGAGGCCCATCCATCAGCTTGGCGAACTTGATATTAAAGTATAATTAAGATGAATGCGTTCAGACCTCAGCAAAAAGACCATGAAACCCTGCAATGTTGCACTTGTCTATTCATTTACATTTGCTGTTCAGATGCTTTTATTTGTAAAAGCAATTGAGTCATGAACACCCCTATTCTTGAAAGAATATGGTGCCATCATGCAAGGCAACATGTAGTTGAAGTCTGCATCTTCCTTTCTAATTACAGTGAGTGATGTCTCTGTTGATTCATGTCTGTTTCACTAAACTTGGTCAAATACACTAAAAATCCCTTTTTCACAGATGGATTGGAGGCACAGAGATCAGGGGGAGCTATGAATCTTCCTAACATCTCCATTTTTTAAAATAGATCTGCAGTCTGATCCACTACACCAGAGGATCATTCCCTAACAGTGGCACAACATATGAACCTTATATTTTAAAGAACTTTTAAAAAACCCCTGCCTTTTAAGATAGGCAAAGTGAGCTACTTAGGGGTTCTTACGTGAGTAAAAGCTGATAGACCCGGCAATCTATCCGAATGGGTGATTAATTCACCTAAGTCTACATTGTGTGATACACACTGATACAACAGAACAAATTGTTTGTAACATTTTGTAAGTACTAAAATTAATGTTGTATGAATTTGTCATTCCAACAGAAAAGTTATAGATTTTGTGTATTATAATTTCATCTTGTTAATGTAAAAGGAGAAATTTTGCTTTCACTGGCCTCTTGGGAAGCAAAAAAATAGTGTATCTAATTATCTGAACACTCAGGAACATAAAAGAATAGCAAGTGGTGAAATTACAAATCTGTTGGAACAACTCCATGTTTTCTGATTAAACTCTATTTCTGGTGGCTCTCAGCAATCATGTTCCTCCTATGTTCATAGTAATTGCATGTGTCAAAGCTGAGGCCTTGTGTAAACTGTACCAAATGAGTTACAATTTTAATTTAGAAGGAGATAACTGTATTTTCCCCTCCAGGCAGATTGCATCGGGTCAGAAGTTTAAAAACGAATAAGAAAGAGAGTAGGGAGGAGGCTGGAGGGCCTCCAGGTTAATAATAAGTAGAAAATCTAATAAGGCTTTCATTACAACAGTTGAATTTTAGGGGAGGGAAGGGAAGAAAAAATGCAATTTGCAAACGTGAAGCCAAACTCTGTTACTTGCATATTATCTGTGTGTACAAGTACATATTACTAACTGCAGGTGGGTGTGTTTGGCTTTGGTTAAGAACTATTTCTGTGTTTTATAGGTAAAGGCTACAGTGCACTTTACCCTCGTACTAAATGGATGAAAAAATTTTGAAAATAAATTTTTCAAAAACTTGCAAGCTCTCAAAACCAAATGTATTTTCACTATTTAAAAATATCTAGTCAATCCCTATAATTTCATTATCTTTCAGATTGCTTTTGGCCTAAGAAATACAGCAGATAGTTTTCTTAATGCAATGTTGAGTTTTTAAAAGGTTGGTGTCCTCATGAAGAATAAAATATTTTTTTAATCTAAAATCTTCTTTTTTATTTTAGATTTTAATCAAGGCTTTTAGGAATATGTTTGAATATGTCTATGAAGCTAAACAAATGTTCGAAAGCAACCACTTTAGCAATGATTAGATACTGTCAATAATTTTGCTTAGTAGTGGGATGTGAAGGTTGTTTTTGCCTAACCTTCTATACAGAAGACCAGGCAGACCCAAAGGTTGTTTGAAAAGAATGAGCTCTCACTACTGCTTATAATTAAGCCTTAATTTAATTTGTCTACAGCCTTGCAAAACTTCCCCTTTAAGGAGCCTGCTTCAAGCTGATTCTGGGTTTGTGCATGTTTGATTTTCACCTTAAATGGTCCGGTCATTCCTCTGAGTGATATTACAAGAAGGAGCCTTTTTTGTACCTGTTACAAAATGTTAACATTTTCTTTATAATTACTTCTTTACGAAGCTGTACTTCCTTTGTGATTCAGTGCAGGATAGAATAGTAGAAGGGTTTGGATTAGAAGGGGCCTTGAAAGTCATTCAGTTCCAACCTCCCTGCCATGTTCCACTACAACAGATTGCTCAAAGACCCATCCAGCCTGACACTGAACGCTTCCAGGGATGGGACATCCACAGGGTCTCTGGGAAATCTGCTCCAGTGCCTCACAACCCTCACAGTAAAGAATTTTTTTCCTAATATCTAATCTTTAACCTTTCAGTTTAGAGCCATTCCCTCTTGTCCTATCACTCCATGCCCTTGTAAAAAGTCCCTCTCCAGCTTTCTTGCAGGCCCCCTTTCGGTACTGGAAGGTTCCATAAGGTCTCCCTAAAGCCTTCCCTTCTCCAGGCTGAACAGCTCCAACTCTCTCAGCCTGTCTTCATAACGGAGGTTTCCCAGCCCTCTGGTCATCTTCATGACCCTCCTCTGGACTCATTGCAATAGGTCCATGTCTTTGCTCTGCTAAGGGCTCCAGAGCTGGACTCAGTATTTCAGGTGGGATCCCAGGAGAGTGGAATAGGGGGGTAAATCACCTCCCTTCATCTGCTGGCCCTGCTGCTTTTAATGCAGCCCAAGATATGGTAATTTGAATAGCTAATTTGAAGACCATGAGATGAATAATCAGCTACTTCCTCTATTACCATGTTTCAGAGGTAAACTACCCCTCCCCTTTAAAATACTCTGCCTGGTTAATAATGGAATGTCAAGCTTTAGCTTTCAACCTTGTTCTTGGTGCACTTTATGCTGCTGGTTTCAAAAACTACTTAATACCTGTATTAGTATTTTTCCCTCATAGAGATGATTATACTGTGCAATCTCCTCTCAGTCTTCTCTTTGATATGTTAAAGTGATTGAGGTCTTAAAGTCTCTCTCTCTCTATTTTTAGAGGCATTTTTTTGCAGTTCGTGAATATTTTTTGAACCTTTGAAGCATCTGCACATGCACTACAAATGACAGTGCAATATTTTCACTACATTTCCTTGTTTAGAAGGAAATGTGGTCCTTAGGAGCCTTTACTATGCATTTTATTAATATCTTCTAAAATGTTTTCTACTCTCACTTCAGTTTGGAATCTCTTGCTCACAAGTAACAGATCTCCCTGGTCTTTGTCAGCACCAAAACAAGCAAGTCTCCTTTCCTGCAAGATCCAGTACTTCCACGCATGCTGCAGATGCATCTCGTGGGCTCTGTGACAGTGTTTGGGCATTCAGAGTCCTGAGCAGGACCACTCAGTCAAGACATGTAATGTTTTATAAAGAACTTTAGTACCGAACTCGTGTGTTTCGGGTTTTGGTGGGTTTATTTTTGTGGGGTTTTTTGTTGTTTTTTTTTTTTCTTTTCCCCCCATTCTATTGACTTGTATTAATTCTTCATTTCTTTGTTAGAGTAACCCAAACCATCTTCTGCACATGTATGAACACAGTACATAAGAAACAGAATCTGCGAGGAGTACAGGACATGCAGTAACATCATTCTTCTCTCCACAGATGAACTTCAATCATCTTCTTTTTTGGATAAGGCTGGGAACTCAAGGGGATTACACACAGTTACTAGGACATTTCCTTTTTTTTTTTTTTAAAAAAAGCAGTTCTTCATTATAGTGAGGTCAGGTCTTTCATGTGCTGAATGTGAAACTTCAAAAACATGTTGGATCAGTAATTATTCCAAAATGCAAAAAAATTTCCAGTAACTAGTACATAGAGTCTGGATTATAGTCTTCATTAGCATTTTCTATGACTTTGTATATGTCAGCCATGATTACAGATTTCAGAAAACTTACGGAAAATTGACAACTGAGCACATCTTCCACCAGCATATTTGCATAAATATATCGCGACATATTTATTTACCATGTCTATTTGTTTTTTGGTTTTATGTGTCACTTTTGAGCAGGATGACCTAACAATCCATCAAGAATACCAAAGTCTATAACTTAATTGTTTGAAATTGATTGTGGTACTGATTTAATATTTGAAGAAGGAGGATAAGACAGTAAACAGTGTGGGCAGACTTCAGCTCGTTTTCAGAGAGAAGCTTTAATGTAGTTTTGTGCCAAAATGAACCACAGATGTAAATGTGCTCATGCATTTTAGATAAAGGAAAGCATTACTCAAACTGAGGGGACTAAAATCAATTATAGGTGATACGTTCCTTAGCAAACAGTTCTATCATTTCCAATTCAATCTCCTATAAAATAATTCCTAGGATAACTTCTGACTGGCTGAAGGCAGATGGAAATACTTCAGTCTTTTGGCAAACAAAACTAGTTCCCAGTAGAGTCTCCTGCAGTGTTTTATAAAGTGGTGGGTTTTGCAAAGCAGTATTGGGTCCACAGAAAAATTTCCACCCTCCAATATCTAGAGAGAAATCTGTCCTTTTTTTGCTCAAAAGAAAAAAAAAATGCCTTTAACATGAGAATCAACATGCATTTATATAATCAGTTTACTGTGAAGTATTCAAAACCAGAATAATGTGACAAATTGCAGCTTTCCTGATTCTCTTGGAGTTTCAAAATTACATAATTAAATGTTTATCTTGTTCTATGTGGTCTGTTAGCAAACATATTTCCACTGGATGTCCAACCTTGTGTTTTCTAGCATTGTGAGACATTTAATAACAAATGTAAATAAGTGACTGCAGAAGACCACCTTTCTGTGCATTTTAGCTTTCATTTATACAAGGGAAAAAAAGTATAGGGAACAGTCACATGCACAAAACCTTCTTGTATGCAGTCAGTTACTGCTTATTTTGATACTAGTAATTTTGAAAAATGAGCATTAGGTTAATACACATGAAATGTGAGTTCTGATAAAGAACATCGGCCTTTAGTGGCCATAGTGACTTTACAAAAGTGACTGAAGTCACTGCAGATTTAGATAAGCCTTAAAAGAAAGTGGAATAGTTCTCAAAGTATGTAGTGAGTTCCTTCATCTTACTTAATCCTTTTCACTGCAGCAGCTACTACAGCTTGCGTGCTGGCAATTGCTGTCAGTGAAGCATACTTGATTTCAATTGCTCCTCAGAGCCCCATTCCCTGATACCAAATGATTTTGTGTAAAGTGGAGATCTTTTCTGATTATCAACAACAAACCAAAAATTATACTGTATCTACTTTCATTGCTATCTTAAAATATTGGTTGTTTTTTTTTTAAACTTTGAACTTTTATTTGTTTGCAGGTTTCTTTTTCTGGAAAACTATTGTAGAATTTCATTATTTGCAGGAGTAAAAATCACTTAAATTTTTTTCCCAATCACTTTAAATTTTTTTCCAAACCTTCATACAAAATTGCATTAAACCTTCACCTATTTAAAATATTGCAGTATTTTGGTAGGTGTTGGTTTGGTTGCTTTTTTTCCTCTTTAATATGTGGGGGTTTTGGTTTGGCTTGTTTGTTTGGGGTTTTTTTTTAACTTTTAGAAATACATAATTAACTTTGTACAGCATAATTGCATATACTACCAATGTTTTAGATCACTGTGATATAACCACAATACACTATAATACTACCAGCTAAGGATTTAAAAAGCTCATTATTCTTTCAAGGTGGACTTGAGTGTTGCTGTTTTGACATAATTTCATTACTGATAGCTCTGCCCCGATATCTTACTAAAATCATAGAATATGCTGAGTTGGAAGGGACCCATCAGGATCATTGAGTCCAACTTTTAGCCCTGCACAGGACACCCCAAGCGTCACACCGTGTGCCTGAGAGCAGTGTCCACACACTCCCTGAGCTCTGTCAGGTTGGTGCTGTGACCACTTCCCTGGTGAGCCTGTTCCAGTGCCCAGCCACCAATGGTCCCCACTGTGTAAATGACTGCTCCTTTTCACTGCTGATGGATCTTTGAGCTCCCTGCCCAGTCATAATCTGCCTGTATTTTCCTTCAGAACTGACATGGGGGTATTGAGGAACGCTATCCTGACAGCTGACCCCTGAGAGAGTTTATTAGGAAAACACTTATTATCAACGAGTCCTCATTAATAATTATGTTTGGGCAACCATCATTTAATGACTTTACAACCAGTCTAATGTGAATAATGACTTCTGTAGTGATTTTTTTCTTAAAATTTTGTGCATTACTAAACAGAAATCTTCTGGGATAAAGCTTGCTTTTATAGCTATGCTTAAGACTAGTACTAATAAAAATATAATGCAATTCAGTGCAGATTGAAATTGGACAAAATCAGTGTGTTCCAATGGCAGTCTAAGGCTAATTTCTCGTCCTTTTTGTCACAAAGCCATCAGTCCCTGAAATCAGATTTGTTGGCCCTAGAGGGAGTCACCAAGATATAAAATTTGTGAGTATGGGATTCTATCTTTTTGTAAGAAAGTCCCCCCTCAAAATGGCACTGCTGTATGCAGAACACAAACATGATTTCATCATGCATGCCAAAGTGAAGGCTGATCCATGGTCATGACAAGTTTTCACAATGATGTCAAATCCTGTTCCAAAGTGGATTCAGGCCAGTCATTTGAATTTACACCCAAGATCAAAATAAGCTAGCAACCCAGAGTCAATCACAATGTTTGTAACGGTGATGAGGATGGCAAAAAAAAGTGCCTCCTCCTTCTTTTTTTTTGCCTGAAACTCTTCAGATACAGCTTTCAAAGAGCCTAAAGTTGAAGAAACTGCATTGTTGTGTTTTTCATCATGTATATCCTCAACATTATCAAGCAATGGAAAATAAAAACAAGGTTTTATGTACACAAGAGCCTCTGTGCCCAAAACCCCCACTTTCTTTCCAGAGATGAGTTGGTCTAATTAAGAGTGGTCATTACAGATCTTGCCATTCTAATGTCCTTTGACCAAAACAACAATATAATGTGTGTGTTGAGATAAAATATTATGTCTATAAAGAAAAGTATATCTAGCCTTTGTCTTTCAGTAACTGGCATCATCAACAAATGTACTCTTTTTCAAAACACATTAGCACCAGTTTTCTCACTTTTCAAGAGTTTTTAATGAAGTTTCTTTCTGAGAACTGCTGAGCCCTACAATGGAGCCCTCTTGCTCTTTGCTCTTAATTTCCATTAAATAAATTATGAAAGTCTTCAGATTGTAATGCAACAGATGACAAGGCAATTAGCACAGATTGAAACATACACTAAAAAACTGTATTTGGAATGAACAGTCTCCTGATATATCATACAAAGGCACTTCACCCAGAAGTTTTCAACAAAAAAACCAAAATATTTGTGCATGCCACTTATGGCACAAACCTTCTCTGTGCAGGGACTATTTAATCTGCATCAATGTAATCTACTATTTTCATTAATTATCAAAGGTTCAGCATATTTGTTTCAGTCGGATGATGGGATTTCCTCCACTGACACAAATATTGCTGAGGGTTCATCTGGAGAGGGAGTTGACTCAACTTACAGCAAGTTATGAGAGTCTTTTTCTGGTGTAGGCGTTGCTCTGTTCTTAGTGGTGTCAGTGCAGACAGCCCTTGTGCACCCCTCTTGTGTGCCTGGGAATACAGCTGCTGTTCCAGAATTAGTCCCATGGAATTATGGGTTTTGTCCACTACACAGCTACAGCTATAATTTTCTAACACTTTTCACTGCATGCTTTATTCTGCCTGGGATGGTTTTGGCACTTTTTTAGCCTTCTGGAACACACCTGACATCCCCTTTTGGCCTCATGGTCCCTCAGACTGCTGGAGTAGGTTGACAAAACGTTTATTTTGCACGCAAATCCGTCAGCCCGCTCTGTGGCTTCCCTCACCAAGGTGGGTTAGACACGTAGTCTGCAAGATGATATCAAGGGGAGAGTTCTCAACCCTTTTAGATTCCTATGACAGCAAGAACTAAGAAAAATACTCTTGTTTTGGTCTCTGCCATGTTCAAGTAATATTTTATTCTTACCTTTGTCATAATGTTGAATCAGAAAAAGCATCCTGAAAAGCTGATTGTAACAGTCACAGCAAGGAAACTCTTCACCCAGAGAGCCAACTTCAATAGCACCAGGTATTTCCCTCTGGGAATGGGTCTTTTTTACAAGATACATGAAGAGACAGGAGTAGTCTGCTGTCAAATCAATCAAAATTCTGAGTTTAGGCGCAAACTCTTGATTTCTAAATCCTGAGCTGATGTAGAGTGCCTGATAGGTAGCAATACAATAAAGATAAATGTAGAAGGTAGGCTTTTTTAGTAAAGTTTGATATTTATGAGTTCCTGGTTGTAACTGTTAATTTGAATGTTTGAGTAGAGCAGCACAATTAACATGTACGGCTGTAGCCAAGCACTGATGTTTCAATAAAAAGTCTAAAGGATTATGTTTAGTAGTATCTCTGCTTCTATTGCCCTTGGTTTGCCTCAGGAAATGGAATCTTATGAACAATTTTAATGAACAAACAAACAAAAAAAAATCCAATTTAGTTCAAATGACATTTGTTTTGGGTTCAGTATTTCTGAGGTTAAGTTTTTTAGTCAGGCAGTGGTGTTTATTGCGACAAAGAATTGATTGGGTCATGTAGGGCATAGAGTACAAATAGCAGTGTCATTCACCAGTAGGTACCACAATTTCCTCCAACATGTACTGAACTCCTACTGGTCCTTCCAGCACCAGTGGAAGAGAAGCAGGAGAGAGTATCAGAAAAGCACACTTGGTTTTCATTTCTATATCTTAAATAAGCCTTGAGGCTAAGGCTCAAATGAGTGACAGTCTGGCTTATGTTGTTTTAGTCTACAAAAGTGTTTTATCAAATCGGCAGTGCCGTGTGTCAGTTATATGTGACCTCTGTATGGAAAATGTTTACACGATATTATTAACTGTTTTGCTCCAGGGTTTCCTTATGAATCTGCTGCATTCTCTGCATTAAGAGCCTGGCAGCCAAGCTTCCCAGATCTCCAACCAATTGTTTGAAAATACACTCTTACATACACTCAGAGTCTGATCAAGCACTTTTATTCAGATGTTTGGAGAAAAAAGTTATTATTGAATTTTAACTTGGGATTTCTGTGTTGCTTGATGGAGTTTCAGACACTGAACACATTATTAGTTGCCAGTTCATTCTCCCCTACTTAACAGTAATCAGCAAAGAGAGATGATTATCCAACACAGTGATAGAAACACATCCTTTTCCCAGATAAATTCTGTATGGTGTCTGCTTCTTCCAGGAAAAGGATTTTTCTTTTTGAGTCACTTTCTAAGTCCCCTTTGGTTCCACACATTCCCCCTCTTCTTTTACAGCACCACATACACCACCTTTTGAAGTTACTTTTTTTTTCTCCTTCTTTTCTTTCTGTCTTGTGAGACCTGTTTTACTTGCACTGGGTTACTTTTCCAAACCCAGAAATAACAGTTCATGAGTATTCTGTAATCTACATTCCCCCAATCCAGAAGGGACTTGTATTGGAAAGATACACCTGATCCTTCATATCTGTAAATATACATGTGATCCTTCATACCCTGAAAGAGAAAACAAGGTGTTTCAGGTAAAGTCTTACTGCCTGAGATGTCCTATATTTTCTTATAAAACAGACTCTGTAGCTCTGTGGCTAGGTGATAGAACCAAATCTCCTCGTCTAGACTGTGGTGATTTTACTTGTGTCACTTCTTTTACTCATTAGAGTTTTTTCACGGTCCTGACGCACAGCTCTGTTTACTCTAATGAGTGAAACAAGTGACAGCTACATCATCACTCAGGTTTTTGCTAATCAAAAAGCTTATTAAAAAGTCCCTCCCTTCCCAGACAGACCTAGATGGTCAGCCAGGTGCCACACACATAAACACACACACCTACTCACCTCAGTCTCCCAACACAGGCCAAATGCACAAGCATTGCCTAAATTCTTGCAGTTGTGAGACCACAAACTCTTGGAGACAGAGCACAGATACATGCTGAGAACTTCTGCTCTGCTCAAATGATGACCTTTGGTGATTTGTTTTTGTCTTACCAAACTGAACTCAGACTTGGCAGAGATATGAAGTGGTACAAAAAGAATTTTCCCTAGCGTGCATTCCCCAGGGAAAAGCAGGTTGTCAAGGTAAATCAATAAGTTCACATGCCAAAATGCTTAGAAGCATATTTCTGGCGTACTGTGCACAGGTCGGGAAATGCCCAATTTACAGTTACTGTTTAGATTTCTTTCCAGCTCTCTTGCACTTCTGACCTGTACAGTACATGGCATGGAAGTCTTTCAGGAGAAGTTGCACATGCTCACATTTAGCAAATCTTGTTTATTTGTCTCTGGGATGATCCACCACTATCGCTTTATTCTTTGGTACAGAGTCTCTGTCACAACCCTTCTGATTTATACATAAAGAAACGTTGGATTATTTTTGACTTTTTAAAACAGAACTTGTCATTACAGATATGCACACATACTAAATAACAGTGGAATTTCCTCCCAATGAATTCTTGGAAGACCAGTATGTCAGCTTAACCACTGTTTTACAGGCTGCAGACACATTGTGGATTTAAAGCCCCCATGTCAGTGGCCACGTTAAGTCAGATGGCAAGCAGTCAGCAGGCTGATATGAGCTAAAGGCTTAACCTTTTAACAGCAATAATGATGAGTGGAAAGGCTTATCTAAGTCTGGCACTGAGCAAGAAATTGGAAGCTGAACAGGAGATACCTGCAGATAAGACATCTGATATATGAAAGAATTTAGTGTGCTGAACATGTCCTTTAGTGGTCTACTGAGAAGTCAGAAACGCATCCTGATGCTATGCTTGGTGCAAAACCAAGCAGCATTTGATCTGATTGGAAAAAAAATGTGTATGGCACTGAGCAGTGCCTCGGAGATGAGCGTCTTTAGGAGTGTGGCACAGCATGTGCAGGCTGGCCAGGTCTGCCAGCAAGGTTTCTTGTCCTCCTCCTCCTGCCACCTTGGATTTTCACTGAGGCAGATTAATTTTTGCTGAAGGAAGACTCTGGTGAACTCAAAGGACTGCTGGAGGCGGGAGTTTAAGGTTGGAAATACTGCTTTCAGTTCTCCATGAATCCAGCCTTGGAGATATTTATGTTTCAGAGAAGAGAGGTCTTATTTATAAAAATGTCAGCTAACAGTAAGGTGCCACTGAGAGATGAGGAGCACGTTTCTTCTCAGAGCATTTGTTATTTGGCTTTTGTGGTTGCAGCAGGGGGCAGTTTGGGGCAGCCTGTGCTTCCCATGTTCTGTTAAACAGGGAGGGGAGACAGCTTCTGAGAGCCAGAGCAGGGGGACAGAGGGGCAGGGTGGGGCAGGAAGCAGCGCTGAGAGAGGGACCCCCCCTTCAAGGCTTCAGGGAACAAGAGACCTGTTTAAATATTTGTGAATTTATGTCATTCACTTAATATTCTCTGCCTGACAAGTTGCTCTGCACTAATATTGTATGCTGAGTTCTAATAACTCCTACTTTAAAAGCTAAAGGCAGATGGTAACTTCGGCTTTGCTCATTTCAGAGCTATGTGGAGCAGTTCTGCCTCAAGGTTCTGGTTGGTTCGGTCCCACCACCACTACTGAGCACGGCAAACAACCGCAGACTGCCCCGGGTGAAACTGCACAGCAGCACTGCCCATCTGGGTAGGATGGATGAGTGAAAACAATTAGGGATCTGCAAAGGAAAGGATTTGAACATGGAAAAAGGGAAAGCTAGGTGCTTGACCATTTCTTACACTGAAAATATTAAGTCCCAGACTGGCAGTGCTGTCTGCAGGGTGTTTTCTGACTTTCAGAGGTTCAAGTGTCTTCTCAGGAAGTACAAGTGTCGTTGTGGCTAAAGATGCAACTTCTATGGCAAATATTAGTGCTTTGGTTTCTTTAATTATCACCTCACACCACAGCCACTAGACAGGGAGGACTGCTGTGATCTGTCAGCCAGCAGTGATGAAGAATATTTTAGCGGAGATGTTCCAGCTTTGGCAGGCAAACCAGCTCAGAAGGAAGCCTGAAGATTGGTGTGAGTACAATTGCCAACAGTTTGCATCCTGCTGGATTCACACAAGAGGATGAAGTATCTCCAGACAACGACACTAACCTTGGTTTGCCAAGGAAATGAACTGTGAGTGTTATCAGAATGTGTGTCCATTTCTCTGCTCTAGGGACCAACTCCTAACTCCATGCAGCCACATTCAGTAATGCAAGCAGTCATTGTCTCTGGATATTGAGAGTAAAACACCTTCAGCAGAACACCTCCTGCAGTTTTATTTCAGGGGCATGTCTATATAGCAGAAAAAAAAAATGTGTCAAAGCATAGAGATGATCCATTTTCCCTCTGCTGCTTGTCACAAATCTGAGAGAAGAGCCAACCTTCTGCCTGTAGGTCATAGCACCTGCAAGTAGCCCTGAATGGATGCAAGGAGTAATTTTAGATTATTGGTTTTGAAAATATTAATGGCTGTAATTTATTGGTTTTTAAGCATCTGTTCCCTATTTTTCCTCTGATAAATTTTTAGAGACAGAGGAAATTACCTAAAAATTCTATTTTTTCCCTCTGTGTCAGGGTGACACCCAAAAAAAGTCCTTGCAGGTAGCTGCCCAAAGAAGAAAAAGGTTCTTTTGCAGCCTGTTTGCAGCTTGATTTATTCACTCACAAGCACCATCTCAGCACTGCTGGTAACCAAACAGCCTGTTGGATAATGGTTTCTTTCAAAAATCTTAGATCCTTGCAAGTATATGGCTCCCAGGGGAAAGCAACTCCTTAAGTTCTAGTTGGAACTTCTCAAACTGTGATTTCTATGACAGTGCTTGTATGAATGGAGAGTAGATAATCACATTTATTAATGTGATTATTAAAGAATACGTTTATTCTGACAGAATAATTACTCTTAGAAGACCTTTAACATCTGCTTCAGTAAGTCACAAGCCTCTCACAACACTTATTCTTATGTCAGTACCATTCCTCACCCACAAGTACTGCCATCTGCACCTAAATAGAAGAAATCTGAAGTGGTAGCTGAGAAATGAATAAGAGGAAAATTTCCTTTAAATGCTTTTCTCCTTTAAACCATTCAGCCTTTTGTCAATACCCACTAGAAAAATCCCCAAAGCAAGACCCATCCCCAAACCCTGTTTCAGAAACAGAACTAGAAAATATTGTGTTTGCTGCAGTCTAGCGAATTGCCCAAGTCTGTGCTGCTTCTGCTTTATATCTTCTTCCTCAAGTCGGGAAATCCTCTCCTTGGCAATTACAAAATCACAGAATCATCAGAATTGGAAGAGATCTTCAAGATCATTTAGACCAGCTGCCAACATAGCACTACCATAAATCATATCCCCAAATGCCACATCCAGATGCCTTATGGACACTTCCCAAGACAGTGATTCCACCACCTTCCTGGGCAACATACTCCAATCCCTGACCACTCTGTCCCTGAAATTTTTTTTTTAGTCTAGTCTGAACCTCCACTGGTGCAACTTAAGGCCATTTTCTCCCATCCTTCCCCTGGAGACATGAGGAGCGCAGCCCCCACCTCACTACAACCTCCTTTCAGGTAGTTATAGAGGGCAATGTGGTCCCTCTGATCCTCCTTTTCTCCAGACTAAACAATCCTGGTTCCCTCAGCTCAGTTCCCTCATAAGACATGTTTTCCAGACCCTTCACCCTCTCAACTGCCCTTCTCTGAACACAGTCCAGCACCTCAGTGTCCTTTTTGAAGTGGGAGGCCAAAACCGGACACAGCACTCGAGATGTGGCCTCATCAGTGCTGAGTACAGGGACACAATCTCTCCCCTAGCCCTTCTGGCCACACTATTCTTGATACAGGCCAGGATGCCACCGGCCTTCTTGGCCACCCAGCTGGCTCATATCCAGCTGGCTGTTAACCAGCAACCCCAAGTCCCTTTCTGCTGAGCAGCTCTCAAGCCACTCTTCCTGCAGCCTGGAGCACTGCAAGGCGTTGTTGTGATCAAAATGCAAGACCTGGCATTTTGCCTTGTTAAACCTCATGCCATTTTCCTCAGCCCACCCATATTCTGTTCAGATCTGTCTGCGGAGACCTTCTACCTTCAAGCACATCAACACTCCCACCCAACTTGGTTTCATCTGTGAACTTACTCAATTCCCCAGTTCAAATAATCCATAAAGATGTAAAACAGATGTTTGCCTTAGGACTCCCTCATGCAACATGCAGTACACAGTTTTTATGTGTATTGAAGTCCTTTGCATTCTCTGTCCACTTTCAAATGCATTGGTTGGTTTCTGCTGAGAAGCTTCAGTATGGCCCTGGAGTAACTTCTGTAGTTTTTGTTTTGGTTCTGCAGTGCTCTTAAAAATTTTTTCTTATGCCATTGTGTGTCACACGCAAGCTGTCTTATTTCTGAACTCGTGATACTCCACACACGAGTTAAGCATTCACAGAAACACTCAGCAGGAGTGGAAATGTTAGTCATGAAGTAGTGACTATAATGTTCTCTCAGCAGTCATTTTGCTTTTTGGAACAGAAGCCTTTGACCCTTATTGATTTTTGGTCAGTGCCCCTACGTCTGGTTTAGTCACAGGATCCAAATAGATAGATGAATATATATTCTTCTTTAAAGACTTTTTTGGGACTTGGCTTACTGTGGACCCTGTCAGTCCCCAGGGTTGGGTGACAACACTTACCTGCTGTAAGAGGACAGCTGAGGGCCATGTGCTGTGCCAAGTCCAGAGGGAGCAAAGGGAACAGGGCGTAGGCACCTATCCTTAGGACTTTGGCAGTTCTCATCTGTATTTACATTGTTGTTGCTTTGTATGAAGAAATTCCCTGTTGTTACAGGAACCAGTGAGAGAGGTTTCCTTTTCCATGAACATGAGTTGTTTTAGCTGAACCTGGTTTAGTAATCTGCAGGTGTTAAAATCTTCCATATTTTTCTGAATTATAGTTGACAAAGCCACAAATGAGTGACACAAGCTATTTTTCCTGAAAGAAAATACCTCATCAGTATAGAGACTCATGGTACAACAGCAGAAGAAATCTCTGTTACTATATGTATAGCAATAATATAAAAATAATAATACACAAATGCATATCTGGGTTTCCTATCCTAATTCCCAAGAGATACTGTACTATCAAACATGAAGAGACGTTGTCACCTCCAGTAACCTGCTGAACCCTACTTCTCTTTTAAATAGAAAATTTAGGGAAGATGACTGTACCCGAGTTGGCTGTAAGCACTCCTTTTTCTATTTTCACTTTAACTTTATTACCTATTCCATCTCTGTCAAGAGCGTGGGATACCCATAAGCAGAAGGAACAGCCAAAACATGCAGATGGTAACTCACACTTTTAATGTTTGAAGTGTGCTGTATAGGCAGTCTGACCCCCTCCTTGTGAAAAACTCCTGCATTTAGCACCTTGCCATCTTTTTGGGATGCCATTAACACTCTTCCCCTGTGCCCAGCTGTGCTTGGTAGCCTTCCCCTGTGAGACCTGCTTTGCTGGACTCTTTCTCAGTACGCAGCCCAAGCTGCCCTGCCAGCCCATGCTCTCCTGGTTTCACAGCCTCTTTGCTGGATAATCCCAAAGCTGAGAGTAGGTGTATTGAGCCCGTATGAATGGATGCTGGCTGTTTATCAGGCACAAGCACAGACCTATGGAAACAGTGGTTCAGACCACACCAGCCTCAAACGTGTTGGTTTGAGTTAGGCAATGGCCTTTGCAAGGCTGCAGAATGGTCCATGGAATTGTGTGTGGTGTGGTCATACAAGGACCAGAATAGTTTTCCCTGGCCTGATGAGCCTGGTGGTGCTAAAGGTGCCCTGAGCATTGCAAAGTATTCCCTAGAGCTCTAGCTCATTAAACAGGGCACCTTTATGCTATTTGTACAGGCAAGTTAGTAGAGCAAAGATTGAAATGAAAGTGAAAAGTGCTGGTTTACAAATAAGTTACAGGAATTGCAGAATACAATTGTGATTTATCATTCAAAATCTCAAGCCATAAATCAGCTCAGTGACCCTTAAATGAATGCAGTAGCAAGGTGGCGTGACTTATAAATCAGGTTTGGACTTCATACATCAACTAGGCAGGACGTAAATCCATTGTTTGACAAGGTATGTCAGCAATTCAAGACATAAATAGTATCATAAGTATATTCTGACAAAGGTCATCTCACTCAGAGCCAGTGCTCAGCAAGAAGAAGGGGAGGAAAGAGCAGATGGTGTTTCCGCATTTGCTGTACAGAAGAGGCTGAGGGAAGAGCTGGTTTTGCCACCAGGAGAAGGCAGCACAGCCAACTCTGCGGGGATATGCCAGCCTTGCACAGCAGAGATCAACACACAGATCTCTCTGCTGGCCCCGATCCTGCTTGGCTGGGGGATACGAGCTGTGCACGTGCAGTGCTGAGCTGAGCTAATTCGCTTCTGTGCTTGAATGTGGCTGGGGTTTCAGGTTTGTATTTTTGCAGAGAGCTCTGCTGTTCCACATAGGTGTGCTGGCTCCCTCCCAGCCAGATGGGTATCTCTGACAATGCTCTGTGCTGTGCTGTGTACACACGCCCTCTGCCAGCTACATATCCATTACAAGTTCTTGTGGAAACGCCAGGACAACTTAACGCTCTGGGTAAATAAATCATGACCAAATGACAGAGCCCAGCATGGCTGCGAGCTGGGAAGCAGGGCTGGATCTGGGCGACTGGGCAGGATGTGGTGCCTCTGGAGTGCAGGGCTAATCTCTTGCTGTAACTGAGCACTGTGACTTTTTCTCTTATCTTAGATTTACTAGGCATAAGGCTGTTTACTGCAGTCACCAAAGAAACAATTATTCACTACCATACTTAGCTGCTCTGGAGTGACTTGCTGCATTACGAAATCACTTAAAATGTGCCACATCCAAATATTCTTTGAGCACTTCCAGTCATGGTAACTTAACCACTTCCCTGGGCAGCCTGCTTTAGTGCTTGGCAAGTCTTTCAGTAAATAAATTTTCCTAATACGCAACCTAAACCTCTCCTGATGCAATTTGAGTTCATTTTGTCTTGTTGCTTACCTAGGACAATAGACCAGTGTGGCTAAGTTATAAGGTTTTCCCTGATCTCAAAGAAAGTAAGGAAACTGTCAGGGCCATGAGGGCACAGCCAGCCCTGACTGCCCTGCTCAGCCCAGCCTGCCCAGGGCCCAGTCCAGACTCCAGCTCCCCACAACCCTGCCCTGGCCCAGGGCAATGAATTACAGAAAAAAAGCGCGTTGGTACCAATACCAGTGAACACCCTTATCAAAGCAATAAAATGAGTTACAAACAGTGCAGATTTGTCAGAAAGAATCTGTGGCAATTTGTTAAATTTCTTCAGCAAGATGACAAATCTCTCACAGAGATGAGCAGCAGTTGGTGGCTGTCTCATGTCAGACACTGACAGCTGAGATAGGGAAGCACATTCTGGACAAACTGCAGCTTAGAAATTGTTTGGAAAAGTATGCTCAAAGATTTTTAAAAACTGATATCACTTTCAAAATAGACAGGGTCCACTTTGTGTCTACAACTGCTCAGTATTTTTACAAGTGACCTAGAGAATGGGCTAAAGAATGTGCCTCTGTGCATGGAAGAAGGCATGAGGAGGAGAGGACTATGAAGGCAGGCACAGTTTCAAATCATACGCACCATGTAAAACTGAAGAAAGAAACTGGAAATGACCATGGGTCTTCAAAAAGTTCTCTGTGAGGGAAATTTGAACAAAGATGGGTAGCCTGAAGTAAAGAAAGCAGCATTAAACTTGGCCAGCAGCTCTTAAATAAGATAAAAGTGGCTACAGGGAAGATAGATAGCAGATGCATGAAGCATTGCAGAAGAATCAGCATTTAAATTGTCCATCAGTAGACTCAGCTTAGACACCAGAAAAAGCTTCTGTCCTGTCAGGATGGCAAAACCCCGTGCCAGTAAATCTCCCTCTTGGAAGGTATTTAAATTCAGACAATGCAAGCTTCTATGAGGGTGACACAGGCATCCCTACTTTTGGTTTGGGAGTGGGGGACAAGCTAGAAGGCAATTTGAAAACCTTGCCAGTGCTGAGTTTTATGATCTTGCCAAGCAATCTGGATTACCGTGCATCTGGCTAGTCCTCAGCATCACCTATCACACTGCCAAGTTGTCACCACAGTTTTGTCATTGCTGATTTTTTTTTAAGCATATGACTATGCTCATTAGTATCAGGCTTAGCACTGATTCTTCTTTCACTTTACTGGGAAGACAGTATATGTTTTAATATTTTCCCTTAAATGACTACTGAGGTCTAATGATAATTAGTCATTGTACAAATTAGTCATTGCTATTGTGCATTTCAGCTCCGTGTGACAGACATGTGAAGAAGGTGTTAGCATGGTTGATGCCTGGATTGATGAAAGCATGAGGTAGCATAAAAGGAGTGTGAGTGTTCCATGAGGAAGTAAAATCTTTTGTTGTAGAACAACTAAAAATCTGGACTACTGTCTCATGAAAAAGGAACTGTTGTATCCATATTATACACATGAAGTTCTTTAGCCTAGAGCAATTATAACTTCTGTACATATATTTTTAGATTTCACAAAATATTAGGCAATGCAATGGATTATGCCTCCAAATGCTCTTCTGAAGTGTGTGATCAAATACTCTTGTTCCTAGATTTTCAAACATGAAAGCTTAAGGCAATATGAGACAAGCTGAAAGCTACTGTGCACAGACCTTAAAATCACAGGTTCCTGACAGAGCTTTGCTCATATTATCTGTGTCCCATTCCTTGCCTTATATTAGTTATGTAGTTAGAAGATTAAAACAAAACCAAGAAAAAGGGAACACACACACACACACACACAAGGACCCTAGTCTGACTCTGTGGGACAAGGAATTATCTCACAAAAAATAATAGAACGTGTTAAAAAAACCCCAAACTGGAATTTTGTTCTGTTAAAATAAATATTCGTTTATGTTCTAACGCTCGTGCAGTTTCTTTATGGAGGAACCATACTAAAAAGTTGATTACAATCCAAGGTGTGTCTAAGAGGTGATTGTACATTTGTGATATCTTCAGAACATGGTCACAAAGGTCTAAATCAACATGTACAATAAGGTGCAGGTTGGTCACTGCAGCTATTTTCTTCCCCTAGGCAGGAAACTTTCTTTGGTCCCTCCAGTGGGGAATTGCTCCTCCGAGGGAGGTGGCAGCTCTGAGATCCTGGGCACTGAGCTGTCCCGGCTGTGCTGTGCTGCCCTGTCTGTGTCCCAGCACGCTCCTGCCATGCTGGGTGCTGCTCACGGGGGCTTACAACTGCTTCTGCTCTCCTGCTCTGTCTACACACAAGTGCTTAATATCTACACTTCGCAGTTTTAAGTACTTTGTAGAACTGTGTCTTTTATTTTCTGTTTCCTGAGAGGAAGGTATCGACAACAACACCAGTAAGAAAGGAGATGGGTTGGCCATTGCAGAGCTGTGTTTGTAAGCGCAGAGATAAGATTGGTTTATCATTCCAGATTTATAATACCTACCCTGAATCTTGTTGTTTGGGAGGTTTTCTTTTTGTATTCAGGACGCCTCATTTTGAGCTTAATCCACTTTCTGAGCATGACATATCTTAGTTAGAGGTCAGGAGTTGGCTTTTCTAATGCTATCATGTTAGTCAAGTGACTATTGTTGTTTAGTATCACCCAACACTTTGAGTTGTCAATGTCCCGAATATGATAACCTGCTTCCTTTTTCCTGCAACATGTCACCCATTAGCATTCCAGCTGCATTACACACTGCCTTTAGGGATACAAAGTTAGGGAAACAGGCTCTCCCAACATGAAACAAGGAGACCGTCTCGTGTCCCTGAACACTCAGGGTTCAGCAAGAGAAGTTAGTAGAGATGAACACTTACTTGAAAAAAGGCTTTCAGCTGGGTAAATTTATAAAAAATACAGTCTCTTTAATTATCTTGTCTTTTTAATTAATTAATGATTAAAAAAAAATCCATCCTGAATAGAAATTGTAATTTCTGAAATATTATTTACTCACTGCTCATATCGTACCTCTGTATTAATTGCAAGTCTTCAGCCAGCTCCTGGTTACTTAATGCACTGAACTAGTAACTTTAGTTCTAAGGCTCACCTCATATTACCAAAGCAGTCAGGATTTGGGATATATAAAACAATCCACTGGAAGTAGCATAATTAGTTACTCAGTATGGATTTATATTTGTAAAACTGTTGCTTTGAAACAACAATAAAAGATAAGAGAAACCAGAATGGAAACTACCTTTTAAGAATAAAAATTCCATCCATTTGCTGAAGTGAGGCTCATAGTGTTCCTTTTACCTTTTCCAGTGCAATATTAAAAATCCCAAGGGATATTAAGTAACAAATTAGACATGAGCTTCCAGTATGTTGTGCCTATGAAAGAAAGGTCAGTGTGGTTTTGGGTTGCTTTCACCAGGCACCCTATCATCCTCTATCGGAGCAGGAAGCTAATAATCTTTCTTTATGTGGTTTTAGGATGCAAAACATGCTCTTGCAATGCTGTGTTCAGTTATGGGCATCTTATTACCAGAAAGATATTGACAGATCATAAAAGCAGAAGGGCTCAGGTCATTTTCATTTGTCACACAGTGTGACATTCCACCCTTCTCCTTCTCCCAAGAGGAAAAAAAAAAAGCATAACAAAATTTGACTCCAGAAATATTCTGATTTATTTATTAGTAAGTTATGGTAATAAATGCATTGTTCTGATATTACATTATGCAAGTTTAAGTGACCTGCCAGTCTTGTGAGAACAATTCTGAATCCTCACCATGTATAAAAAATGCAGAATAGTATGCTTGAAGGTCCAAATGAGAAGTATAAAATGATACTGCTATATATTTCTTGCATGAGAATGGTAGAACAATTTAGGTGTCCACACATAGATTCAAAAGTTGTTAGCATCTAGAAGTCTTTCCAGGATTCCAGAAGGTCTTGGCATGCTCTTTAAAATATGAAGATTTTTTTTCCATTCTTATCACAGGAGCTACTATTATTTTAAACATTTAGAAATCTGTAAGCACTCTTAAGCTAATCACACTTGTCTCCTTTGTAGAGTATTATTAAGGTTTCTGAATTAGTAATGTATTACAATCTTTTGTGATTTTATGGATATTTTAATTTTGTGTCATAACTCAATGCCCAAAGACATCGTTTCTCATTTTTTAATTATGGAGCAGATAGTTCAGTAAGAATTTTCTTATTAATTTTCTTGTAAAAGCTTTTGCAATTCTTTGGAGTTTCTTCAGCTCCTCACTGAAGGAGGAACAGATTTCCAGAAGCAGGGGAATTTTTTTGGTTTTATTCTGAATTTGAAAATACTCTTTTTGAATCTCTGATCCACGGGGCTTCAGATATACTTTCAATTATGTCATAAGAAGAATTAATACATTGAATATTTATTCATGTCTCAAGGGAGACTGTCACTTGGAAAAGGACACTATCCTGGCCAGAGTGGGGAATCCTTTGGCACTGTGGTCTCAGTCCCACCACAGGCAGTTGGAGCCTGGGTGCAGCAGCCACCAGTGCTGCCAGGCCTCAGACAGCCCCTCACCCTTGTAAAGAAATCTAAATAAAACAAAAACATGTCTCAAGCTGCTTGTGAGCTTTAGTTGAAGACTGACTGACTCGAATAACATCCCGTGTTGCATATAATACGCAATACCTGATGTAAGGCATGATCTCTAGGTAGGTTGTGATATCCATCCTCACACAGGAATATGCACAGAGCTGTACGCACACGTACATGGCCGTGCACCCAGACACATCAACACATACGTGTTCATACACAAATGTTCTGTAGTAATGAGACAACAGACAGCAGAAGACTTCAGGAAGCTACGTGGGTCACTCCTGCAAAGCCAGAACAGACAGGATGGGTCAGAGTGGGGGTATACTCCCTCTGTCTGTGTCTCTTTCCCCCTTGCCCCACAGCCCATCAAAGTTCATGCCACGACATGAGAAGTTCAGCCTGCACAGGCACACGGTGTATAAGATGGATGGGAATATGTTTTGTGTACAACAGGAAAAGCTACTGCAGGAAAGAAAACCTGTGACTGGTGTTGTGTGGCTCAGGCCTGGTAAACATCAGGGTTTCATTAGTCGGTCAAATATCTGGATTTCTGAGGTTACAGTGCCTAGCGCTTGAGCTGTCTGAGGAGATCTGCAGCAATTCCTGGTTTTTGATGAAAATATGAGGTTATAAAAGTCCTCAGGATGCTGAAATACAGATGCACAAGGCCTGGGAACATTGTGGAAAGGCAGAAAGTGCATTTTGGCTCCTTTATTCTGAAGTGAAATTCTTCCCTACATACCAAAGCCAACCATTTATTTTACAAAATCAGTAGTCTGGTAATTATAATATAGTCAGGACTACAGAAATCTACTCAAAACCTAATCTGACATTTATATGTTATTTTTCAGTCACCTTTACTACCCCAGGGGGACTCATTTTACATTATATGATGCTGTTTACTGTGAGGGTGGTAAGCCACTGGAACAGGTTGCTCAGAGGAGTTGTGGATGCCCCAACTCTGGAAGCATTCAAGGCCAAGGTGGATGGGAGTTGGAGCAGCCTGGTCTAATGAAAGGTGCCCAAGCTCATGGCAGAAGGGTTGGAAATAAGTGATCTTTGAGGTTCCTCACAACTCAAGCCATTCTATGATCCCATCCTGAGTTCACTCTTCCCCAGAAACAGTGCAACACCATATTTCCTCTAATCTCTACTTAAAACCTCATAGATTTCAGTTTCTGCAATATGGACATTTTATTAATGTCTGAATGGGTTTGTAAAATAAAAAAATCGGAAACATCTGCTGGCCTTTAATTTTTGTTCTATATGGACACTTGTTCTGGTTTCAAGGACAACGTTTGGTTTCAAAGGTAGTCAAAGGATATTCAAAAACTTTAAAATTCTCAACTACAGTAATCATCCTGGAGGACAAGGAAGTAAAAAGGATAAAAAAGGATAGGAGAAAAAACCAGGAAGGTGTCTCCCCCATAGGTTGTTTCTCTGAGGAGAAAAAACCAAAGGTGTGATTATTAATTGTTTTGAGTAGACTCCTCCCGAAGCACAAAGGTGCCTGCAACACTGAATACATACCCCAGACTGGTGTCCCAAACAGTGACACTGTCATATCATAAGCCCATCCTACAAAATACACCACAGAGAACATGTACTGCAAGTAAGGTATTACTGGAATAATTCAGACAAAATGCTTTGAGTATGAGAGCAGATAAGTCCAAATTGTAACTAGCAGCTGTTAAACCAATACAGTGAATATTTATAACAATTTTCTTTTAACACACTGTTTGGATCTGTCCTTATCTCAACCCTTCAGGGCACACACTGGATGCCAAAAAGAGCTGTCATGGTTTTAAACCCAAATGGAGACAAAACACCACGCAGCCACTGGCTCAGTCCTGCTTCTCTTCCCAGGTGGCACGGGGAGGAGAATCGAAGTAAGACTTTTATGTTGAGATAAGAAGAGTTTAAGAATTGAAAATAAAGTAAATTGGGTCAGTTCAGGTCACCTGTCCCAGCTGTGCTTCCTCACAGTTAGGGGTTTTTTTTTGTTTGTTTTTTAGGTACCTCCTCACTGGCAGAGTGTGAGACAAGGAAAAAAGCCCTTGACTTAGGCAAACATGACTTAGCAAAAACCCAAAACATCAGTGTGTTATCAACACCATTCTCATTCCAACCCCCCAAAATAGCACTGTAACAGCTACTGAGAAGAAATTAAATCTACCCTAGCTGAAAACAGGAAACTTCAAAATGCCATAGAACCGGGAAATTCCCGTTGTAACTGGTATACGTGTGTCCCATGGTACTGGCACCTCAGGCACGGCAGTGCCAGCAGCCCTCTCTCTCCATGTCTGCCAACAGGGTTCCACTCACTTGGGAGGCAGGGGAGCTGCTCCATCTCCCTGGAAACATGTGATTCGTAGCTATGCACGAGTCACAATGCCCTGCTCCCCTTCCTCGGCCTTTTCTACCCCCATTCCTCAGCACCGTGAAAAATGAGACTTTACCCTGCAGTGAGAGCGTCTTGGGAGCAGAAATTCTACAGCTCTCTGTTTATTGCAAAGGTAACTCTAGTAAACGAGCGTAGGCATCCCCTCTGAAAGGTCACCCTTTCAGAGGGAAACTTTGGCTTCCGTTTCCTTGTCTCTCCCTTGGAAGCATGTGGAAGGATGCACTGCTGCTGGCCAACAAATGGTGGAGCTCTTGCTTTGAGAAAGGGGGATGATAATTTCACTGCTCCCAACCTGAGCAGAAAGAGGAGCTGGCAAGACAGTATCCGTGTTAAACTGCAGGACTGCTGAAGGACCAGTTCTGTCTGTTAGACGGATGCCAGTGGAGAATAGAAATGCATTAGATCTAAAAAGAATAAGTTTTTTCTTCTTTTTTTAAAAGGCAGTTACCTCGGAGAAGGTGGCTAAAGGATGCTCCTGATTCAACAATCTTCATTTTCTGAAATTGGCGTAAACTAAGAGTTAAACCTAGCTGATTTGATTTTTTTTTTAAACTTTAGAATTCTGCTTATGTATACCAATTAAATTTTAAAGAAAAAAGGCTCTTTTAGATTTTAATAATAATTCCTAGAAGATAAAGAAAAAATAGGCTGTAGATTTTCTAATGCACGTAGCTTTAGTACTGTTTTCAACACATTTTCCAACAATTCAGATCACTTACCAGAACTTTACAAAACTATGTCAGAAAAAGAAGTGTAACAGTAATAGCTTTTATAAGAATCTTCCATCATTCAAACCAGAATTTTTAGATTTCCCAGAATTGCTTTTTGTACAAGTCTTTATTTGGGTATTTTTCGTAGATATATTCCTAAGAAAGATTATTTTTTTTTTTCCATTTCAAATGAGACACAATTACTGGACTAAAAGAGTTAAAAAAATAATTTGTTGCGCACAGTCAGTGTTTCAGAACATAGGCAATAAAGTTTTATGTGACTGCTGGAGTTATTTTCTTTTTGATCCTTAAACATAATGTTGCTAATATATATTTGTGGGAAATACACGTGTGTGCTCAGCTTTACATATATGCCTAGTTACATCTGCCTGGTGTAGGAAAACATCCCACATCAGTCTTTTTCTCCTGTCACTGCAATACATACATAAAAGCATGAACCTGTGTTACATTGCCAGTGTCACAGCCCAAGTACTGGCTTGTTCCCTCCCAGCTCCTGACAGTCGTGTAGATTTGGGGCCAAAGTATTCTTCATATGCCTCTAAGTGATGCTTGGGATACAGAACCACCACGTAATAGTTAGTAAGACACTAATTACATGGCAGATTAACTGGAATATCCTGGCCTTTGTGTTGCATAATGTGCTTGATAATTTGACTGTAGATTGTTCTGCAGAGCAGAAATCCAAAACAAAATAGAAACTGCACACACCCTCAAATCCAGTCTTCCACCTTGCAAGGAAACTCCAAACAATATGAAGTATTTCAGTGCAATTTGGTTCGGAGCATCCATATGGCAGCTGGACAGCCAAGAAAGCTTTTCCTCTCCATTTCTTCCTTTGCCATTCTGTTTTTCTTCAGGACAGAGTGACTGCTTGTTGTCAAATAATGCCTGCCTCCATTATTTCTCATCAAGAGCAATGGAAGGGGTGTCAGCATTGTGTCTTCTCAGACCCTAAAGGATCTACCAATACAGCCTGCTGAAAAGCCATTATATTTGAAGGAGCATTTAATTTGTGGTTTAGTCTTACTGCAGGCCGTAAATACAGGTGTGGGGATTTTTTAAGGGCTCATTTTTAAAGGGGCTGCAGGGTTCCCAGCACTGCAGTCTTTGTCAGTCAGATAACACTTTGCCCACAGTGTATACCCCTGGAAGTGACTACCTTGGTGATTTAGCCTGAGTGCTGTTCTGAAGCTGACTGGAATAGATTTACTTGTTTGGGCCTCTAATTGACTCACCACAAACCAGTTTTTATCAATCAATGCACTTTAATTGTTACTTTTGTGACTGTTTCCTGAAGCAAAGGGGGGAAAAGCATTCTATAAGTGGCGTGACAGGATTTAAAACAAATGATCAGACATTGCCAGCAAGCTGGGTGGGCAAACGTAGAACTTGAAAATTACTGCTGAATTCTTTCTAAAAAATCCGAGTAGATTCAGAATGATGCTGTCACTCTTAAACTGAACTTGTGACAAAGATTTTAAGTCATATCTCATACACAAAAGCGGCTTGGAAAGCATTTAAGCTTCCCTTTTGCTAGAACCCCCCATATCTGCAAAGCCAATGCTACAGCAGAATTCCCAAGTAGTAACGGCAGGCTGGTCTGAGGAGCAGCAGACACGGAGCTGGAGAGGACTCACTCTCAAGGGGTCTCCAGATTTCAGATGCTCCAAAATTTCTAATTTTTTAAAATCTTCTACTGGAGCAGACTGCACTACAGTTTTAATAAGTTCTTTTGATAAGATGCTGTACTGTAGTGATAAAATGCCTCAATTAAATTTCTCATCTTTTATAAAAAATGACTGAAATGTAATTTGATATTACAACTGGAAGGTGCTTAGTTGGAAGAGGATTTGGGATGTTCATTAGAGTCAGTGGCTTGGAAGGAGGCATTTAGATCCATTCCATCAGTTTCCATCTCTGCTAATGTCAGAGAAAACCAGTCTAAATAGCTATCTAGAAAGATTTTCCCCCTGTGTTGCTGTGCTTTAAATGGGGTGATTATGAAGTTTTCAATGCAGCTAAGTGCAATTTATATTAAACTGAAGTATATCTTATTATTTCTGAGGCCGCGCTTGAGCTTTTGATTTCAGGCTGATGAATTATTTTAACAGTATTCTGCATATTAACTCACTTCCTACAATGGACACAAATGCTTGAGAGATGGGACACAGCTGATTAACTTGCCTACTGCAAGTTAACTGATACTGCAGTGCTGCAAAGCAGAACAAGTAGATGTGAAAATGCTTCAACTTCTGCCAGCCTGGTATCTCTGCACACATCTTCATATATTTCTCACATAGGAGTTCTCAGCCAAATTCATCTGCTGACAGCTGGTGGCCACCACCAAAATATTTATAGGCTATTAGGGTCCACAGAAGCTTGAGACCACCAGCTACCTTGAATTGTTCAGTTCTCCTTAACAGCAGGCACTATTTCCATTCAAATTTATATTAAGCTTTAATTTCTATGGTTATTTTAGATTTCAGGGTAATTTCCCCCTCCTGCAATGTTGGTTTTGCAGACTCCATCCATGCCTGTTCTGCCACAATAGATGCCTGCTGGTACTAAGCTAACTAGTTTAAAGCTGGCTTAGGTTTCTTTCTACCACAGGGCACTCCCTGGCTGTCACATTCTTACTGACTGCAATATATATGTACTGATAGCTGTAGACAAGCTGGCACCAGGCTATTCGTATGAGTACCAGCTATACCCACTGCTAGTTAAACCAGACAAAATTTCTCCTCCATTTGCCAACAGAAAGATTCATTTGTGCTCTCCTTTCACATTTCCCCTGGGAACGTGCTGTTGGATCTCTTTATCTTCCCTTAAAATTTCTCTTTATTTGCTTTTACAGACACTTAACTTTTTTTCCCCTGTAACACTTAGGAGGAGAAAGGTAAAGCTTATGCAAAAGCTCATTCAAGGATGCTGATTTTGAAATCATCTGCTTCTTGAGGGGATACCCTAGGCAAATTCCAGGAAAGTTAACCTGTCAAACCGCATTAGCTCTGCTTTTTCAACCTATGATACATCTTTCTCTAGTCTCTTCAACATTTATTAACATAATTCACTTCATAATTTTTTTTCTAAATAAAATATGTAGGGCTTGATCTTACACTGAAGCAAAGTGAGTAGCATGCTCCAGATGAAAATGCAGCCCCATACACTGCCAAAGAAGAGATTAGTTGGCAAAGATTTCTACATGCAATATCAACATTGCAAAAATTTCTATGTGCAATATCAACACTGAGGAGACATAAGCTAGCTTTGTACGTGTATCTAGTCTGTTTGCTCTTTATCCTGGAAAAGAGTTACCGTGAATTAAGACCCTCAAAACCAGAGAATAACAAAATGTTCAGCATGGACTGTGTAAAACTTGACACTGAATTGCTGAATATATTGTTATTGTACAGACTATAGTTCAGAAACAGAATTGTGTGAATAACACTACCTATTTTCACACTCTCAGGTCTGTATCTTTGCAACCAACATACCAGAGCATAATTTTTTCTTCTTGTTTCTCATAAGGTCTCTCACAAATAACTATTCATAGATAGTGAAAATAAAAGACAAGGAAATTGTCTATGCAAATAATGTTACAAAACCTCATAACCGTTTTCATTCCCAAGATGAACAAAAAATTTTTGACTGATGCTCATGAGCTCTCCTTGTAAAGGGAACCTCAGAAATCCTTTGCTCTTTACTAAGGTCTACTGAACAATGAGTGAACTTTACAGAATTTATCTTTATTTAGCTGATCTGTTGTAAAGGTTAAAGTGTGCATTTTATACATATTGAACTTCTGGTTAATTATTTTTTACATGCATTAGCACTAGTTAAATTAATCCACGTTAAGTGACAATGATGTTAACGCTGTCCTGATTTAGTGGCAGTTATTACCATTCAGTATGTCTAAGTAGTTTTCCTGGGAGAAATCCTAGGACAACATATGCTTGCAACAGCAATGGGCAGTTAAATACATTGTACTACAATTATATTTTATATATGTGTGGAGAACTTTTCATCAAAACATTGCCTTATGATTGAATACTGAATCATGTTCCTGCCAAAAAGTGATGCATCAAATCAGTATGATTACAGTCAGGATTGAATCAGGAAATGAACTGTCAGAATCAATTGGTGGTTATCCTGCTTTTGGAAATTTGTAGTTGCATCAGCCAGAAATAGACTTGAAAGTGTGGGCCAACAAAGGTGAATGATTTTCAGATGATAAAAAAATCACAGATCTGAAATGAAACACAATCTCAGAAATATTGTATTGTTTACTTTAATATAAGCTGGTTTTAAACACATTTTAAGTTTAAGGAATCCATCATGTAAATGACCAGCATAGAAAAGGGAAAAGAAACACAGCAGAAAATTAATAGATCTTGCTTCTCAAATCATCACAAATGGAGATGGGTTCCATGCTTCTTCCCAATGTGAGGTCTAATGATCCCAAATCCTGTTAAAATCTAAGTACCCAGGTTCTTGCCAGAAGTCTATGTAATAGCCAAAGAATTAGAATATTGCCAGGAATGGCAGTAGAAAGCCTCAATGGTTCAAGGTATTATAGATTTTTTACATAAGGAGGGAAGTTAAATTTAAACACCAACCGTATGGGGACCTCCTCTCTACTCCTTTGTTACAGCAGAACAGAAATACAAGGATGAGAAAGACCTTCCAGTGCGTCCTCGCAGCAGCAATCTCTGCTTCCAGTCTTTCTTTCAGTCAATGTGGTAGCCTTCTGAAGTGCAGAAAATGTCAAGCAGGCCCTTCCAGTCCCTAGAAAGGGTTGTCTCTGGGACATGCCTAGCTGGCATCCTGCTTCCTTCAGCAGCCTCTCAGCCCCTGCTGCACTGGCTCCTGTGTCAGTCCTACCCCTCTTCTCTCTGCCACATCCCACTGCATGACAGCTTTTCCCCCTGGAAAGTGCTCTAGTACAAGGGCAAGTGTGACTCTGCTCTTATAAATGAACAAAATTTAAAAACTAAGAACAAGAAAGTAAAGCAGATACTGTCCTTCAAGCTGGGTAACTCCTTTCTTTAGGAGTACGACTGGTAGGGGAGATACTGCTGCATCCCCCTCCATCCAGAAGCTCAGGGAAACTCTCACTTGCCCTTCTCTCTCTTCCATGAGTTTAGTTCTCTCACTCATCCTATCAGCCCTGTATTGTTAACTGGTTCCTGTTGAAGTGACTTGCCTTCAGCAGAGGGATTTGGTTGAGTCCCCGTGGTTGGAGGCGTTCAAGATGGAGCTGGTCAGGGTGCTAGATAATCTCCTCTATGCTCCCTTTCCTCTGAAAAGTTGGACTAGATGATCTTTGAAATTCCCATTCCATCCAGGGCTGTTCTATAATTCTATGACTATTTTCAGGACTTAACTGAACCAGGAGACATATGACTCTGAAAAGGACTGATATGGCATTCATGTATAAACATGAGTACTGGGTTTTAATTTGTGCCACAATAACTGAAACAGCTTCGTTATCTACATGTACCTTGCAAAAATGGCATGTATTAACTCTGTACCAAGGAATGGAAGCTCTCCTCTTTCCCAGATGTGACCCCACAACTAGTGGGCTACACCACTGACTCCCTTAGTCCATCTTCCTTCTCTCTCTTTTGTCTCAAGCAGGTATGCTCCCCCTGTCGCATGTGGGTGCAGTGCTTGTCTCAGAGTCATGAGATGTGGAGCTGAAAGGTTTTAGGAAGCAAAAGGAGCTTATTTCATCACTAATCCTTGAGCTGTCCTGCAAGAAAGGGGCTGTTACTGCATGGCTTGGCAGAAAACCCTTGCTGCTTCTTTACCATGGCTGCTGGAAGTTGTTCAAGAGAAAGCCTGAAGAAAGGGAGCCTCAAGCAAAGAGCTTGATGGGACCGCTGAATGTCTTAAGTAAGGAAGCCACATGGTGAAGGAAGGGCATGTTCTCAGAACCTGGCCCCAGCAGGGATATCACTTTTGACAATCTAAGATCTGCTGTGCAGCCACAAGCTTGATGAGGAGACAGCTCCAGGGACTAGGAAAGTGATGGAGCCTGCTGTGGTCCTGCAAACATGGCAGCTGCCTTGTATCACTGAGCACCTGGATGGTATTTGGATGTAATGGGCCTATGTTGATCTGAGTACCTTCAAAAAACAGTGATTTGTGAATCACCGAAGCACCAAAGTGCAAGCATGGTACCAGGGGGAAAAAAATAATGGCTTTTTGCACCAGACTAGGATTGAAATGGTCTCCTGGTCTCAGTGTAATTCCTCTGCATGGCAGCAGTATGCCCAGACCTTCATCCCGTATGTCTGTGGAGCATAGTCATCCACTCACATTGGTGCTGGGACATTGTGTCTCCCAGAAGGTAAAGTTGCATGGCAGGAAGGAATCTCATGCCCTAACAGTTATGACATCTGGCTGGAAGCAGGAAGCCCTGGAATTTGGTACCTTTTCCTTTGATAGTGTATATGTTTTATGTTAGACGTGTTGGAGAAAAAGGAAACCATTGCAGAGTGTGTTGGAGGAGAGAGATCTATACCAAGCAACATGACATTGCTGAAAATATATGAGTGAAAGAGGAATTTAGTAGAGGTAGCAAGTGTGTCAGCAGCTAATTTGAGCTTTTCAGTACTGGCATCATGAATCTGCCATGTATGGCTGTGTTAAGCAGTGTTACACAGTTTACCTCCAGTAGACCTTAGAATATCAGACAAAAAAATCAGCAAAACTACTGTGTGGGTCTCAAAGACTGTCTATTGGGACCAATATAGCAACTGTCAGGAAGGGAATTCAGGACTAATGTGCTTGAAGAATGTTGCCTCTCACTGCTTATAGAATCAGGTTACTTACAAAACATGGAAAAATGCAACGCAAAAATTAAATGGTGGAAGTATTTACTGTTAGAGTTTCCCAGATTTGAGCCATGACTGAGATGTTTGTGTTGGGGGAAATATCTGTAAATGGACATTCCAAGTAACAAAATGAACATTGCAATAGGATTTGATGATCATCACAGCAGATAGGTGCTAGTCTTAAGTGTATTAGAGTGCAGGGCCTTTTTGCACATTTTCCTTTACCCTTATAGTATAAAATGTTTACATGACACAAGCTAGTTAGACTAATTTATTTTTTTTCCAAAAACAGCATGTTAATATTTTGTCCCCAAATCTCGATTTAGATGACCTGCCAAATAATCTGATACTCAAACTTACTCTCTAGAAGCTGGCTTGCTACTATGATGTAAAAATATGCATTGGGCTAAGTTCTTCAGTTCTCCAGTTCTATACCTGGTTTACATATAACTGATGAAATGAGACCGGTTCCTCATGAATATTATTAGTGAAGTCATAGGAGGAAAAATTAGGACCAAAGCAGAAAGGAGATAAGCATTTGCAAATCATGCCTAGGACACCAATTTGCAAAGAGCTCTACTGACTGCAAGCAGTCTTACTGACTCCAGTTGAACTCCTAACAGTGTTCCAAGGTAACCATGTGCCCAAGGCATTGCTGGACGTAAGTGTTGATCAACTAATCATCATTCAACACAACTACCATAACATGACAAGCCTGCAGGAAAAGCACAACTTAAAAAGGAGAAACTTTAGAAGAGAAATGCTTGTTTCTTTTAGCGTTAAATTGTTCGGAAGTGATTGAAAGGTGCAGGTGTTCTATTTACATTAGGAAGTAGAAGTATCCACCTCAACAGGGGATGCAAATACAGTGGTCTCAGTAGTTCAGAATTAACAATGTTGAACTCTCTACCAAAACCCATTAAATGCATGAAAGCATTACTTGGTATTATAAAAGGTGCATATATATATATATATATATATGTGCACATATAGCTAAATAAATGAGTTGGGATTTTATTGATATGGCATTTGACCACTGAGCGTGGCAAGCCAACCACCCCCCTCTAATCCACAACATGAAGACAAGAATAAACACTGTTTTCACTAACAAGTGACTGGGGACTTACTACTTTAAAGCATGACCAAATTATTACATTAGCCAAATATCCATAAACATATCCATAAATATTCATGTCTGCACTTAGCTTTAAGTAGATGAAAGAAAACTGGAATTAACTCAGCTCAGAGTGAAAAACAGGTAGGGGATTAAATCATATTACCTGTTAGGCTGAATAGCAGGTTCTGTATCACCAGAAACGTTGTGAGTGATGTGCACAAGTAACCAAGCCATGCAACTCACAAATTGTTTGGTGTTGTTCAGGGTACCACCAAGATTTATAAGTCAGACATCCTCTGCTCATTTCATGTGCTAGCCTGACTCATACAAACTATGAAATCTGGACTTGGACGTATCCCTGAGAAGAGAGGCCTGAACCTGGCTTACACTGATCATGGAAAATCATTTAACAATAAGTACATCGAAATAGACAGACAGAGGGAGGGGAAATGGAGATACTGCAGTATTAGCTCTGCCACTTCTTTGTTGGGAAAAAAAGGACTACAACATCCTCAGTGTTTGGAAGAAAGCCTCAGTGCCTAATTCCAGGAGAAAGGTCATGGTTATGAACACCAAATGGAATTAAACATCAGGAGTCCTGTGAGGAATAGGACTTAACCTACAGCTTTCCTATCAGCATTGCCTCCCTCAGCAGCTCTAGCTTCTTGTGTGGCAAGCTGGTTTCTGCCAATCCCATTCCCAGACTCTGGTTTGACTGTGTGTTCTACAGAGAACCTGCTTCTTCCTAGCTCACAGCTGTGAACCTCTCTAGCCAAAACTGCCTGGAAGCTAAATGCTGCAGCACTCAACATCTAAGGGCCCTTGTGAATCAAGTCAGAATGTATTGTTTTCAAATAGAAGATACACTCCGTTGTACATGCTGAATATTGATCTGATTTCTGAAATTGAAAATGCACAACCTGTTCCTTTCAGAAGAAGTATCTGCTCATGAAATACTACTTTTATCGTGGACCCGAATAAATGAATTGACACCTTCTCTTCAACACCAAGTTTGTGGGAAGAAGGGGATTGTTTCTTTAATTTCTGTGACTCATTGATCTACTTGTTTATGAAGTAGATACTAAATTTCAAATGAAAGCATCTTTGGAGTTCAAAGAATATTCCTCCTCTAGTTCTTCCTCCTGTCATCAGGTGCTGAAGCATCCAATGAAATGTGCCATTTAAGATTTGATGTGTCTGCTTCCGGTTGGTTTCCGGAAAGAAAATTTTTCAGCTCAAACTTTTTTAACAGCAATTGTTTAACCAAGTCCAGTTCCAAGTGATTAACAGCCCTTATAACGTAGCAACAAAGCCTGTATGTTTAGAAAAAGATTATATATTTACCCACTGAGAATAAACACTGAAATATTTATGGCAAGACATAAAATCATACGTAGCTATTCCTTGTAAATCAAAATTTAACCCTCTAGCAAAAGTAATTGCTTGTCCACTGTATTTCAATTGATAAAAACAATTAATAGAAATATTAAATATTATGGCAACACAGTATGAATTATATGTAGATTAGTTTTATAGCCAATTTTCGAAATAAAAAAATTGGGAAGTTCCAAATATGCTTTACATATTATAAAATATTTTTTTTTCTCAATATAAAAAGAATAAGAGTGCTTTTTTCTTCATTAACATTTCAATTCAATAAGGCCAAATATGCCATGAAACCCCATAGTCCACTGGATTATTTATGGAACTAAGTTTATTCTTCCCATCTTCGTCACAAGTAGTATGCTTCAACGAGAATTTCCCAATCATTTTTGGCTATGAGACAGAACTCCACCTTTTTCTTTCACTGAGGTCAAGCTCAGAGACTTCCATCTTATTTCATAACAAATTAACATTAGACCCAGGCCTAGAAGAGAGACCCTCCCTGCCTAACACCATATTTAATATGTTCTTACTTTCTACACAAAAGACAGGCAATTAGGTTTACCGCAGGAAGAAAAGGTTCTGTATTCAAGTTATCTGCAGCCTTGGGTGCAAAGGTAAATGAGGACTATTAGCTCAACTTTATGGATTTGAAATATAAAGCTCTTGACAAAATAAAGACGAGATTCTTTGGTTACACTGAATAAACCTTGTTACATGAATAGATACATTCTTTTTAGTGGGATTTAATGGTGAATCATTACTCATTTTGAATAAAGGGGTAATGAGTACAGCAACCATCTGTCACAATTTCACTTCCCACAGCAGGGATTAGCCATAAAATTGTGTTAGCAATTTTGATATTTCACCTGATGTAATGTCCAACTCTGGGCATACCACACTATTTTCCCAAAAGTGACCCAGTAGTCAAAAAGTTGTGCATTTTCTTACAGGAATTTAAAATCTCACTCATAAAAAAGAATGTATCTATAACTACTTTGTTATTTGATATAAGGCACACAACACTCTGTGCCTTTTCCCTTCCTATCAAATCTGTTTTGATGCAGAATGAGCTAGAAGACTGATCACTATGAACTTCAGTATCTGTGAAATGGGATCAAATCCGCTGAATTTACACACAATCTGAAAACATGCAGGAATTTAGAAATGTCTTACTTTGATTATAATTATTGTCTGTTTGTATATAGTTACAGTCTCTTCTCTTCCCTTTTGAACTAGAAATCATTGCAGACTAAACTAAAAATATATTAATAGACAGAAGACGTTACAACTCTTGTAATTATCCTCAGCCTTCTATTGTGGAAAAGCTGCACAGGCTAGCGTAATGAGCTGGACTAAAGCTAAAGTTTTGCCAGTTTCTTGACTTCAAATGTTGAGAATTGGAGCTTGAAATTAAAAAAAAAGAAGTGAAAAAATAATATAATTGTCTCTGAAACAGAAAGACATAAGAAAACCCAAAGAATTATCTTAGGTAATTTCTTAATATTACTTTATCTTCTTTCCCTTTCCCTCTTCTCTTCATGAGATAGTCCTGCCTGCGTTTGAGGTTTACTTGTGCCTAACAGATCTGTTCTAACAGGCTCTGTTCTCCACCTCCACAGCTCCTCCCAAGGCAGAGTAGTCCATAGGGGTTGTATCTGGGAAATGCACAGCTCAGAACTCCAAAGAACCTTGGGGTCCTGCTTCTCCCCTTCCTTTCATTGGCTGAGAGCACTTCTAAGTGCCAAGCAGAAGAAAGGCAGAACTGCCCTGCCTGCTTCCTAAGCAGCCTAGATAGTTCTGCCCAGAAAACAAGCATCTGGAAAATGAAATTGTTTTCCTCAAAGAAGCCTAGTACTCGTTAAAAACACATTTCTTCCATGGTAGATGTTGACTTCAGAAAGAGGCAAAGCCTCAAGGAAAATCCCAAGCTTGTTAAAGCAGAAGTAGGTGACATACCTTAGGTGCAGATGTAGATGAGTACAAGTTTCTGAAATTCTCAATTTTAGAGAATTTGGATTTAGATATTTCCTTTTTATAAACAGGACACATCAATGAGATTTGGATTCAGGTTCAAAGCTGAGTGTTGGAATGCCAAAAGCTGAAGAGAGGCTGCAGCTTGAGCTTTGGTATCATAGACTAGAGGAGTTCTCCTGGACAACAGCCACATGAAAGATGGTCTGTCCCACGTTCTCAAATGAGAAACTTCCCATGCTAGTGAGTAATCTAATGAGCTTACAGTCAGGGAAGCTTTTGGGAGAACAATGGCCAGTATGAGAAAGGAAAGGAAAAATATGTAAAATTGCCACCTGATCTTACCAGAGATCAAAGAATTCCAGGAAACAGTGGATACTGTTGTGCTTTTGCACTTGTTAACTGATTGCACAAGAGGAAAGACAAAGGAGAAAAGCTTACTCTAGGCATCTGCTTCTCTGTGAACTGTGACAAAGACATGAAGAGGCATTTACTTGTTATCATCAGCCCAGGGAGAGCCGTTCTGAGAATGGAAATGCTAATCATCAATCTCCCTGTGCATGCAATGTCTCTGTTTAATAGCTGATAGAGCGTCTCCAAAGGGGCTTTTTTTTGCTCTTTGTTTAAAATGACATATAATGGACCTGGACTTATCAGTGTCTCTAAATGCATTTTCTGTGCTTTATCCTTACTAAGGGATTTAGTCCGTTCTAATGAATATGTGCAGAATTGATTTTGAGCTTGGTATAATTTAATCCATCAATTTAACATTAAATTAATATGCGAAGGGGGTCTCTTTGTGGATGAAAAACAGAAGGGGAACATTCTTATTAATTTAAAATGGACTTGAGAAATGGAAAGAGGCGGGTGCTATTAGTATCTGCCACTGGGCTTAACCACTGGCTGGTGAGTTACCTTGAGTGAATACTGCAGCTGCTAAAGCCACAGCAGCTGAGAGATCTCTGGCACACACTGAGCCTGGAGCCCAGGAGGGTGTCATCACCTCTCTAGGAATCAAACTGCTGAGTGATGTCTTGTCAGAAACTCTGGTGGTTGAAGGCTCCTCACCATCCTCCCACCCAAAATGCTTTTCTGCAGACCACCACTCCCAAGGCAGTTTTTCCCATGAAAGAGGGGTCCAAACCAAAGCCATGTCCCAAACGCTGTTAAGTGTTTCTGTCTGCCATCAGATTTCACAGCTGACTCCCAGTTCTTGAGTTGGACAAATTCTGAATAGGAAAGATACCTGGAAGAGGACATTGTGAAGCATTATCAACCAGCACAGTTTTAAACAATGCTTCTAATTCACCTATGGTGATCTAACAGAACTCACAAAGATGGCACATAACAACAACTAAGGCTTTAAAATTAATGATATAATTTTTAACAAGGACATGCAAGAAGGGCACTGGGAGCTGGAGCAAATTTGTTCGGAGCAGCATACCTTTAAAAAATCTTTATCAAAGGAACATTTTAATCACTCCTTTATTTTCCTTAGGATGAAGTCAGACTTACAGGCCTGTTAACTGATCTGTCTGGATTCCCATTTTTAAGCAGCGGTACATTACTAGAAATGCTGGAGGACTGGGATGATGCTGCCTTTCAGCTACTGCTGAGAATGACCCAGGAGATTCCTTATGTTTGCTTTCAGCAACATTTGGGAGCCATGTGGTCCAGGCTTGCTGAGCCTGTGGGTATTTTTCAAGGTTGCTTTTATAATCCTCTGCAATTATGGATAGAGAATAAAGTTTTTGACCATCATTATATGAGATGAGTATATCATCTGCCTCTTGCTCTTAAGAGCACAGGTTCCCAAGAGCAGGAGGATGGCAGCAAAAACATGCTGGAGCTGATCCAGGAGACCCAGAAATACTCCAGAGAAATGTAACAAGTCAAATCAGTGGTTTAGAACAGCTTTCACATGAAGGGAGACAAAAACAAACTAGATTTCCTAGGCCTGGACAGCAGAAGACAACAAAAAATAGCAGGGAAAAATTATTGGTTTATCACATCCAAGTAACCCAGTGACAGCCAAACTACATTATCAGTAAGAATTTAAAATAAATGAGATAGGTTTTTTTTCATAACACATAATTACATTTTAGAATGCCTTGCTGTAGGGGACTGTAGGAGATAAAACTCAAATTCAGAAGCACACTAGAAAGAGTAGTGAGCTGATTTGTGATTATGAATGTTTTAGCCAGAGGTGTGGCTGCTCAGGTACAAATGATACTGTAGAAGGATCTAGGTTACTGTTACACTTTGTACAAGGCATCTCTTCTTTTATCAAATCATCAGGGCTTTTTTCCTTATGTGGCGTCTGCTGATTTGCAGCAGAAGTATGGATACTTGATAAAGAAGGAATGCAGATTCCAGGGTGGGAATGCACTGATAAGTAACGTGAAGCCTGGATAGAAAGACTGGATGGTCCTTACCTCTTTCCTAATATTATATGGATGATTTATGTTGCATATTATCATTCTAACACATTAAACTGTAGAAAGACTGATTTGTATCACTTGCAGATAAGGACGATGCTTTCTCTTGAAATGATTGAATCTCATTTAATCATTTCATCTGTTCAGGTACACATCAGTTCAGAGAACTCTCTATGAGAGAGCGCCAGTGAAAGCAAAAATTGGAAAGCCAGCTAGAGTGGAACAGATACTTCCTCACCAAATAGAAGGTACACATAGAAAAAATGTGATCAGCAGAACAAAGTTAATGGCCTTTGGGTCCCTTAGCTTTAGCTAGAGACTGAAAATGTGGTGGGTCTTCATCAGATGAAGCACCTTCTGCCCACAGAATACTGCAAATCACATTCAAAATGAGGATGAGAAAAAGAAAGGGGATGAGAAAGAAAGACTTTTCCCTGCCTACAGCTCCTGTATGTAGCCCTTAACACTTTGGCAAAGCACTTGTCACCAGGACTAGTCCTCATTGGAAAGGGCAGATCCTTCATCAGAGCCTCATATCCCTGGAGAAGGAGCCTTGTTCCAGAAGCTTTGAGCAAAGGGATGCAAACCAGTCTCCCTTCACTCCCTCCCCATCACAGCTGGTACATACTCAACCCTGCAACTCCAGTACTTCTGGAGGTGAAACAAGTTCTCGATGGTGGCAGGCCTTCATTTTTTTGTGTTTTCTTCTGAAATTCCTCTCCACCACTTTTCAACATGTATGCTTAAATGTGGCAATAAGTGGAAAGATTCATCTGCCTTGCAGAATTGGCCACAATAAATGTTTCTGGAAGAAAATTTTTAGTAGACTTTTTAAAGTTCTAAATATATTCACTAGCTCCTTGCAAAAACTAGCTCATTACCTCATCACCTAGTGTGTGCTTTTGTCATTGCAAAATTGCTCTCATGCTGCAATTACTCAAACACCAGCACACTATCTGCACTCGGTTTGGCCTGTGGCTTGCCATCATCACAGATGCTCAGTTGTTGGTTGGTTTTGGTTTTGGCTTTAATCCTCAGCAGAGGTGGTAGCGTCTTGCCAACAGACTTGCTGGGACAGTAAAAAACCCCTGCTTGAAAGTCATCCCCCATCCAGTGTGTGCACCCTGCTCTTGCGGACTGCCCATTTGGGAACAAACCCAAAATCACACCAGCAGCAGAGACGTGCTGCAGCTGGGGCACTGGAGGAAATTTCTTTTGCCAGTGACAGAGATGGGAGGAAGTGGAGAGAGAATTTTTAAAATCTTTGTGACACCTATGTCCTCTTCTGTTTTCCAAAGGTCTGTTGAGCCCACCTTTCAGAGGAAGAGGAAGATCTGGAGAGGGGAAGGTAAAGAGTTTGGGTTCAGTTACAGGGAACAATTGAGGCCTCTGTTTGGTACCTGGGAAAAAAAGTCAGCCTGACCAGACAGCTGTGTGGGCGTGGAATAGTCAAAGCTCTTTGTGCTGCTGAGGACTTTGAACTACCTCTCATAATGGTCCAGTCCATTAAATCTGAGCAGTTATTTTCTCTGAGAGCCTTCAGTGCAGGACTTTGACAACAACTCTTCTGGAAATCTCAGTTCCTGTGTCCTCGGGATAGTCCTAATCTCAGGGGTTTTGCTCCTTCAAAGAACTCCACCAAATGCAGATTCCATGGCTTGTCTATGCAAGGGCTGAGCCTTTCACTTTGCACTGCATTCCAGCCTCTGTAGAATTCCCTGCAATTTTCCTTTTACACATGTCAGGCTGCTGTTTCTTGGATCACCCTGGGATCCTTTTTAAAACCTGATGTCATGTTTGTCAGCTTTCACTTCTCTAATATTGAGGCCAATTTAAGCACAGTTTGCTGCATCACAGATAGGACCAATTTCATGTTTAAATTTTCTTAGACCTCTCAGACTTAGACAGTGAGTACTGTCTACTACTGACAACTTTTTACTAGTTATTTTATTGATTTGCCAAAAATCTTCCCTAAGTTCAGTCAGTGCAAGGGTATTCCTCTTGCATGTTCCCTGAAAAGAGAGGTTGTCACACTGTCACACTTTTTTTTTTTGCAATGAACACTGAAGCAAAGAGTATTTTTTGTTCTTGTTCCATTTTCTGAGTGTTTTTATTGAAAGGTGATTCTCTGGTTAACTCCCTGCTGTGGGTGTTTGAAAATGTTTTGAAGTATTTTAATTTTTTATATATTTGTTATTAATTTATTATTAATTAAATGTAGTTCCTGTTAACTTTATATTTCAACCTATTTTGTCCTGCATTACTTTTGTCACCAAAGTCGAGGTCCATTTTCATTTGATTGTTTGAGTGTCAGTTCCAGTTTTTGAAGGATTCCAGTTTAGTACCAGTAGTCCCCTTACTCTACTGTTTTTTTCATTCTAACTAGGGTGGGAGAATTTCCTTAATAGATAGTACAACCATACCCTGATTTTCTAATAATACAGTATTATTTATCCTCATAACATAATATTAAAAACACTGTTATTTATATTCTTACTTATTCTTTTTCCACGCAAGTCAGTTTTTCACCATCTTCTCCCTGAATAAATGCTACTTTCACAGACAGACCTGTGTGGGTAAGTTTTATGTAAGTGTCTTTAAAAGGATGACAGCATGGCATGGGAATCACAGAGATGACAAAGCTTTGAAAACAACTGGAAAGATTCCCATTTGAACTGCAAAGGTACGCCGTTCAAAATGTTCAAAAGGTAGCTGACTTTCTTCCTTTCCAGCCTTGCTGCCTGTGTACACTGGGAGAGGAATGCAGTGGCACTTCCCTGTTTTTCAGGGATGAGACTGTACTTGAAACCAGCTGACCAGAGAGGCCAAGCTGCAGCATGGAATTGCTAGAAGTCTGTTAAATACTTGATTTCCAGAAATCTTATTTATGGAAAATAGTTCTTTTTTTTTCAGAATGCCAAGAGTCAATCTGTTGAAGAATTTACCACGGAACTGTAAGGCATACAGCATTTACTGAAAGTCATAACACAGCTCCACTAGTGGCTGAGGTGCTGGAACAGTGGAGGGTTCATCATTTGTGCTGTGACAACACCGGGTGATAAATACAGCTGCGAGCAATCTCTGTTACTAGGCAAGACACATGGTGGGGTTCTGCTATGTAGACAACACCTTAGGTATTACACCCCGGCAGTGACCATTTTCCCAAAATTATAGCCAACCTTTCAAATTAGCAAGACCACACAGCCATGGAAGATTTGATACAGTGCAAGTCACTGTTTCTAACTTGCTGAGAATGTGGTGTGTGGTGGATGCTAGGAAGAAAAGCAGTTGACTGACGTGGCTTATCTCAAATTCTGCCTCACTATTGAGAAGAAAAAAATATAACCTGAGAAGATCCATATGGTTGAAGAACTTTGTAAGAAACACATAATGCCAAATATATTGTCAAGAAGACGCCTGTCGAAGATAGGGGAGCAGAGGTGCTTATGACTCCACTGGATTTGACCTCACTGACAGCCAGAGCTCAGGAGAGTGGCTGAAAGCTGGCTGACCCAGCAACCCAACAGGAAACATCACTGGCTTGTGGAGTGCAGCCACGAGGCTTCCAGTGGCTTCCAGTGACATTTGGCCCTTTGCAGTGTGACGCCCACAGATAAGAGACCGTGCCACCAGAGGGTTGCTGATGAAGTGGTGTCAGCTCCCTTTATACCCAGTAGTAAAATAAGAAGGAATGATTCAACTTTGTACAGCTTGGATGGCCTAGTGGAAGGTGTTCCTGCCCGTGGTGTGGGGGGGTTGGAACTAGATGATCCTTAAGGTCCCTTCTGACCCAAACCATTCTGTGATTCTAAACTTCCTCACAGACTGTCTCCAAAAGCCTCTTTTCCTTTGGTTTAAACTGTCAGTGAACTGTCTTAAGGAATGCACATGGTGACACAGGTGACACAGGTTACCAGCAAAATAAGTCTAGAGCTCAGTCCTTTCTGTGGGTGGGGGTGAGAAAGGCCTGCTTGGGGCCAGAGTTTGAGTGGTGCACAAAGGGTTTTCTGTGCTGGAGGGAAAATAAATTCATAGCATGCTATAAAGTACTGAAGAGAGCAACAGTTCAGGGGATGAAGCTGGATTTCAATGCAAATGAGATATTGTTTATAGCCCCAAACTGTAACAGTAGCTAAAAATATTAGGTGTTTCATAGTCCCATTCTTTACTAAGCTTTTAAAATACCTGTAGGTTTAAAATTCTCTTTTACATCCAGAAAGGCTAGAAACAACCATCTTCTTTTTCTTCTCTCCTGGAAAGAAAGGAAGATTCCATATATATTTGTAGCCTCTGAAAGGGGAAGCTTTAAAACTAAAGCCATAATGGAACAAAAAGGAAAATCACAAGTGGCACTGCTGACCTTTGATCTAGGAGAGCCAAGAGCTGCACAGATTTCCTCCTGACCTTTCAGCAAATAATTTAGCCACATAGGATAAAGCTGGCATAAAACTGACAGGTCACTGAGAGGGTCCTCCAACCTGTAGACAACTACACAAGATACCTCTATTAACATTTATTTCAGACTCTTTTTTAACATTATATAGGTGTTTTGCCCTCCACAACTCCTATTAGAGGGCTGTTCCAGAACCTTGCTTCTCTGGTACTTAGAAATCTTTTTCTAATTTCCAGTCTAATTTTATTCATGACTGGTTTATACTAATTTGTTCTTTGCTAACATTATCTTTTTCTTAAATAGCTCATTTCCTTCTGTAGCATAAATTCACCTGCTGAATTTATACAGTACAGTCTTAACTCCTCTTGCCTTTCATTTTTTCAGGCTAAACAAGACAACTTCTTTTATATTTCCTTTTGTACTCTAGGCTGCCTGCTCACTTAGCCATTCTTCTTGACCTTTTTTGCACTTATTGCTGTTAAACTATTCCTTTTTTTTCCCTCAATTTTTTTCTTTTTTTTTTTTTCCTCGATGACTGGCCAGAAATACGTATAATAATAGGAGGATCTGGAGGATCTCACCAGGGCCCTATATAATACGTGCATATTTAAGTTTGTATTAAAAAAATATTTTGCTTGGACAATTATCTTTTTGTATTCTTTCCCTGTTCATCTCATAATGCTGGTTTTGAATACTACAGCTAATTCTAAGTCCCCTAAAATTATGAAGCCATATTCTGACAAAGATAGTGCTATCTTTAAAAGTAGCTCTGTTCTAAAAATCTGCTATAGAACCATCACTTTGTGCACTTGTGTGGTTACAGAGCTAGATATATATCCTGCTGAAAAAATATGGAACCTTAAACCATTCAATTATTTGGACTGCCTGTGATAGAGCATCTTTAATTTTAATCCTTTGATTCTTGTTGCAAACCCAAACATTACTAGACAACAAGAATTAAAAGAATGAAGAAGAGTGATTTGGCTTGATCTTCCACTAACTGATTGGAGAAAGCTGGACTAAACAAAGATGACTTCACTTTTAAAAGATTAGGAGAAAACTGTTTAAAAATCCCATTAACATGAGCACAAATGCCTCCCATGTTGTAAAAAGCATTGTTGCCACTAAAATTTTATACAGACACAATCTCTTTTTAAAATTATCCTTTGACCAGAGTTTTTGAGATCAACACCCTTTAATAGAATCTCCAATATTTACTCTATACTAAAATGTATGTAAAAACCAGCTAGTATTACATGATACCTTATTTTATATCAATAAACAACTAGGTCTTCCTTTTTTTTCCAAGATTTTTGTGTGAAATGGCATAACATAAGACACTTGAGCCAAATGGGTTTAGTAAAGCAACACTTACGGAAAAGAAATGGGGAAAAAGGCTAGAGCATTGCCAAATAAGAGGAACAGTAAAACAAACAATCCATTCCATGAAGTATATAAAATCTAAAGCACTTTCTTCTTTTATTGAAGAAATAACACAAAATGTAAGGAATGACGGTTCTAATGCTTCCTATGCTTAGCAAGACTCATAAACTCTAAAAATGCCAGCTCCCATTAGCATACAAGGACTCTGAAGGGGAGGGAAGGAGGATAGCTGATGAATATCCATAAAGACAACCACATCTCAGGTATCATTTTCCTTTCAAAGCTAGCTTTTATTTCTAGATTTTGATTTGGTTTGGGGTCTTTTGAGGGTCAGAGGGCAGGATGTTATTGGTCTTCTTAAAGTTCTAAGCTTTTTAAAGTTTCTTTTTCAACAGACTCACAGTCACCTTAAAGGGAGTTGAAATAGTGTCTCCTTTATCTGTGACTGGATTTTACAGTCTGCAGGTGAGCAGAAGCCTGACTGATTGAATCTAGCATCAAACCTAGACACCCTTGTGAAAGTTTAATGCTTGGAACATGTATGAATGACTGGTTTTGCAGGCACCCCCTGGTACCAACACAACTGGTGTTGAGTTGTTCTTAGTGATCTCCCCACGGAAGACTGAGCTCAAACTGAGTGAACCCACACTGTCAGGAGTCTTTGCATAGGTTAACGTAATTATCCTGCCAGACTCTCTCATGCAGAGAGTATGGGGCTCTAGGAGGTTTTAGATAATGATGAATAAGACATGAGAGGGTATATAAATGAGCATTTCCTGAGTCAGTGGAAAGAGTCTTCTTTCCACATGCAGTGTGTGACAGGTTAGATCTACCTTTGAAACTTGTGAGGGCACTGATCATCTGCCACAAATGAAACTCAGCATCAGCTCTGGAAAAAACTGTTTATATGGACTCAGTGAGAAGACTCAATATGAAGGATTTTCCCTGCTGTCCTGAGGTACTGCCCACTCAAAAAGCCATCTTCATGGAAAGACAACCCAGAGACCAAGTCTTCAGAGACTCACATAAGAGTCCTAACAGGATCCTGAGCAATATATCCAAACAGGAGCACAAAGTCTGTCACCGAGTCACTTTAATTCTGTCTTCCTAAAGCTTGTGACTGGCAGGACATTGGCTGTGATTACAGCATGGTAAATTGAATGGTCAGACAGCCTTCTCCGAAACCCAGAAGACTCCAGGGTAAAATGTTCTCATTATAAAGCAGCTCTACCTCATTAACTGAGTGTCGTGAAATTCCTCCAATAATAAAAAAGAATATCGCACCCCGGCGTTAAGGAGTGCTGTTCAGTGGTTGAGAGCCATCTGGATCCACATTTCTGTGCTGAAACGAACAAGCAACCACCACAGCTCTTCACAGATTGCTTTATTTGGCTTGAAGGGAGAAGGTCACTCCTCTGTATCCTTTGTACCAGCCTGTATCTTCCTAGAACTCTGCCCAAGAGGCAACTGAGTTGTCTCACAGCCAAGATAAGCAGCCATCATGGTAGTCTCAAGCCTGCGAGAAGCAAGCCCACTTCTGTGTAGGCTTCATCCTCACAGAAGTGGGGTTACCATGGTGAGCACTGTCATACTGAAAGGTATTACTCATAGCACTCCTGAAACTATTGAAGGTGTAGTCTGGTCTGTATCTCTATAGAAGAAGAGCATTTGCCACCTCTGGACTCTTAGTATTGATGCCCAGTGTCTCTAAAATACTGAATCACAAGTACCTGGACTGGAAATGTCTACTACAAAGCCACAATGTCACTTCGCCTTCTCTCTTCTGCAATTATATTTCAACACTCAACTTTCTAACACTGCAAATAAAGACTCTCAAGGAGGCAATAAGTGTTTACCTTCACTTAAGAGTCTTATTTTTTTACACTTGAAATACGAGAAAGCTGTGTTGGGGAATGTGAACTACATAACACTGGGAAGACTTTTGCTGTCTGAATCTGGGGTTAACAAGGTCCTGGCAGTCTGAAGGAGGTTCCATGACCACATCAACTTGTGGCTGCCTGCCAAGCAGGCTTTGGCCCCATCAGCCCTGTTTCTAATTGAGTCACAACGGAGACAAAAAGATAATCCAAAAGCTGTTGCTCTATGACTTATGTCTGCAAACCTCATGGCATGCCTGACTTTTGATCGTCATGCCCACAGAGCCAAACTCCTCATGCTTTTGTTGTTGGCATGCTTTTGTACTGCAGCCCTCCTGCAGCAGCAGCTCAGGGAGAGACATTTATCTGGGGATTTTCTACAGGAGTTGTCTGTAGATACAAAAAAGGCTGCTAAGCAAGGATTTTCTTGCTTCTCTCTAGTCCCATGAGAGAAAAAAGTCTCTCATGAAAGATATCAGTAGAGTTGTGTAAACTATGAACACCTGCAAATTGTTTTTAGTACAAGTAGAAAAAATATTTTGACTAGAGTTCGACCAATCACCCAGAGGGGTGGTTAAGAAATTGACCAACTAAACTATGAAAAAATGATCCTATAAAAGAGCTGTTAAATAATGAAATAAATGGGTCTTGCTCCTGAAATCCTGCTGGCTGCATCTCTCTCTTTCTCTGCCCCTCTCTCGGAAACGATGATAAGCAGACTACAATTGTCAAAATTGGGCCAGGTTTATATGCAACCAGATGCACACAGAGTGATTGGCTCTTCAAGCACAAGGGCATCCATGCCCTTCTCACTGGCAGCTGGCCACAAGACACTGCTTGTAGTGACAGAACAAGGGCGAGCGGTCTTCAACTGAAAGACGGTAAATTTAGATTGGACATAAAGAAGAAATTTTTTTTTTGATGAGGGTCTTGAGGCACTAAAATAGGTTTCCAAGAGAAGTTGTGGATACCACATCCCTGGGAAGCGTTCAGGGTCAGCTTGGATGGGGCCTTGGGCAACCTGGTCTAGTAAAAGATGTTCCTGTTCACGGTGAGGAAGTTGGAAGCTTTAACTTTATGTTAATGGTTTTCAAGTTGTTTGATATTTCCCTTTTTACAGTAGAATTCTAGTATGATGTCTTCAAGAAAATATAAAATCATAGAATCATAAAATCACAGAATGCCTTGGGGTGGAAGCAACCTTGAAGTTCAACGAGTTCCAAACGCCCTGCCATGGCCAGGGACACCTTTCACTTGACGAGGCTGCTTAGACCCTCATCCAACCTGGTCTTGAACACTTCCAGGGATGGGGCACACCCGTCTATTGTAAATTTTCTCTTCAGAAGCTTGTTTTAAGTTCCCTTTCAAAAGTCTTCGTATTTTCTGAAATTCTGAGGCTTGTTTGCTCTATGGGATTTTGAGTTTGAATGCATTATGGTTACTATTACACTGTGACCTTTTTTTGTCTTGTGCGTTCTCTGACTAAGCATGCCAAGAACCAGTCTTCACTTTGTGTTCAAAATTCAGAAGACATCGTGCCCCTTGCACAATTCATCCAGTTTACAGAGAAGCAAGTGAATTTATCAATTATTTCTAGGTTTTCTCTGTTTAAAACTTTCCTAACCTTCCATAACACATCAACTTTAATGACCATCCAGATAGGTTACATGTAATATAGTCCCAATACAGTATGATTTTTAAAAGACATGGAATTAAATTCCTTAGGTATATGATAATTAATTATATATTTAATGGCATTGCCTTATTAACTCTGTTTAAACCTGGAAAGTCACTCTTTCACAACCTAATTTGTTATGCATCCAACTAATTACAAGAGCCTACTGGCATTTCTTCTGCTAGGATGTTTAAAGTCTCAATCCTGGTTCATCTTCCTTGCTTTCCTTAGATTTGTATAGCAATATGTCATACTTAAGCTTAGTCTAGTTGTTTGTTTTTATGTTTCCTAATTAAAAGGAACTTTATTGGCACTGTTCTTGAATTTTACTGATTTGAGTCTGTCCTTTCTCATGTTTACAGCATGTATCCAGAATCAGAAAATCATTGAGGTTGTAAAAGACCCTTAAGACCCCCAGTGACCCCAGATGTAAACCCAGTACTACTAGGTACACCTATGTGTCCTACTAGGACACATCTATGTGTCTTTTCAATACCTCCAAGGATGGTGACTCAACCACTTCCCTGGGCAGCCCTTTCCAGTGCTTGATAATTCTTTCATTAAAAAAAATTTTCCCAGTGTCCAATCTAAACCTTACCTTATGCAACTTGGGACTATTTCCTCTTGTTCTTATTTCCTCTTGTTCTATCACTTGTTACTCGGGAAAAGAAGCCAACCCACACTTTGCTACAACTTTTCTTGCAGTTGTAGGGAGGGATAAGGCACTGAGTCTCCTTTTCTCTAGGTTTAACAAGACCAGCTCCCTCAGCCAGTTCTCATAAGGCGTTTGCTCCAGCCTCTTCCCCATCTTAGCTGTTCTTTGGACACTCTTTTTTGTCATGCTCTGCTTGGAAGACTTCACGTGCAGAGGATATGTCATCCTGGAAGTGTTTTCTTTGCCTCCGCTGGTATTTTCTCCCCAGTTCCCTGCAATCTTCCTAACTGCCCACATAGTTGTGTCTGCCATCCCGTCATTCTGGGGGTTTTTTAATAGAGATAGAACTTACGTGGGAAAAAACCATGTTTGTAAAAATGGTGTTTTATCTGCAGATAGTTCCTCTCCAGGTTTATTATTATTGCTAATATTGCTATTTTGCTGCCAAAAGTTCCTTAAGTTCTGAGACTAAAGGCTGTTACTCACTGAAGAGACTGAAAGATACAGTTCATCAATAGCTCCAGGGCAATTTTTCACAAGAGGTAGTTGTCTGGAACATACTTTTTCCTCTGTCTCTTCAGATTTTTTATTTTATTTTGGCAATTACATGAAACATTGCTTCATCCCTTATTATTCTCTTGCCATTCCTAATAAGCTCTGTTTTAATTTAAAACAGCAATTTACAATTCAATTAATATATAACAACACAATCTATTGTAATCACGATGCGATAAATTTGTGTTTTAAGTAATTTTTAATGCTCATAGCAGCTGGATCTGTGAAGTGTGGAAATAGCTACCATTTTTCACCATGTGCAATATTGCCTGTGCAAAGCATCACCTTTTAATTATATCACCACCAAAGCTCAATGTAAGGAAAATGGAGCAACTGTAATTGCAAAGGAAGAAAATTTTTGCTTATATTATACAGTTAATACAAAAAATATAAAAGTAATGCCAATTATAATTAAAAAAACGATATAAAGGCGAATTCCCTGATAAAATCACTATTGAAAGATGTTTTTAACATTTATATATTTTTAAAAGTAAAGGAATATGATTAATTCACCTCCACCAATGAAGAATTACAAGGTTATTATGTCTGACAAGAAACTTATTCTTTAGAAGTTGCAAATATTGCATTGTTAGTCTACTGGTGGATGCTTTTTGCAATATCTTTTGTGGCAGACATGTAGTTTTTCAAATTTCTGCATTTCTAAACTATGTAGATAAAAAAACCCCAAAGGGCTAAGTCGATAATTTCTCTGACTTCAACAAAACTACACTAATTCCCATGTAATTATAACTTTTATTTGTCTGTAGTTTAGCTGTTAAATATAAACCATTAAATGTCACCTGGAAAAAGTAAATAAACCCTCTTCAAAGTTCTATTCCAAAAGAGGTGGTTGATTTCTTCAAGTAGATCCACTCTTCTGCTCCTACCAAGGCCACTTGGACTTGCTGTGATCACAAGCTTTTGCTACTACAAAGATTAACCAGGAAGAGACAATTTCCACACCTCGGTCAATGCTTTTACTCTTTAAATCAGGATTAATTCTGTTGTATTGAAAAGAATTGCAGTGGTGTAATTGTAAAATCATAAAAAGGTCTCACTACTTTTTTCCCCCCTCCATCTAATAGAACTTTAACATAGGGGTGTTTTGTAATCCTAGTTTACTTCTAAAGGAACGTCAGCACAACAGTTTTCCTTTTACTTCCCATCGCAGCAGTGTGCCCTGTGTCAGTTTGCTCCTTGTCTCATGGAGAGTGCTCATCAGAGTTAATAATTCTGTGCTTGAGCCTTACAGGTTTTGAAAATGGGAATTAAGTTGCTTTCAACAACCTCCTATTTGATTTAGATTTTTTTTTAAGCTTAGAAACTCAAAAGCTTTTTTTAAGCTTAAAAGGTTAAATTGTAGAAAAATGTTCCTAGAACTATGAAAGATCTTATATGCAAAAAAAACCTCAAAAACCCACAACCAAAATACCTCTCAACCCAAATTGGAATAAATTGGTATATATGTCCCTCTTAAGTTACTGGATAACAAAGATATGTCTTAATTAATAGAATGCTACGATCTTCAAATTTCTGCAGGTTAATAGGAAAAGAAAATAGGTAATATTAAAACCAAGAAAGTATATATCATATCCTATAGACAGAAGAGAAGATATTGAAAATTGTCAGATGGGAAAATGTATCTATGAGTTGGTTTTCCTCAAAAGAAACATTTTTGCATGGGCCATTTCAATACTAATCTTGTATAAATGCATATAGAATAAACATCTACATTCCTTTATGACAATCATTATACTACTTGTGGAAAAATACAGTGTAAATGAAGTGTAAAGCTTTTCTTATTGGAAACCTCTACTGTATCATAGAAGTCCACTGGAGTTCAGAAACTGGATGTACATTGAACAGAATAAGGACCAGGACCCCAAAAATGTTAATTTCCTACTATTCTTTATTCAAATGCAAAGATAACGTCTCTGGCAATTTTGCCACAGACAAAAAAAATACTGTTCTTTTATGTTATTACTGGCTTTTCAATTCTTACATTTGTCATTGATATATGTGGCATGAAAGTAAAAAATGCATACATAACATAAAGGCTGAGTAAATATACATTAAGGAGAACTAACCCATCAAGTGATTTTACCCTTATCTGCATTTGCAGGTTGGTTAGATCCATCAATGTATGTACCGCCAAACTCTATAATTCCATTATAGAGGTAGGAGGAAGAATGTGGGAGTCTTTGAGGTGACGCCATGCATCGTATAGTAAAATCCAGCAAAGTTTCATTTTCAAATATCTGGTGGAGAAGTGGCAAAGTATCTCCAGTAATTTTAAGGACATTTCCCAAATGTTTATTTAGATAAAAGATAGATAACAGTAAAACTATAAAACCTGCAGCCAGATAACTAGGTTTTATTAATGACCTGCCATATACCGTGGCCGGATAATTAAAGTTCTCCCTTCCTTCTAACCCCCTCCTCCCAGAGAAGGAGAGGGTGGACAAATTTATTTGATAGTTTGATAACCAGGGGACACTGGTTGAAAACTATTGATATAATCAGGGCCTATTCAATTTGCTCACGACAGACACTCCTATCTGCTAATTTCACCTGTGAATAGTTAATTATGCCCCGGATGCATATGGTCGAGCCATTAATAAAATTTGTCTGTCATAGCTTTCTGTATATTCCTTTTTTGTCATCCTCACGTGCATTTTATCTGTGGGAATCTTTCCCCCCATTTTTTTTTCCCTTTTAGCATTGCACAAGACAGATGTTAGTGTTATTGGTATTTCAGCAAGGCTACGTTATAGATGGCATGCAGCAAGGATCAGGATTGCACTTTTAGCCCGTAAAAGACTGGGCCTGTGTACATAATGAAGTTGCTGGAGCATGAATGATAATGGAGTTCTTAACCATTTCTCATTTTCAAGCTGTGCTTAGGGAATTTGCTTCCAACTAAAGAAATGCAAGGGAAAATGTGTTGGGATTTTTTTTTGGTTTTTATTTATTTGCCAAGCTCATAAAGATTTTACATGTATAGGATGGCTGTTTTTACTTTGTTTCCTTTAAACCTGGCTGCTGTCCCTTTCTTAACACATTTCTTTGGATGAATCTAAGTATTAAACCTCAGATTTTCTCCCTCCAGTCATCTGAATTTAATAAAGTGAATATTTTATGCCAAAACAATTTGCTTTAATCTCTCAATGGCCTCTCAGGACTCAGGAAACTTCTAAGCTTCACATCAAATTTCCCTAATTCTGCCATTTCCTCCAGTTGGGAAAATTTTCTCCCAGTCTTCCCTACCTTATAAAGAGATTGCTTATTTCATCAGAAATAATTTGTTTATTCAGAACACTGCAGGTGAGAACAGGCTGCTTTACCTAATGTCTCTGAATACAAATAGCTAAAGAATAGTAATAGAACTATGAATAAGTAATTTTCCCCAACTTTTGCTTACTATTCTTATCAGACTGTTTTGTTCACAATCCAAATGTAGTCCTTAAAGTTGTGGAGGGCTACTCTCTCCTTTAAGGTACCACTTTTTTGCAGATAAATCCTTGGGGTTTCCTTCTCCAGCAGTTTTGTTTCTTCCCTGACCTATGCATCACCAGTAAAGTCTTGTCCTCCTCTTACTTGGGAAGATCAAGATGGAGAAGGTCACCAACAAAGGACAGACTCCGGGCCTTTCTGGCCTCTTCAGCAGCAGACATCATTCCGACACTGACGTAAAACGTAGCCATATCTCAAGAAATTTAATAGAGGATCTCCCAAATGCAGTATGGGTTGGGACCTGGCCTCCAAATAGATTGAAGAGTCTTGAAGTTTTAATTTCAGCTTTACTTCTTAAGTCTTTTGGGTCCAGTCCTCAGTATGATAACTGTGATTATCATGCTGTGGTTTTTTTAACAATTCTTTCTCTCTGCAAGTCTGCATCAAGCCTGATTGAATTTTGAATCCTTCGTTCCAAAGAGCTGTGTTGGTTTCATGCATTTATGTCATTTATTATGTCAGAAAAAAAAATAATCTGGAGATTCTTGCTACCAAGTTTTGCCTTGGTGCATTTTTCATCCCTTTCTTTAAGCTTTCTAAGAACTTTCCGTGATTGTTGGAAGCGAAACGATAAGGAGAAGGTTAGATATTTTGCTTCTCTCTTATGTTTTGCTTTTTTCATTGCCCAGTCTCACTGCATGGCAGTGCTAGGTAGTCTTGGTAGGTTGCTCTGCTGTAGTGTCCACAGGATGATCATCAGTGGAGGTGAGAAAGGGGGGAGCTGGAGAGCAGGTTTGGGAAAGCACTGTTATTTCTGTGTGTGAACAATGCCCACAGCAATGTACTTAAAGTTGATAAGCACCATCACAGACATAAAACCAAATTATTACATCTGGCTGGAATCTTTTAATGTGACTTTGGTAAAAAAAAAGGCATTTAAAGTGAAAAGTTTGGCAAAAGTAGCCCAATTCCAACAAGAAAATTTTGTCTATAAATTCAATAGAAACGGTGTCTTGAAAAAAAAAAACCCAAAGAAAATTTAGAAAGTTTTAAAAGATTCTCATTTTCTTGAGTGGAAATATGTGTTTCTTTGCTTTTGTTAAAGAATTATTGATCTCAAATTGGATCTCAAACATTTAATTGACATTTTAGTGAGGTGGCATGTTTGTTTACATTTCTGAGCTCTAACAGGATTTGTAACCAGTGACACTGTGAATTGTCACCCTGAATACTGTACCAGAGTCCATTAGAGATATCTGAGAAGGTGGCCTGGTCTCCATAGTAAAATAGTAAAATATTGTAAAATAGTTCCACTTTTAGGAATATAGTCTCATACAGAAGGAGAAAAGGAAAATTCAATCAATATATATTGGGCACCACAATATAATAAAGATATTAAGCTAGTAGAGAGCACCCAAAGGAGAGCAACAAAGATGGTGAAGGGGCTTGAGGGCAAGTCAAATGAGGAGTGTCTGAAGTCACTTGGTCCGTTCAGCCTGGAGGAGACTGAGGGGAGACCTCATTGCAGGTACAACTTCCTTGTGAGGGGAAGAGGAGGAGCAAGCATTGATCTGTTCTCTGTGGTGACAGTGACAGGACCTGAGAGAATGGCCTGAAGTTGTGTCAGGGGAGGTTTAGGTTGGATAGTAGAAAAAGGTTCTTGACCCAGAGGGTGTTTGGGCACTGGAACAGCCTCCCCAGGAAAGTGGTCACAGCACCAAGGCTGACAGAGTTCAAGAAGCATTTGGACACTGCTCTCAAGCACATGGTGTGACTCTTGGGGTGTCCTGTGCAAGGCCAGGAGTTGGACTTCGATAATCCTTGTGGGTCCTTTCCAACTCAGGATGTTCTATGATTCTTTTCTATGATTCTCAGTAACTGTCCTCTACCATCCCACTTACATCTGTGGAACTGCTTTGGCTCCTCCTGCTGCTGCTGCTGTTGTTTTGGGATAGTTTTCTACTCAACTCCTAAAGGCTCCTTATCAAGCCCTTTTGCGATCTGGTATTAACGAGAAAAATCCAAAATAATGAGTTGGCTTGCTCAGAAATAATGACTTTGGCTTAAAAAAGTAAGGGGCTGTGTTGCCCTGATGTCGGAGGCAGGAATGCGAAGTGACACACCTAGGATCATGCACAACAGCCAACTTTATTGAGTCCTAACTCACTTACATAGAGTTGAAGGTCCGTGTGGTCAATCCCTGTTGGCTGAACCAGTTGCCAATAGCTGCTTGCATCCCCAGCGTCCTGGGCCTGCTCTCCAGCAGTCTATAGGGGTTGGATTACATAACCTACCAGTCAAGGTACTCATATAATTTCAGTTATGTCTTAATTATTTCAGTTATAAAACAGGGAGTTATAAAATGGGATTAATTATTATTGTGAGGCCTTCAGGCCAGCTGTTGACCACCACAGGGCTGGATGAAAGAGAAATCAGGAGTTCACCGACACTTCAGTTTTTGAAACTTTAGGGTGAGTCGAGGACAGATTTAATTTATTCTCCACAGCATGAGGCACAGAAATGTACTTGTTTAAAGTTAAGGCTGAGATTCTCACAGTGTCCCAATCTGGACAATGATGCTTATGCACTGAGTTGAGGTCTCAAGAAAAACAGGTCTTCTGTGTCAGCTTCTCTCCATATCTGCTCATACTTTTACAAGCAGGGTAGACAAAATGACAGTGAGTTACACAGAAATTTAAACTGAAGGTCAGAGAAAGAACACTAACGTGCCCAGCTTTCTGTGGCTTTTGGCAGTTGCTGTTCTGTTAGTTTGCAAATTCAAACCCCTCTGACACCCACACACATTGATTACATTGATTTGGACACAAACATTATGTAAGTATTGGGACAACGATCCTGTGAAGTTATATGATGCTCAGGGGGCTTCAGTATTTCCTTATGGCCCCCCAGTAATCTTTCAGAATTTTGATATTAATCATTCCAGACTCCTGGCCCAAGCCTAGACTAAGGGTTTTTTAATCCTCTTTCTAAATGCTTTGCGGAAGTTGCTACTGCTTTTGTATACTGTAGATGAAGGTCCTAACAGGATACTTTCCATGAGAATTAACCTGTTCTGTAAAGCATTTCTAGTTCAGAGCAGTCTTATTTGTCTAGGAAGAAGTAGAGGACCTTGAAGAGAGACAAATGTAATTATGCAGCAAAATATAAACAGCTTTTGACTGAAGGTAAAATAAGTATATTTTTATTTTATTTTACTTTTTTTTTTTTTTTTTTATNTAATGGAAAGCATACAGACAGCAAGTAAGAGTGGTTGATATTTTAGAAGAATGAGGAGTTGATGGAGGGAGGCATGAGAGTTCTCTCCAGAAAGAGTCACAGTCATATTTTAAGGTCTCATAAAATGAACGTAAGTCACAGACTCACACAGCCATGGACTGTATGGTCGTCATCTTCTCTGGCTGAGCTCTTTAAAAGCTAGTACTGGATAAATCTCACACAAGTTCTGATGCAGACAGAGAGTTATATTTTGCTGGAAATCTTTGGCCAAGGATTCATCATAACTGTCCATGCTAACAGGCCAATCTATGCTGAGTACAAGAGGCAAAGAGCCTCAGTGTCTTCCAAGAGACATCAGACATTTCTCATGTCTGGTTGCCAAAGAATTTCAGTGTTGCAACCTTAAAAACTGATCCTCTGTCTGGTTCTTTGGCGTGGAGCAGAAGACCATGATCGCAGCAATCTCCCTGTGTCTGAAGCCTAAGCTAGTGGAGGTAGAATACCTCATGAAGACACCTTGTATCCCTAACCATACTAAACTTACTAATTTGCACCTAATGTGGCACCTTACACATCTAGTCTACAGAATAGAGCAACTACCTCCCTTAATCCTCACTGATCAGAAAAACATGATGATTAACATCTTATCTGTTTTATGCAGGTTTTTTTGCGTTTGTCCGCTGCTTACCAAGCTTCCTTGGATGTTCCATGATTGCGCAGAGTGTTTAGTCAAGCTGAGACTGAAAACACTGATGAAAGTCATTGTCTTCAATTGAGTTTCAAGACTGAGCTTCACTTCACTCCACTTCCCATGACATCACCAAAATGCAGAGGGGGGACAAGGGATGCTCCGAATTCACCTGGAGTCACAAGTTTGAACCTCTGCTACCTATTCTTCCAGTTATGCTTCTCTGAGTAATATGGTATCTTTATATATGTATGTATATGTATATCTATATATATTTACCGTGTTGATACTATCAATTCAAATTCAGTGACTGGTAATTTTTCAGTATTTCGTATTCATTCAAAACTGGTCTAATTACATTAACTTATTTCAAAAACATCTTCCCACCTCAACTGTGCAGTTATAAAAAATGTGTCTTGGAAACATTGGAAATGTTGGAGTTCTCAGGAAAAGGTTTTGAATATTTTTTTAATGGAAAGTCATAAACATGGAGTTAATACCAACACCCCTAATAATACATGTGCAGGGAACCTAAGAGTCTTTCTTGCTTAATTGGAGTGTTTCACTTCAGTAAGTTCAGAGTGTGAGCAGGAAGTGCACAGAGGACAATGCACTTGAAACCTCTAGAATGACAGCTTGAATGCTCAAGACTTAGAGGTCAGTAGATGGAGATAATGAATTCATTCAACATTAGAATGGCCAGAAAAAAATATTCCAGAAAGAATGTGAACTTGTTTGTGTTGTAAGGACTGTACTGTGCAAGACTTTCCTTTTATTCTTTGGCAAAGACATTTACCCCTTTACAATTAGAGACATAACTCTGTTTTGACTGAGGTATTTTTTTTGAGGGGAGGGGGTTGTTGCTTATGTTTTGAATATGTATTAGTGAGAAAAGGATTTTTTGTAAGATTTCTGGAAACATCTGCTCAGCACTTAGCTGTTATCAAGAGACAAGTAGAACAGTAGAAGCTGTTGAGACAGAAATAGGGAACAACACAGAAAGCATTATCATGTCATTATATGAAACACTGGTGTACCCAGGGACAGTGTGTGCAGTTCATGATAATAATATAAAAAAGGGATATTTTAAAACTAGAAAATGTGTGGAGAACAGTGACAGGAAGGGGATCAGAAATAAGGAATGATTTCTGTACCAGAAGAGACTAAATAGGCTTGTTCTGCAAACTGCTGAAAGTTGGGGGTGAGATACTGTAGGAAGATACTACTCCATGCTTTCCTTTGATGTTTTCTCTCTAAACACCACAGTTAGAGACACAACGCAGGATGAAATGGGCCTTTGGTCTGAAACTCTGCAGGTGTTCTTATGAGTAGAATGTCTCCTGGCACAGCCTTCCTCACCTGTGAGGGGAAATGTTTGCGCGCATTCCCATAATGTGAGAGATCAGATCAAAATGTGATTGCAGTGAAAGGAGAATATTCAGTGGCAGGATCTCAAGAATCCTTCTGCAAAGGCTGGGTGTTTGGTAGCTGCTGAGGACACTGTGAGCAGTGATGATGGGCCTCTTTCCAGGATTAATTTCCATAGTGTTGCCTAAGCGCAATTGGCTGTCTGTGCATCCTGCTCTGTAGAGGAAAGTGGTAGAGCAAACTGCCAGCACCAGAGCTCACAGAACGTTCACAATATGCAGTGACCAACATCAGTTACCTAACGGGGGCTCCCTCTGCCAGCTGGGTAGTCCAGAGAGGCTGAAAGGAGAGCAGGACTGCCTCTGGAGAGCAGGACTGCCATTAGTAGGCTGTGGAGAAGGCAGATGCTGTCTCTTAGAGGGCCCCAGCAACACAAAAGCTTTATCAGGCTACAAGAAAATGCAGCCTTTCATAAGCCACATGAGCTCCTGTGCACTCCTGAAACAGTGTGTTTGTCACAGGAACATGCTGAAGTACACTTGTCTGCAAATGCCAGCAGAACTTGACTGGCTGCCAAATGCCATGACAGAAAAGAATCAGGCTAGAGGGCTGTGAGTCATGGGTGGTCCTGAAATTGAAAGGAACGGAGTAGAAGTGATCAAATAAACAGCAGTTAACACCAGCATTGGCTGAGCAGTTTTAATCTGGGAAAGTCAGTGGTATCAGGCCAGAAAGTTGTACTCTAGGGGACAAAGAAGGGAAATTGAATGGACATAACAAGAAGTGTCTAGGCTATGTAGAGCTGACTCTCAGAGGCATGGCACCTCAGCCTGATGTCATAGTTTATAGTGTAAGATAG
>VYXC01013306.1:1253975-1289923 GCA_013397175.1 Platysteira castanea
CCACCCTGCCTGGCAGGGTGCCAGGTCGTACCCTGGCTGCCAGCTTAAACCAGTGTTCTTTGTATTATTGTTTTTTAAAATACATATATTTATATATATTTTAGTAAAAGAACTGTTATTCCTATACCCCATATCTTTGCCTGAAAGCCCCTTAATTTCAAAATTATACAAATTTGGAGGCAGGGGAGTTGCATTTTTCCATTCCAAGCGAGGCTGCTGCCTCCTTAAGCAGACACCTGTCTTTCAAACTTAGATACCTGCCTTGCTCTGCCTTGCTCTCTGTCTTGCTCTGTTAGCTGGTTCATGAAACCATGCTACAGCCTACAGGAGCAGTCCCGTGTTTGGAGATCTAGTACATTCCTGCAGTGCACCCTGAAAATTCCTCTCCCTTCCAAGGAAGGCAGACAGACCTTCCTCGCCAGAAGGCTGCCAGCTGTCCAGACAAGTCCTTCAGAGTCATTTTTGTGGGACAGTAACCCCCAGGATGGGTAAAGACAAAGGATGGAGTTTCAGTAGCTTCTGGAGTCTCTCAGGCTGGCGCAGGGCATGTGGGCAAAGCAGGCTATGACACAGAGTTGTGGGCACTGAGCACAGCAGCAAGAAGGCATGAGCATGCTCAAAGTCAGTAAATGTCCCAAAATCCATGCTAGCATCCTCATCCCTGCACAGCTCCTCCCCATCCTCACAGGCCTTTGGCCTCCTTCTCCCTTCAGGAAGGTGATACTGTCTGCCTGCCTGCCCTTCCTGAGACCTCTGTGCACAGCCATGGCAGGATGCCACTCTTTCTTATCCTTCCTCCATTCTGAGTGGGGTAGGAAGAGACAGAAAGATCTGGCATGATGCTCAGTGTGTTTTTTTCTTAGCAGGGTTGTGCTTCCCACAAAGAATATGCCAATAAATTTTAAATATATAAAATCTTCTCTCTCACTGGAATGGATCACCTCCTGAATAAAAATTTAGGCTGAAAAAAAAGAATATTCATTTATATTAAAGATTGAATAATCATTCTTTAGGAAATAAAATAATATAAAAAAAGAAAAATAAACCAAACTCTTTCACACAAAGCATGTGAAGGCTGCTCATAAACAATTCAAATCATAAAATAAAACTTTCTTGAACCCTTAAATGTACAATACAGTTATCATTGATTTTTATGAGACACAGTTAATAAAACAAGAGATATTTCTGTTGAACAAGGAACTGCTTGCAAACCATGTAGACAGCCATGTTATATTTCGAACTAAAGCAAACCCCAGCAATTAGATTCTAGATATAATTGTCCTAGGAAGAGCCAAAAAGAGACTTTTTTCCTATGAGCTGTTAGGAGATTGGGATCTTCCCTTTCCCTACAAGACGTATTAACCTCTGCTGCAACTCGTTGTGCAAGTACAATTCTTCTTTTGATCCATTAGCAGAATATGCAGCAAGTAGGTCTATCTCCCTGCCAGGCTTAGTCACATTAATCCTGGCACTTGTCATTAGGCATTTACATGCAATGTTATCCATCCTCTGTGTGTTTTTCCAGACAACAGAGGGTCAGAATACATATTTATCACTAAGGATAAGCAAATTCTTACTCTGTTGAGCACTCCTGCAGTTGAGCTGAGCCCCATGAGCCACGTGCCTAATTTGATTCAGTGGGGGTAGACATTGTAAATACCTTGTTGAACAAATCACGCTGGTTTCTTGACACAAATTCTGTTTCTGTTAATATTTGCAGTATTGTTTTAAAGTTTCTTTTAGCAGTAAGAAAAAGTGATGGTCAAAACCTTTGGATTTACAGGCGTAACTCAGCAGAAAGAGATCAATAAAGATGCCTGTCTAGAGCAACCCTGGTACCAGTGGGCAGCACTGGGATGAAATTCTTAGTTGTTTTCCTTCTTTTTAAAATTTCTGTAATCTAATAATTCTGTAAATTTTCTCAGTTTTCTCCCACAAAATAAAGCATTTTTGAATTACTTTCAAGTAATATAACTGCATTTTAAGGAAACTTAATATTTCTTTTAGCTCAAAATGAAAAACCCCACAAACAAGAATGAGAGGAAGTGTTGCAACAAAACAGCACTAATCTTATTATTTTTGAAAGCATATTCTCTGCATAAACATCATAGATGCAGAAATAGGCAAAATTTAGGTACAACAAGACAGTGCATCACTTTGCACTGCCTTTTGCCTCTTTGAAAGAAGAGTATCTTTGAAAGGATTTACAGCTCAAACATTTCCCTTTGTAAGAACAGCTACCATGCAGTCAGTTATTAGATTTCAGGGGGGAAAAGTGAAAAATCTCTGTAGAAATGTTAGATATTACCAAGTATCTGGAGACCTTGTGTTCTGTGCCTGTGATATTTAATCAGAAGCTTTCATTTCTAGTAGTTTATTGTATTTCGGAAACCCCCCAAAGAAGCTGTTAACTTGCAAACTGAATCTTTTTGCTTATTTTTGGTATTTAATTTGCTTTACGTTCTCACTACACCTCCATTAACCAGCCATTGACTATTAGCCTGATCATTACACTTCCCTTTGAAAAATAATGATACAACGATGGCTTTATGTCCATTCCCAGCACTCTTGTTACAGTTTCAGTACTTCTTAGTTTTTAAAATAGTGTCAGTTACGGCTTTCCAGGCAGTGCCTTGAAATTCTATGTGAAAATTATACAGAGTTGCTAATTTAATGATTAAGTTCAGTAGATACTATTTTTAATGTTGTCTCTAGATAAAGTTAAAAATAAGGGCATAACTGAAAAATTTGATTAGTATTTCTCTTCTGCCCTTAAAACAAAGCCTCTGACTGTTACATTTATGACTTTTCATCAACTTTTCCAAATTCTGTTAACTGGTAGAAATAGATTTGTAACAGTTACTGGGATTTCTGTTGTTACTGCTATAACAAAGCAGTAACAACAAAGCTATAAGTTTCTGGCTTGCAATAAAACATTAATTGATACATTCTCAGTATACATGTCTTCCTTGGCAAATATGTTTCTTAGTTTAAACCCTATGTTAGTATTTAAATATATATTTTTTGTTTATTACTTTTTTATATTGCTTTGCTGATCCTTTAATTTAAAACAGCAGAAGTATTTAATTATTGATTAATAGAAGCTTTTTGATGGCATTTTGGACTTAATGGTATCAATTTTCTTTCATATCATCTAGCTGGAATTCTTGCTTCCAAACCTTTCTGCTAAAATTAATTCTAGCATTAGGATGCTAGCCTTTTTCACTAGTTGCCTAATTAAAGTCCCAAATGATTTAGACATATGCTTAATGCTTAATCTGAGTTACATAATCTGACATGTAAGTGAAGCTGAGTGTTTATGTGCTTTAGAGACAAGGAGAGGGGCTGCTAAATTAGGCCAGGCTGAGAAATAAGGATTATTCTGGTGAAATCTCTGTGGATAATTAATATCTTCTGTGGCAAGATGGCACTTCAAGATCTGTGAAATTTTTGCTGCATGGTCTGTGATAAATAACAAACTTTTTATTTCTTGCTATTTCCATTCACAAAGGCATGATGAAAAAAGCCTGAACCTTTCTGGATTCCCCTTTGTGTGTTTGGAAAGTAGCTATGCTTAATTTTACCCTTGATAATAGAAAAATATTATTTAATATATTGCCTTCTCTATTACAGTTTATTGGCAGAAACATCTGTCAAGTTTTAAAATAAGAGACAAACAAGATGCTGTAAAAACATTTCTAGAAGTGACCTAAACTGCAAAATTTTAGATTACCCTGAGTTCAGTTGGCAGGAAAAGGTTTGTAAGGAACATCATTTATTAGAACAGGGGGACTAGGTTAAGCGGTCTATATTACTCCTACAAACCTGGTCCTGCCTGTGCTGTTAGGCTGTTATGGTTAAAGAAAATGAGCATTTGGTCTTAAATAGCATTTTTGGTTGTCAAATTGCATCCCATACTTATCAAACTATCCGTTTATTAGCATTTTAATTTTATTTCATTAAATATAAAAAAAGAATGTTTTTTGAGCTGACCATGGGAATAAATGGGTCATGGTCATGATGTGAAAAGAGAACCTACTCAGCTTTCAAATGAATACTGCAATCAATTACTGGGCAGATGCTGAGGTTTGCTGAGCTGATTGCCACGTGGTGTAAACGCATTAATGTTGTAAATGCCAAAATTTTGCAAAGGTTCAAAATGGTTTCAGACAATGTCATGGAGGAAAAATCTCACAGGGGCTATTAAGTAAAAAAGTTATAACCTTTAGCTCCTGAAGCTACTGATAAGATACCAGGGAAATACTTGGGGGAAGCATCACTACAGGATGCCACAACAATGTAACTCCATGGTAACTGTAATTTATATTAAAAGTTCAGGAAATTATTAATGAGAACTTTTATGAACAAAATTATTCCAAGAAATATAGCTATTACAAGCTTTTAAATAAGCTTCATTTTAAAATGACCAGACTGCCATGTCTTAATTCCTTTTTAAAATATGCAAAAATCCAACTTTTGCCTTGTGATTAAAAAAATAACAGCACTCAACTAAGATAAGTAATCAAAGGCAATATTGCAAAGAGTATACATACAGCTTTTTAATGAAAAGTGACTGCAATATAGATAGAAATATTTCTGACTTTCCTTAATCTTTTCGAGAGAGTACAATATTTATACTAAAACCCAGAATTGAGTAAGAGTTGTGCATCTCCTCAATTAAGTATGTCCCTTTAAATGATACACCTGCTTCCTGCCTTTATTTTGTGTCAATATTCAAATATTTAAAATTTTTCAGTAACTTGAAAGTAACTAAGAATAAGCAACTGCTACAAAAAGCTATGTCAAGCTACCAAGGACAAGTTTCTACCTATTCCCAAATTTTCCAAAGGTCTAAACTGAGTAAGACAAATTCTTGCACAAGTAACAACTTTTCTGTGCTTGAGAACTTTTACTTTATTCATTTCCTTAGTTCCTAGAATGAAAATAAAGACCCCAAACCAATTTTATTCCCAAACCACATTCATGAAAAGTTAAAGGTGAGAGTATAATTAACATATTAAAAGGCTATAATAATGAAAACAAGCAAGCATTATGTACTTAAAATACCTAATTTCCTCTATCTTACGCGAAATAAAGTCATATATGTGAAGGCATGGAAAAGTGCATGAATGCCACAAACATTTGCTGGACTCTGAATTACACTATCATTACTGAACTGAGATTAATCTTTAATGTTACGATGGATATCACTACAGGCTAGACAGTTTCTCAAATTCTTTTTCAAACATTAAAAACCTAGAAAGAAACTGGATGCTATCAAGCATATGAGGCTGGGTTTTGCAAAAGGCCTTTGCAAGTATCAGGAACACTTTGTGTTAGTTTAACTAAAATCAATGTACAGGGAGCAGGTGGTTCCTCTGAGCTTGCTTTGATGTTGGAATGGCATTTCTGTGTTAAAAAAAATGTTGTTGGTAAAAGCTTTGCAAATAAGATTATTTAAAAAGAAAAATGTCTGACCCCTCTTTAAGGAGAAATACAGACCAAATCCAACTGAAAAAAATAAACAAAAGTCTCTAAAGTGTAGCCTCAGCAGGCTTCATTTACAAACTTTTCTATTTTCCCCCCACCTTGCCATTTCTCAACAGTGCTGTCTCATCCTGAGTTGAGATTAGAAAAAGTAGTCTGATGAAGAAGGGGCTATCACAGACATAGCAAAATAGTTATGAAGTTAATGTCTGACAATCATTTGTATATTAAGATTATTTTTAAAAGGTTAAAAACCTAATCAAACCCTATGCTGAAGTTGATTTGGTCTTATATAAATAGCTGTAAGCTAATTTTAACTTAAAAAAAGTATTATTAGTCATATTTGTAATAAAAGACAATAGCAATTTTCTATTCTTCACATGGAACTATATTGTACTAGTATTCTTCTTTCACAGATAAATATACTCCATTTTACAGATGAAATAGGGTTTCATATAATAGAGATATTATAATAAAATAGGATCATAGAATTATGCAATAATGTAGGTCAGAAAGTGTCTCTGGTGACATTTGGCCCAAACCCTTGCTCAGAGCAGGACTGACTTTGAAGTGAGATCTAGCTCTGAATTTTGACCATGTTGTATATGGCCTTTTCTGGTTGAGTTTGGAGCATCCCCCAAACAAGGAAATCCCACGGCCTCCCTGGGCAATAGTTTTCCTAATATCAAATCAGAATTTTCCTTCTCTCAAGCCTGTTACCATCTTTCTTTTGCTGGCCAGCTCTGGCCTTCTCTGGAATGTCCCACTACGTAGCTGAAGTCAGTGATAGTTCCCCTCTTATCCCTCTCTTCTGAAGAGATCCCTCACTGTCTCATAATCCTAAAGACAGAATGATTGTTTCTAACTTCTTTTGAGTTCATGTTTCTAAATCCCCATTTTTCAAGCCTCCCTCCCTTAAATACCAGGTGGCACAGAGCATTCCACTGAACTTGTGAGCCCCTAAAAGTGTGTAGAGCTAAGTAAATTCCCTTTAGCCCCTTATTGGTATTCTAATGATGGTGCACTCAGTAACATGCTAAACTTTGATGGCTGTACCTCATTTTGTGTTCAATAAAAGATAACATGAGAGATCATTAGAGTAACTATGTCAGATTAAATGTATTTTCTTGTACAAAAGTCAAGTCCCTTCAGGAATCATTGCAATTTACTTTGTCTCATGGAGAACAATATTTTCCCACTAGACCTCAACACAAAGGGCCATTACAAAATGTAATTCATATTTCATATGTTCAGAAACGTTCAGCACAAATTACAAATGGAGACTTTAGTGAAGTATTTATGTTCTGTTACCAACAAGATATGTATAAGTAATATGTGTCCCAGGGCTCCAGCCTACACCGCTTACATTTATTTGTTACAGACTGCACTTATATTTTGCAGTTAAACATAAGGTAAGTCATGTTGCTTCTTTGAAAACATAGAAAAGTGCAGCGGACAAAAACATTATTGTTTCTGAGATTTTCCAACAGCTGCAAAATGACGAAGGTGCCATGCATCACTTAACTGCTGGAACAGCGATGTTCCACCCAAACTTCAAAGGGCTCTTCAGTGAACTTCACTTCTTTCCCCCTGAAAAACCTGAGGCTGTGTGAGTGCATTTAGAAACTAAAATGAAACCCTTTAGAGAGCAATCTGTACTGTCTAGAACATGGAAACACCATGCTCTAAGTACTAAAAAGTATACAGAGCTTGTGGTCTTTGGAACAAAAAACATAGGTCAATAAAAAATCCACGAGGCAGAGTTTTCTTGCAGAAGGGTTTAAATACTATTGCATATATGGATGCAATATGTTGAACCTGTTAGAGAGGTCCAGAGTGCTGTCGTCTCAAAAACCAGTAGTTGTTCTTTGCTAAAATGTTTCTGTTTGATAGAAACTGCTACATCTGAAAGTGGTATTCTGCTAGACAGAATCATTAGACCAATGGTTTTCTGTTAGGATTATTCTGCTGTCCTTTATGTAGTGTGTTCTTAAAATCACAGTTTATATAGTGTTAGTAGTAGGACAGTTTAAAACTCCATTGACATGTGACTTTTGCAGTTCTTGAATTTCAATTTCAAACAGATTGTGACCATTGAAAATTATAGCAAGACCAAGTAAGGAAAAGCAGAGTGTCTGACAATTACCATCTTATATTTTCATTGCTATGCAATTATAAATTCAAGACAGTGGACATCTCATCCTACAATATTAATTTTGACTCACACTCACTAGCTGTTACTGTCACAGCATTTTTCCTTCACTCAGGTGAGTCACCTACCAGGGACTACACGAGTGTTTCTTTCCCAAGGACAGTCAGTAGTGCAGCCAAGCAGCAGGGTGCTTCAGCCTCTAATTCTTTAATCTAATGTCTAACTTTACTCTCAGACTGTACAAAAGAGAGAGACAGCCCCTCCCTATTTACCCTCCCACTCTGCTCTTTCCTCCCCCGAGGCAGCAGTAGTGTCTGTGCATGCGTGTGCATGTAAAATTACACACATGGGGGTGTGTGTGCATGCAGCATTTTGAAAACAAATCTGAGAGAGTCTGGAGCAGTGTGAAGGCACAGCACATCAGCACCATTTGTGACTGGTATTTTGTGTTTTGTCAGAGGACAAGGCCAAAATAATATCACTCATTTTATCTGGGCAAGCTGGCAACTCTAGTGCTCCCCTGTGACACACATGCCAATAATGGCAGTGACTTGCTAATCTCCTACGAATCTTCCAGGAAAAAAAACAATAAATAAGGCTGTTCAGTATAAATGAATAGGAGAAGACCAAGTTGCATTAGAAATGGAAGTAGCACTAAGACTCACCTCAAATTATTATCTTCACTAATGCTGTCCATATTTTTGAAATGATGTGGGAAAACTGAAGAAGGCAATCAAATACAGGACCAGTAAAATTTGAAATTTGAAATGCTCAATTAGTTTATCAAAAAGAAGACTGAAAAGTGATATGAAGGCAGTGTCATAGAAAGGCTAAAATATCCAATAGTAGAGGATTTAGTCAAATCCAGTGTATAATCACGTAATAAAAATTTCAAGTTAAAAATAACCAAATTCAAGTTAACATGAGAAACAATGGATTCTCCATCTTCACATCCAAAATTTATACATTCCTTAAAAATATTCTGTTTTCAGGAAACATCTTGAGAGAGTGTTATGTGGTTCAGCACCTTATGTTATAGGTGAAGGGGGAGCAACATGACCATCACATAGTCCCCTGCAGTCCTATAATTCTGGAGATTGATAGAGTTGACAAAGTTGAAGAGGATCTCAGTTGTTTTTACACAGCTGAAGTGGGAATCTTTTAAAAAACATTACTGGTTACATTTGTAAATTAAACATGTGCTTGCATTTTAATAAGATTTTCTTACTGAAGCACAGTATCTGCCTGCCTCTGCTGTAGTGTAAATCCTGATGCAACATAACAGTGGTGATTTCTGTCAGGAAAAAGAACATGATACAGATGTGAGATGAAACAGAGGTTTGAACTGTTTTGCAGAAGACACAAAAATGTAGAAATAGCTAAATAAACAGTCATAGGTATGGTATGATTCAGATATTCCGTATTACATAGAAGGAAAAGATTTCTTCCACCAAAGTTTCACTGCTGAAACAGGAGATGATACCATTTTAGGCTTCATTTTGGTTAGTGATAAGGACATTTATGTGAAATGGAAAACAGAAAGAAAACAGTTTAGTGATCACAAGTCAATTCAGCATTAGCTAAATGTAAGGCTAAATATAAGCAGACCTGTGGCTATTCAGAGGATACTGGTACAAAGTCAAAAGCTCTGTCAATACTGAAGCCTTCTGGAATACTACAGGGGTGGGCAATAGAGATGGAGAAGGGCTAACAACATTGCACTTCGATATTGTAAGGCTTTACAACGGAGGTGTTTCTTCTTGCCCAGAAGCAGTGAACTGAATCTGGGTCAGGTGCACAGAGAGGCTAAGAAGACTAGAGAGCCAGAGAACCCATCTTTATGGAAAGGACACTGCAGAAGGTTTCCTTGTTTATATAAGCAGATTGTAGTATGGAGGGGGCTATGATTGCAATCCATAAATATATCAAGTGTGTAAACACAGTGAGGGGAAATAACTTTTTAAATTAAAAGGCAATGTTGGCATAAGAAGAAATAGAGATAAAAAGATTGTAAATGCATTTAGGTCTGAAATTATGAGGTTCCTAAACATTATTCTAGTTCTTTCAGGAAAGTCATTGCAGTTAAAAAGACTTAACTTTGAAGTTAAACCAAATACACTTATTAAATCAGTTTTAGGATACAATAGTTTGTGATATCAAGAACCAGGACTCAAGGAAGGTCCTAGTCCTATGTTTCATTGAACTGTATTTAAGATCGTCATCAGCTTAATTATGTCTACAGGACAGCATTTATATGCACCTTTCTCTGTGTTTCTAGGAGTATAAGCATCTGCAATTATTGAGGGAAAAAAGTAGGTTTTTTTTCCCGGGCTAGGAATAAGGATAAAAAGAGTGCATTTATTACCAAAGGCATGCAGCCCCTGCCATGTTTTCTGCCACAGCAGCTTATGAATGCATTTCTTTAATTTTGGATTTATTTGCAGTAGGAGGAATTTGTTCTGTTTGAAGAAGGAGCTACAAAGTTAAGACTGAACTGGGGAGCACAAGCACAACCGATATCAGATAGAGACATTAAGTACAGACATACATTGAATAAAAAGTAGGAACTCTGGACCCAGATGTGGGTGATGCTGTTTCTGTATTTAGTATAGCCAGGTCTGTGACACACTTAGTTCTAAAGCCTGTGGAAAAGCACCAGAAGAAACTACAGTCTCAGGATTTTTTGTTCTCGCTTTTCACACAGTGAGAAACTGTGGGGACTGTGGAGTTGACATCAGCTGTGAAAGACTTCTGAGGGGGGTAACCAGCACATCCTCTGGAATCCAGTGAATAACAGAACAAGAGATGCAAAAGGTACGAGAAGAATTCAGAAAGGTCCTTAAAGAAAGCCTGAAGGATGTTCTGAAGTGATTTCAAAATTTACAGGAGAGATTGTATAAATTCAGAACGAGACCATGCTATCACAACAGAATATCTCAGAACCTGGAGAGTTTCTAAGTGGCTATTTTAAGCTGCTTTTGAAAAATTAATTTCAAATGTATAAGCGTAAATCACTCCAAGATCTGTCTCAATGCCAGCACCACTGGTGCAGACTCACAGTGCAACGCAGCACGTCATTGTCCCCTGAGATAGGCTTCTACAGGCACCTGCTGTTCTGGGGAACCAGCAAGACTCATCTGCCACACAGGGACAAAACTTCAGCCTGTAGTTTGGTTTCCCTTTTGGCACAGCGGTCAGGATGGTGTGGTTCCCTTAACAGCTATGTGTGAAGAATTCATCCAAAATTCAGAACTGACTTTAGGTTAACTAGAGCACTCTTGTTCCACATCACAGAAGAAACACTGCATCTTTAATCCTGACCCGACTACAACGTTATGTAGCAAGAGCAAGAAACTGAGAGTAAAGGGAAAAAATTGCATGGACTCTTTTTTTCCTTAATTTAACTATATGGATGTCTGTTGAAATGAATACACCCATACATGAACACACACAAATTGAGTGTTCTTGTCCATCAGCTTAAATACGATGACACCTTTACAATGATTTGTTTAGACATTTCAAATTATATGATTCTTCCTTTCTTACAATACAGGGATTTAGGATTGGAAATTGTTTTTTTTTTCAACTTAAAAAGCTAACTAGAGATGGACTGGAATTTGTTTGTCAGTCACACAACATTGAGAAGCAATTTTCTTCCAAAAAAGGTAACACAGTTCTTACACATGTAAGAGTTGTCAGAGGGAAAGGATGAATTTGGTAATGCCAAGACATAAAAAGAAATGTTTGGTTTAAGTGAAAGGTATTGTGGAAGGAGATAATAAGTAAAAGAATGAAAGTTTTGGCAGAAATTAACTGAGATTCTATGGCTCATGTTCAAGTTATTTTCCTGTTCATAAATCCCCTTCCTGAAGAAATATCTTCAGCCAAATCTAATTAATCTTGGAGACAGTATGGGCAATTAATTATAATATGAGGAAATGTGTGATTTTCCCATTTGAAAACTGCTTTGGTGCTGTTTCTTTACAGGTACCAAATCTGCAGTTTAATTTCTAGCTGAAACTTATTGTTAAATTTTTAGTGTAGTCAAAGCATGTCTTTGAAGACTTGGAATTGTCAGCACTTTTTGGAGGCAAATCACTTATTTTAGTCTGGAAATATGGGATTAAAAAACTGTCTGTGGGCAAAAATACTGAAGAAGAAGAGCAGGAACTAGATCTTCTCTTATACCAACCACAGGCTATATATTCTGCTCAAAATATTTCAGGCACTATCCTTCTAAAGCTGCCATCTCTGAGGGCTACTGTACCTGCCTCCACCTCAGCCACATGCCAGGCAATCCCTTCCACCCCTTTGCATGTGCAGGGGGGATCCTCTTTGCAAGCTGGTCTGCCCCAAACTTAATCAGTGATTTTTAAAAGTTTCATCTGGAACTGGCTATTCACCTGTTTGTGTTAATGCCAGTGCAAGGGACGGTCATGCCCTCTCAGTTCTGCATCAGCTCAGATGAAAAGGTCCATGGACCCCCATCTGCAGTGGTTCAGTTGTTCACTTTGGCAACAACTGGTTCACACAAGTCCCTTCTCCTGCTGTGGGGAGTAAAGACAAATCTAGGTCTTAAAAACTATTTTAATCACTAGGAGAAGGAATATTTGAAAAAAGAAGAAAGGATTAAATTCCTGATTTCTTCTCTTTACAGCATTTCCTTTTCTAGCACAATCAGATATTTTTGTAGGGTGGTGGGAATGCCATAAACACTACATATAGTTCCACTCTGCAGGTGAGTAACATCGATAACAAGCAGTGCAGTCATTCTCACAAGCCCACTCTTTATCACAGTGGTTTCAGACAAAGTAAAACATCTCCAGATGGGGACACTGGGAAAGTGGTGCCTCAAAGTAAATTGTAGGTTGATGGTTATGATGCTCTGCAGTCAAGTGCAAGCTCTGTCTCACATCCTTCATGGATGTATCACAGCAGGTGGTTATATAAAATGCCTCATATATTCCTAAACAGTGCAAATACAACAACTCTTTTGTTTAGCACCCAAATCCAGTGAATTATCCATTATTTCTGAAATCATGGTTGTAATAGGGCTAGGTGCAGAAAAATCTCTGATGTGACTTTCAGATAAATCAGTAGTAAGCTTTTTTCCTTAAAATGCCTCTTTTTTCTATGTTTTTGTTTTAGTGAAAAAGTGGCCTAATAGCGAAAAATGTCAGCCTGAAGGCAACAAAATTAAAGGATTTAAAAAATCAATACTCCCTGAAAGATAGAAGCATATCCTGATAGGAATGACTGCGAGTATTTTCAAAGTATAGTCAGAGTAAGAGGATCCAAATTAAAAACAAAGAAAAAAAAAAAAAAGGAAACCTATTTCAATGTAAAAGAGGTAATGAGAAATGTAGAATATTTTCCCATTATTGCTAAGGGAAATAGTGAGGAAACTGACATTAAAAATGGTTTCCTGGAACAGCAGAGAAATGTCTGAGGCTTTTGCATTCTTCATTCAGTATCCTGTGATCATTTGATTGTGTAGATATGTTTAGGAGATGGTCTAAATTGATTCCTGCTATTTCAAGTATGCAGAGGATAAGAAGGGACGAGTAAGAAGCCAACTCATCTCAACGGACAGGGTTTCACTGAATGTAGTGGCCTTCAGATTATACCCCAATCATTTCTTTTGGATGAAAAAAGAAGTTTACTTGGCAGGCATTTTTGTCAATTTAGGTCTAGAATATGTAACATAACGTTTGTAAGTTATTGTTTTGTTACACTACGGAAATATTTCCCAGATTGCCTGCAATGTACTCAAACAAAGTCAAGACTTGTGTATTCTGCGTGTGCAGTGTTTCTTCTGCACGCTCTGCCCTCACAATGTGAAATTGGCCCTAGATGCCCGAAATGATTGGCTGTACCTCTTCACGTGGCAGTCACAACCACCAAGAATAACTGCACAGCTCCTCACAAGAAAATGGACTTGGATCTCCCTGGTAAGACAAATACAGATGCAGTTACATTGCCAAAACTTGGGATCATATAACATAGAACTGGGGTTTATTCTCAACAAAGCCATTGTTAAAAAAAATCAGTTTCTAGTTCTGTGCCATTTAGCGTGATCTAGATTGATTTTTTTTTCCTTCCTACAGAATGATGAGAGTAAAGAAAAACATTATTGAATGAATGCATATTCTAGTAAATATCAATGGGGACCAAATCCTTTTGGCTTTATCTAAGTCAAGCCAATTTCCCTCACCTTGATGGGGCTATTTATCCCATATTTTCCCCAGAATATATAAAATAATAACGTATAAAAAACCCCCAACCAAATGCAACCTGATTTGAATAAGCTATTTCTGCTGGGAGCAGGGAAACAAGAAAAAAAGTGAAAATTCAGTTCTTTGAGGGGCGAAAAATAAATTCTTACATACTATGTTCTTTGATTTAAATTACAGTTGTAATTAAGAATTATATTCCTTTAATCTGAAAATGAGCCTCTCTTCCAATAATATGAGGTGGTGTATGGTTGAAAGGGTGCACTAAAAGTTTGCTTCATTGCATCATATAATGTAAAACCATATTGTGTGGGTCTGTTTACTTCCCATTTGTACTCTTTACCCTGCCTTTTTTGCATAATATATTGGTAAGTAATAAGAAGCAGCACTGCAGCTACAATTTAATGGGAAACACAACTGTTTATTGAACCAGATACCCATAATTAATTTAACAACTGAATACAAACGCTTCTGGCAATCAGTGCAATAATTCTGTTTCCTTGATTACTTACGGTTTGCCATTGGCTCCAATGGAAGCTAAATCCAACCCTCAGAGGGGAGAAGTGCTGCCTTTTAACACTTGTAAAGAAAGAACAAGTACCAGCCTAATTCAGTTACCGTGCATGCATTCCCTCTGACATCTTTTAAAGGCACACACATTTCTCGTGTGGTTTTAGGAAGAGATTAAAACTAGCCTCTTTTTCGTAATTTTTCTAATATTTTATGTCTCAATTAAGAAATTGTGCAGCAAAGAGGCTAGAAGTACTTTCTTTTTTGCAATGAGTTATCAAAACTCACAGCAAGTGAGAAAAGAATTCCCATCATTGTCTTGAAATTGTATTACCTACCTTTTTCAAGCAGCCATTGTATCATTCAAATTGCAGCACTGCATAACGGGCCACGTAAAAATATGTGCATTTCAAAGATACTCTGGAGAGGTCACACCACAGATTAATTTGGCCCAATGAGACTCTAGAGGGCAGTCTTGGTATAGTAAAAGAAATATATATTTTACTGTCATTAGAAACCTCAATCATGAAGAGTCAGAACAAAATGTTACAGTTGAAAAAGCACAAATATTTTTCAAGATGATTTTAACAAAGGTGTCTAATTTTAGCTGAAATACGAATATTCTTTGATTTAAGATTATAATTCACTATAATATAATGTATTTTAAAATTCCATATATTTTGTATATTGTTAAGTTGGATAGCTACAGGGTATAATGAATGCATCAGAACCAAAAGTACAGGAAGATATGGTTTGCTTCTCGGTTTCAGCTTGCTCAAAAACCACTCAATTCAGACAGTGCATTTCTATCAGCAGTATAAAACTTTACCAAAAGTCCATCAGAAGTCCTTTGCTTAAAGAGAGTAGAATAAAATCCAACATACAGTGCGGATGCAATTTTAATGTCAGTTTTTAAAAGATGTGTTTTACTTTATAAGTAATTAATCTTTATACACAAGTTTTGACTATTGTCGGCAGAAATCAAAATTGCGTGCCTTGTAAATTTTTAATTGAGCAGTTCTTAGATTAAAAAAATGCATTAGTCACTTTGACGGTGTTTAATATTTTAGAAGAAGTTGTTCTGCAAGAAAACAAATCATTGGTAATGAAAAACAATGTGCAACTTGTAAGTACTTACTGTGCAAACTTTTCGAACATGTAACCTTTGTTTCTTTGCAGGCAAACAATATTGCAGGCTTGTTTTAATATGGGAACTTACTTCCTGTGCAAGACTTTAATCTGTATAGTTCAAAACCTCTAGAAGGGAAAAGAAAATCGTTATTCCCATTAGGTGGAGGGGCATTGCTTTCCCTGTTGGCCACAGCAGCCACACTGCGAACAAGTTGGTGTGACAGGGTGAGTTCCAGCGACCAGAGGTTTGCTGGCTTGGGTCACTCACACAAGGAGGATGGAAAATTGGAAGAGGTGCTAGACAGACCACAAGACAAGCTGCAATCCCAAAAACTGCTCTGGCATCCTTCATTCTTGAAGCAATGGTTCTTCCTTGATGCCTCCATCTTTGACTCAGGAAATTTTGAGGAGCAGAGAGTTGTCTGCAGCTTCTCTAGGCAGGAGGGACTTTACTGTTCTGGCTCTGCTTGTTTACGCTCATGTTGAAGCAAGACTGTGAAACTTCTCTGCCATGTCACATGGCTGGTCAGCAGCAGTCTTGAGGCCTCTCTCTAGGCTGGGTTTGGCAGCCAAAAATATAGCTACCTCCATTCAAAACACAGTTGACAAAAGAAGCCACATTTAAGAAAAATTACCACCTGGTTACAGATCTTTTTCAATCTGGCAAGTAGAACATCCACTCAGAATATGGAAGTTGGGTTTAGTACCTGCACCGGCCCAGGAGGCTTTAAATTAACATTTTGTACAAGATTGTTCTCCATATCTCCCTATTTTAGTGGGCTGTCAACCTACACTCAAAAAACCCCAAAAAGTTTATAGGGCTAGTGGGAGAAAGAGGGAGGAGCTTAAAGAAGGACACGTTATAGGGGTCTCCACGCTAAGCAGGCTGGGATGCCCTACGTGTTAGACCAGGTAAAAAATATGTGCTGCACTTTCTACCTTTTCTACAGTGTTATCTCCATTTCTAACACTTTAATTCCATCCTTGGCTTTAGCTGATGCAATGCTTCAAAATCAGAGTAATAATGATTTGATCTATTGGAAACCCTGATTTTTTTCTGTTTGAGGATGTGCCTTTCACGTCTCCCTGAAAGTATGTAAACAAGCTTTCTCAAGTGATGAGTATTCTTGATTTGGTATTTGAATTTCAAAACTATCCTCAGCTCCTAGTGATAGGTACTTATGCTATTTTGCAGTCCCTCCCAAACTAGGATTCTTTTTCTGAGAAATTGGGAAAAAAAAATATATGCGCAAACCCAAACAAAGCAACAACTCTATTATTCTTTGCATACCAGAAAATGCCCTCCGATTCCTATTGATTCAAAGGGCTTTTACAGAAATTCTATTCTGATATCTAACTTCTTAATTCAAATTGTTGCTGATTTTGTGCTATGCTTGATTAAGATTAATACAAAAGACCATAATCTTTAAAATAAAAACAAAGTTGCAGTATTCTTAATTTCCTACAAAGTTTGCTAAGATATCAGCTGTTAAGTATAAATAACTTGATACACATTTATGGTTTTGATATACATATATCACATGAAGCAACTAATGCTTTTGTTGATTTTGGTCTTTTTGAAGAAGTGTTTATTAAAGGCTGAGTTATTTTATAATATAAGGATATGAAAATAATGTATCTAAGCCTTTTATGTACGCCTCCTCCAGTGACGAAAGAAAAAATTTGTAGGAATATTTATCATTTCCACTTAGACAATCAATAGATTTAAGAAAAAGTACAATCCAGGCAAGCAATGTGTATTTCGTGAAAATTTATTTTTTTGTTACAATACATAGAATTATTAATAGCGCTAGTAAGCCTAAGTCTCACAGAAACTTAAGTAGTCAAATACTTAACAACTCTTATTCCAGATAAATGTAACAGACAGTAGTGTACATGGAAAGCAGTTTCCTTTCAACAAACACTCATTCTCATTATGAAAGTCTGCACTTTTAAAGAATGTTAAAACATAGCGACATTCTTCAAAGAATAAAAATTATTACTTTACAAGGGTAACATCCTTATCCAAACCAGAGTTCCTTACCTTATTCTCAGTTCCCACGACATTTTTGGGAACCACACTGTGAATTTTTTACATGACAGTCTCAATAGCAGTACTACGTGAATTTCACTGTTGTGAAAATTCAAGTGGAAAAAATATAAAACTCATTTTTATCATTTTATTAGAAGTCATTTTATCTTCTTTTGTGGGGGGAATGTCAGTAAAATGACTGCAATTCTCATTTTCAGGCTTAACATACAGACTTAAAAGTATTGACAATTGTTGCCTCTTAGAAGCTAACTGCTGATTTTTTCCCATCAAAGCATCTTTCCTGAGCTTGGTGGTAGGTCTGTAAAAGCAACTTACACATCAAAAACCTCTCCCTAGATATACATGTAGCTTGCCTAAGATATACCTATAATATTGAAGTTCATATAATTATTTGACACAGATGCATCGTCAGTTCTTGCCCTTGTAAGCATTTAGGACACACCAATTTCTAAGGACAAACTTCATGGAAGTCTACAGGCCTCTAGGGGTCATAAATTAGTATAGATGGAAACTGAAATGCCCAAATCCTTGTCCACAGCTTATGCCTCTCCAGATGTTCTCTTACCACAAGTATGTGGGAAGGGAAAGTATATATGCTGATAGTCCCTCAAAGGAAGGTAAAATGCATTTAGATACACTGGATTAAGGATAAAAAATGTGAAAAAACTTATTCATATCTAAAGGAATATATCTAAAATTTTTTGAAATATGTCAATATTATAGTGGATCACACCATCTAACATCACTTCTGTAAAATCAGTGGTGCCCTATGAGGCAGTCAGCCCCTGCTTCAGCTTCTTCTCCAATATGAAAAACAGTCCAGCAAAGCTTGCAGCAGTTGCAGATGTTTCTCCAGCTTGCTGGTTTAGCAGCCTGTCCTTCCAGAGACACTGTCAGTATCTCCAGGTCAGAGCAAGCAGAATTTGGCAGCACTGAGGTGCTGACTGCTGTTTGTATATGTTGTCACAGTACACCAAATAATTTTAACCACAAGTGTAACTGTGTCAGCTTTTGCAAGACTTTCATCAGGCATAGCCTTGAACTCCCAATGTTTTTCCTAGTCCTTATACAAAGAACACATGAATGTAGATACAAATACTGTTAACTGTCTCATCTGACTGTACACATACACTTCTCTACGAAGGACAATCCTTTTTCTCCTTCTTTCAGGGAGGAAGAGAAAGATTTTAGAGATCTAGGTCTAAGTGAGAAATGCAAACAATTTACAATGCACCTCACTTCTATTACACACACACCTGGGTACCAACATAGGCTGAAAAAATGGGCGCTCTTAGTCAAGGTCATCCCTCAGCTGGATGTGTTGAGAGCTTGTGATGAGGCAATGAGTCCAGGATTTTCCCTCCTGAGCGGAATAACTAACAAATAGCTACAGCTGATGATATTCCAGTATGAATTAAGAGAGATGTAAATCACTGTCAAATTAACAAGGTTGACAAAGTGGTTCAGAAGTTCAGCAATGCTCTCCGAAAGTGTGAAAGCATAACGTGGAGAATACAAATGAAATCTGCAGGACTCCTCTAAGGGTCATTAATCTTCATACCATGCTAAAACTCTACCCAGACTGTGTTTACAAAAACTGCTAACAGACATTAGTTTTGATCAACAGAAAACCTCAATATTATTTAGGTGTGCTTTTCTTTTAGATCCTGGGGCAAGGGCACCCAACAGCCATTTAAGGGGAATTTGAGCCTGGGCAAATGGGAAATCCCAGGTCTCAAGTGCAAGGGTTATTACTGGACCAAAGTTAAGAGAACTCCAGCTGGCTCATTTCTCTACAAGGGAAATCTTAGCTGGCAAAGGCCTAAGAAATAATCTTTTTGAGTATAAGGGAACTGTCTCTGATAATGATTAATTGAGAAGGAGTGGCAATTCTTCTATCATGAACATGCTAGAGGATTAGGTGTCTTGCTCTTCCCTGTCAGGATGGAAGATTATTCGCGGTTGAAAAGACTTGAGTGCTAGCAAGGTCAGCATTATTACTTTTGTTAATCTTGATGTGATGCGATGTTTCTTATTTAATGCTTGTTATTTGTATATCTTTATGCTGTAAAAAAGAACTGCTGCCTTAACTTCCAATTACGGTGTGTGACTGAGATAATGTGAACGGGACAATGGGAGTGGGAGTGCAGCAGCATTGATGAGTTCTTTCTTTCTGCCTTCTGCTGCTAAGCAGTTGTCATCTTGTTTATTTTCTAAAATTACTAATTGCCTCACTGCAACCACATAAAGGCCAAATGAAAACACCGCCCAAGCACTTCCACAATTTACTTTTGCTGGTGCACTCAGTAGATGGGTGAGTTAGGGCTTAAGGTATTTTAGGGTTCTGAACTCTGTGGGTCCCCAGGAGAGATTACTATGCCTCCAAAAAAGGGGTATTTTTAGGGCCACTGACAGATGATGATCATCAGCAGGCATTTACCTGTGACCATCACTGCTGGAAAGTCTAGAACACCTCACAGTGTGGAGGTCCAAGCAGAAACCATAAAGTGTCCCATTTAGTTCACTTTACAAACAACAGAAACATCATAACAAAGCTCAAAGCCCTTTTATTAAGGGTAACTAACTCTTACTTTGCCTCCAAAATGGGTAATATATTTCCTGTCAAAATGAACTAAAATGTCTGGACAGCAAACAGTGGTGTATACCATATGAGACAGCAGATCTGTGAAGAAATTCCAAATATAAATTATACTGTTCTAAGGGCAGTCATAAATATAAGAAACTATTTCCTTCAATTTCATAGTTGCTGTCCCAAAATAATGGAAACTCACTGTCAACCTTTCAATAAACTCATATTTTTTTGAATTTTCAAGCATGTGTGCAGGAAAGAAAGTGTGCTAAAAAGTTTAAGTGTGGCTTTAAGTAATTAATATACTATGTGGAGAAGTTTTGACCTAGGAATTTTTAGAAGTGTATACATATATGTATGTGTGTTCATACATAATTTTTGCACCTGCCCAGAAATTAGCTTTGTTCATTGATGATTTAATCAGATTTTTAATGCACATTCAAATGCAACTGCTGAACAGTAGGAAAGACACCTGTGGTTATTCCTCATGACGGTGCCACAGAGAAGCCAAAGGCCTCGGATATGCAGCAATCAGAACTTTCATGGATGTAGGGGGAAGCGCAACCTGTTTGATGTTCCATTAAACCAAAGTAGGAGTAGCTGATATGTTAATAAGGCCAACTGTTACAGACAGAAAAATCTTTCCTCTTTGTTTTTAATTACTTCTATGGGATTGGGGTTCAGGGACAACACGTGCTTCTTTCTGTTCTATCTTGGTACCATCAGTATGATAATATCTTCCTTTCATTCTGAAGCAATTAGTTCACAAGGCAAAATAAAGATAAAATCTACATTTTCTACAGTCTTGTTCAAAGGATTTCAACTGACAACTAAGATCTCTCTATAGCTGGTTTGCTTTTTTATTCTGCTGTATTAAAATAATTTCATTTCATTTTTTAAAATGCTGTTGTTATTTTTATCTTCACTTTGGTTATTATAAACTTTTCCCTTTTTTAAGTCATTACCTGTCAGGATTCTTGGTGTTTCTTTCTTTGTTTGACTGGTTTGTCGTTGTTTCCCAGTGTGGTCCACAAAACTCAGATGACAGTATTTCAATAATACTTGCTGGAATTTTACATTTAATTAAAATAATCCTGTGTCAAGTACATTCATTAATTTCTTGTAATTCCACTCCAGGCAGAAAATATGCATGATCCTTTGGAACTGCCCTAACAAGGTCCCTTCCAGTTGCCTTTATTTCAACTGCAGGATGCTTCCCCATGGCAGGTAGGTCCATGGAGATACCACCAGTGCAGAGGGATGCCGTGCTGTTCCTCTCGGAGTCTTGTTGGCTAGAAGCAGCACAGAGGAGAGCTTGGATCCCAAAAACATATGGTAAGGCACTCATTGGCCCATGGATGCCTGCCCTAATGACACCAGGCAAAGAATTATCCTGCACAGCAGCTAAGGCTACTACTGTGCCCTCTGGCACACACCATGGTGAGACCCACCAGGCCATTTGATCCAAGCTGGCCCATTCCTACAGTTCCCCCACTGGAGTCCTGTGAAGAGGAAGCTTTGGAGAAGGACTCTCACTGCTGGCTTTTGGTTCCCCAGTGACTCAAAGGGACCAGGACTACCTGAAGGGAGGAAGTACCTGAAGGTACTTCCCTCTCCAGACTTGGAGGTTCTCTCTTGGGTGCTTACTAGTAAATCCTTCGGTACTGACCATGGCTCTCCAGTCCAGGGCACCTCACGTCCTGACCAAAAATCCAGGGTATTGTCAAGGAGGTGTGCTGTGCTCACCTGCAGTGGAAGGCCAGCCTTCATGAGCTGACTGGGTGCCGCATGGGACTTCTCGGCATGACTTTTAAGAGCAGAGAGAAGGCAGGTCACTACAGCGTGGATCCAGTTTGTGGAATGTCATCCAGTCAGACCAAACTTATATTGTCTTTAATCACCACTATTTTGATGATCTACGCTGGTTCCAAGTGTATTGACCTATCAGGATCATAACAAGGCTGCTCACAATAATCTTGGACAGGTCATGATGATTAGATGACGTTCCTGAGGACTGGAAGAAATTGAATGTCACCCCAGTCTTCAAAAAGAGCAAGAAGCAGGACCCTGGGAACTACCAGCCAGTCAGCCTAACCTCAATCCCTAGGAAGATGATGGCATGCCTCACTATGGAGGCAATCTCTATCTGCATGGATGACAAGAAGATGATCTGGGGTAGTAAGCACGAATTCTGTAAAGGTAAATCATGCTTGATCAATCTGACTGACTTCTGTGATGAAACAACTTCCTGCATGGATGAGGGGAGAGCAGTGGTTATTGTCTACCTCGACTTCAGCAAAGCTTTCAACACTATCTCTCACAGCATCCTATAGGCCAGCTCAGGGAGTGTGGACTGGATGAGTGGACAGTAAGGTGGGTTGAGAACTGACTGAACGGCAGATCCTGGAGAGTTTGTAATCAGTGGCACAGGGTCTAGCTGGAGACCTATCACTTGTGCTCTCCCCTAGGGTTCAGTACTGGGCCCAGTATTGCTTAACTTGTTCATCAGTGACTCAGATGAAGAGGAAGAGGCTTCCTCAGCAAGTTCCCTGATGNATGATTAAAGGACGAGCATCTCTCTTACGAGGAAAGGCTGAGGGAACTTGGCCTGTCCAGCCTTGAGAAGAGACAACTGAGAGGGGACCTCACTGACACCTAGAAGTATCTGAAGGGAGTATGTCAAGAGGACAGAGCCAGGCTCTTGGTGGTATCAAGCAATAAAATGGGCAGAAACCAACACACAGGATGTTTTACCTCAGTATGAAGAATAACCTCTTCACTGTGTGGGTCACCGAGCACTGGAACAGGTTGCCAAGAGAGGGTGTGGAGTCCCCCTTACTGAAGATACTCAAGAACCATCTGGACACAATCCCGTGCCATGTGCTCCAGGATGACCCTGCTTGAGCAGGGAGGTTGGACCAGATGACCCACTGTGGTCCCGTCAGCCTGACCAGGTTTGTGATTCTGTGATTCTAAGAGATCTTTCCAACCTGCCTCGTTTTTATTATCAGGAATTCCTCAGTCCTGGAAATCTTTTCCTATGATCAGGTTCACTATGACAACAGAGCCACAAAATTAAGGATTTTAAACAAAAAGTCTTCAGTGTAAAAAAGGAGCACATTTTGTTATCAAAACCACGGATACATAAAATACCTAACAATATGTAGACTTAAGCAAAAAATGTATAGCTAACTTCCTGTTTTTTTTTTTTTCTTATTTTAATATATGGGTTTTTTCTTTATTTCGAGGGAAAGGAAATAGGGAGAATAATTGGCTAAAATACTATTTTAACTTCAGAGAAATGTTGGTGAGATACTTTTTGCCTTAAATGAGTTTTATCTTTCTTGACTGTGGAGTCATAAGATTTGGGGTCAATCAAGTTTCTCAAGGAAGAGAATTCCACATTAAGAAGACACATCTTTCTCTTTGCTCAAGAAAGGCTTTTAACGCTTCTGTACTGTCAACTATAAAATATGGAGCAAAAGGGTGCGAACATTTAATATACTGGAGCTGAAACTAAAACCTGGACAATGAAGCATGAAATGAAGTATGCTTGATATCACAGAGAAACAGAATTAACAAATAGGTAAGACAGAGAAAGTATGTAAAAGAACAATCTTTATGAATAAAAGGACACTGGGGTGATTGTATCTTGAAGAGGGCAAAATTAAAGATGGAATGCGTCTATGAGGAAATGGGTTACAGCACATGTAATCATCAGAACACTTAAGAATGTATCATAAAAATATCTTTTCTCCTCTGACCTATTTCAAAACAGATACATGACTGGATTGCATGAAGAACACTGCTTCAGAGGTGTGGGAATTTAAAGTATTGTAAAGCAATTAAAAATTACATTAATTACACTGCTTGAAAGTACTATATCCTCTTTTGAAGGAAGGATGCCCTTATGTTTCCAGTGACAAGCTTTCTTAAGGGGAAACCATAACAACTAGAGAAACATAAAGAGTTTCTATAACCTTGTAATCACACATGTCATACACAATGTACTATTTTCCCTCTTTATAGCAGAAATGCTCAGAAATAATATAAAGTAGATGCTTCAAATTATGTTTTCTGTGACAGAAGTTAATTCTAAAGTAAGTATTCCATGAAAGAGAAACAGAGAAAACATTTTTACATGTCTATCATTTGTCCTTAGAGGACACAAAACAAATATGTTTTTTAAAGCTTGACACTGGTATTATTCTGTGTGGCCTGCGGCTATATGCTTTTTCCAGTTTGTAGAATTGAAGGATAAGAAAACAGCTTTGCATTAAGAGGAACACATTGTACAGGTTAATCATAACCACGCAGAAATCAAAATGCTGCCAACAAAATAATGGCGTACTAGTGCCAAGGGAGTCACCAGGATGACTGTGAGGGAAGCTGTGGGAGAATAACAACTCCTTTGCATGTGGGGAAGTATTTCAGGCATGTGCTTCTAAATTAATTATTGATGTGGCTGAAACAGAAGTTTTTACTACTGTCGACAATAGCAAATACTCGTAAAAATTTTAATTGGCTAAAAGTTAATTTCAGTGTTCCTCAATCATGAAATGCATTAATTGAGAAGAGCCTTTTTTAAGATGTTTAAATTTTAAAAGGAAATAAAGCAGAAAAGCAGAATCAGGCAGGGGAATATAACAAATGTAAAAACGTTGACAGAAGTGAGAGTCATTACCTAGTCAATATTGTATCAATTAACCAAACTAACCATAGTCCCCGATGAGAACTAAGTAAAATGGCATGATTTTCTAGTTAGTCTGACTCATTCTCATTATCCATTATGTGTGTACATTAGTGTGTACAAATCAGACAAACTAAAAAGCAGTGCCACATAAAATGTGGAAGAATTAGACAAAATAGTGTTTGTAAGAATTTTAAATGCTCTAAATCCATTAAATAATAAATAAATCATAATTTGTACTGGTGGCAGTTGCCTCTTTTGAAGGAGAGTAGCTAGTCTGCTCCCAGCTACTACCTCTCCTTAGGCTGCTGTGGGGACATCTGAGAATCACTTATTTATATTGTAAACAAATAGAATCTCAAGACATTGGTAGAAGTACTTCCAGATTTTCAGTTTATCTAGTTAAAGTGTAACTATAAAAAAGAAGTAAACACGAACAAATTTTTTTGTTAAGATGTGTGACATCTGAGGCTGAGACAGACCTATCTGCAATCATAGACTTTTTAGGTAATACTGACATTGAGATTTTAATTCAGCATAACTGAATAGAATAATATTGTCATATTTAAATAACTGGAATGGAAAACTACATACACTACTGGAGGAATAAGCTTGTAAAATATTTTCTCTTCACTTACAGAGTTTATATTTTTAGCCTTAAGCATGTAACATCTCGATACATCTGAGATGCTGTTGATAAGAATCTGTTCAGAGGGATGACATAAAAGGTAAATGCATGCAGTTTTATCACTGGAGTATCAGGACAGCCTTTAGTTCCCTTTGAGGGACTTGTGGGTAACCCAGAAAAAGCTCATATATTTGCTATGCCTGTCAAGTGTCTGAACACAGCAGTAAATTCACAGAAATACCTGGAAAGGCCACTTGTCCTACAAATTCCCCATAGGAGAAACTGTGTGGCGAAGCTTCCTTTGACACTGCTAGGGAAATCATGGAGGAGCTTGTGAGAAAGTGTTCAGAATGCTGTGAGGTTCACTGCAGCTCCTGTGTTTTCTCTTTCTCGACAGCAGCGAGACTGCAGCATTTCAGTGAGCACCACTGCTGCCATACAAGCTCCTCTGATGTTGTGTCATCACTGTTTATTACATAGGGTAGCACTCAAGAGAAGATGATGCAAAACTTATTTTATTTAGTTATTTTAATGGTCATACATAAGGGGGTGTTTTTTAAAAGCTAACAATCCTTTCTTATTGAACTTTCGTTGTTAAAATACAAAATGTTGTTGATTGGTAAGGGCTAGCTTTTGGCTCTGAGCTATAATTACACACGAAAAAAATTATTTTGATTAAACTGTACAGGAGATTGTCCTGAGATCATTTCAGCTATGATGTTTACACATATAAAAGACACCCACCTCTTATGCTATACTGTTTTGTGACAACTGTGGTCATCTAACAGGTTACACAAAGCTCTTTCCCATTGTAGTTTATGTGAATGATTACCACAATGCACTACAGTAAATTTGCCCAAAATATTTCTAGATCCTAAGTGGGTAAAAATCTCATTCACTTTCATCCTACTGTTTGGAGACCTGTACATATAATCACTTGTAAGAGAGTTAAAAAATTCAAACCAGGTAATAAACTACGAAAGAAGAACTACTGGATGATCTTTTGTTTGTGTAGTTTTACCAATACTGATAATACAATATCACTATAACTAGATCTAACCAATAATATTATCCATTGAAAATACATTACATGCAGTGTGAAGTTAGACATTTTTAGGAGCAAATTTTTCTACTGTGCTTTTGAAAAGGCTACAGTACATATAGCCAGTGGCAAAAGCATTAAGCAGTATGTGTTCCTGTTTAACTGAGGCTGGGATACTTATTAAAAGTCTTCCGAAGCAGCTTATTTCTCCAGAAGCTCAAGATTTTGTCTGAAAAGGCTGCTTCATGGGTTAATGTATTCACCTATAAATAAAAGCAGTGACAGCTCTCCTGTCAGTACATGCTGATGGACGGTTCCTTTTTCCACCATTACAGCCTTGTGAATGTGGGAAAATTAATTTAAGTGGTAGTTAATTTCTAATGAATTCCATTCAAGCGGTTAATATGGTCCCTTGATGTTATGGTAACCTTCATGGATCATTGCATTATGTAAATAAATTCTACTTTATGCTGGTTTATTAAAAAAAGAGGAAGATTGGTGAGTCTAGTCAAACCTTCACATATACAAACCTGCACAAAATTTCTTAAGAAATTGCTAAAAATAGACTGTTTGAGAGAAAACCACTTGATATCCTACAAAGCATACCATTTATCTTTATAAGACATCTAATTTTTATATAATTTTGGCAAGATCATCTATTATTTGGAGCCGAGAGTAAGACTTTTGGGAAGGAAATCCTCTTCACTCAAAATGGTATTACAAATGCAGCTTGCGTGTCCTTGAGGGACTCTCCAAGCCCTTAGATTAGCTATTTTGCACAAGCATGAATCACTGGACACGTTTTACACATCCCAGCTCCCACCTTATTCCCTCTTTTGGGGCGAGACCTCTGACAGGGTGTGCTCTGAGGAGGATACATCCCTGGCATCTTAGTCCTTGAAGTCACTCAGATGGCCAGTGAGTTGTTCAAAGGCAATCCTAAAACATGTAGGGTGAGATATGTTTCCAAGAAACAGGAGGTAGGCATTCATCTGTCACACCGGCAAACCCAAAAGTATTTGGGAGGACAGAATTATACAAAATATTTCAGGAAAGATTAACTCAAAAGGTGTATGATGTCGCCAATAATTTCAAAGAATGTATGAGAGGGAATGCGTGTAGGTAAAGGCAACATCTTTTAAAAGACAATTGAGACAGTTGGAAAAAAAGCTGGTAAGCTTTGGCATACGTGAGAATGACCTGTCTACTCAAAAGCTTTCCTATTTTTTTCCAACAATATCAGTGATATCATAAAATATATTACCTTCCTTACAAGCCCTATGTCACAAATTCAAACATTACACAAGATAGTTATTAGGATGATGAGAGGAGCAGAAAGTCTGCTTCATGAGGAAAGAATAAAAGGACTTGTTCAGCTTAGGAAAACAAAGACTGAGAAAGGACATGTGAACTACCTAGAAATAAATATCAAGCAGATAAATTCTCCAGGAACAGCAGTGCTGTTTAATAGAAAAGATAATGTTGGCATTAGTATAAACAAGTTTTGAATACATGTAGAGCTGGAGCTAAAAGAAGATTAGGAAGAGGAGGGAAGTTCTAGATTGTTTGAAGAGTCATGTTAGCAAAAGACACTTAATTTTCAATGCAGAATTTAATGTACTTATTTAAATAATATTAAGTAGCTACCGGAATAGCAGGGAGTTGGAGTTTATGTGTCCACATTGCCTTCACGGCTTTTTCCACTGATCACCGTTGTGCGGACAAAATGTCCTAGAGCTGACTGTGACCGTAATCCTCGTAGGCAGCACCTTTCCATGCCAGGAGAGAATACAGCTACGTCATGGTTAAGAAGACCCTAAATGATGAATGTTTCAGAGGTCTTATGACCAATGGCCTCTACCTTGTGGCCCTGCCATCACAGCTCTCTGCCCTGCTGCTCATGCCACACACAGACATTGTCTGATTCACACTTAGCACCCCACAACGCCACCTCTCCCTGTGAGCCTTAATGTGACATCCACTTAGTTTTGCTCTTCACTTTTTCAAGCAGTATCAAGGGATGCACCTAAAGCTCACCAGAAAGGATCTTCTATAAACATCTTTTTGTCTTTCCTTGCCTGTTTTTCCTCCTGACCATTCTTTGAACATTACACCTTATAAATCTTAAGTTCCTTAAAAACCAGCATTTTTTTCAAGGTGCCCAAGACAATGAAATGGGAGACTTGCAGCCTTCCATGTCTGTGCTTTCACTGGATAATGCTGAGAATGTATGCTGTGTGCAGAGGGCCGTGGTACGAAGTAAAGTGAGACATCAAGGCCAGCTGGAGTAGTACTAGAGACCTGGGATGGGCTGAAGGAATCAGCCATGCTCTATGTAAGACTATGACTAGTTACACTGGTCTAGACAATGAACTGTTTCTGAGTCTGGGTTTCGCCTGAAGAAAGCATCCTGGAAACTCTCTGTCATGGATGCAGGGCAGATGATCAAGTGAACAAGATGAAGGAGCAAAACCAAAGTGGTTCAAACTGACTCGTGATATGCCTTATGTATCAAAACTAAAAAAAAAAAAAAAATCCTAGTATATGTACAAGAATTCACACCTGCTTGAGTAACATGTCAAAACATAACCAGCAGGTGGGAACAACCATGAAATTTGAATGTCTTTCACTGTGGTTTCGGGGGTATTAAGACAAGTGATACATACCCTGTTTTTTTAATTAGTGATTCAGGGGTGATATAGATCAAACACTGCTAAACTCAAGGTAAAAAAAACCCAGCAAAGTAGTAATAACTATAATGGAGAAATGGGGAGAAGTTCATGCTGCTTAACACACTGAATCTACTGAAAACATTTTCATTTTGTTACTTTCAAATGCAAAGTCATACATCTAGAAATCAGACATTGCAGCTACACCTGCAGAAGAGAGGGCTGTGTCAAGAACAGGGGAAGTGTTAAGCAATGTAAATCCCTTACAGGTCATAAAAAACTGACAGCAAACAAATTCTTTACAGAAATCTGGAGCAATGACGTGACCTTCAAATGAAGGAAGCAGATTACTGAGAACAAAATTCAGGAGCACTTTAACCTCAGTGCTCAGCACCACTAAGGTAGATTCTACCTATAGTTCCTGTGTCCATATTTTTAAAAAGAAATGAGAGGAGGGTACAGGGAACAGAAATATCCAAAGGTTAGACAAAACATTTTATACTGAGAAAGATGATTAATCTGATTATCTTAAAACATTAAAAGGGTGACTCAAATTTACTGACTGCCTTTTGAAGGAAAAATACAGGAATCTAAGAATGAAAGGCTCAACAAGATTTGGTAACTGCAAATTACAGCAAACAAGCTCACCTTTTTAACAGTGAAGTGACGCTATTTTGTAACATAATTGTAGCTGTGTGACTGGCTGCTCATCTATCCACTACTCATCTATGAGTAGATGTGGTCTCTGGCTGCAGTCATGTTTTAGGTTTCATGTTCTGCCTCTGGTAGAACAGAATTCTTCAGCCTACAGATCAAGTCCTAGGTTACCATTTCATATTTACCATATTTTCTTTCACTTAAATACATCAAATGAGTTCTTTTTTTTTTTCTGTGACTATGCAATTGATGATCAGGATGAATGACCAGATGACATAAAACCAACCTCTAATTTAATAGCTAGATGAGCATTCAAAGCCAAACCAAAGTAGCTGGCACACAATCTAGATGCAAAAGTTCTTATCTAAAGCCTGAAGGTCCTATGAAAGTGATCTATTTTAGATATCCCAGTCACTGCTTTTATAAACAGTAGCCTCCTAGTATGAGTGCTTTTTAAAACTTTTAGACTCTGTGACTGCTTGCTCCAAGTCTTCTCCTCATTTAGACACTGTTCATTACCAATCTTTAATCATGTACAAAGAGAGGCTTGCATTACTCCCTGCCTGTTCTTTTGCTTATTTTCAACCACTAAATGAAATCAATCTATTTTTAGATCAAATGACTTCACAAAGTTCACTTTTTATTCCTTCTCATACAATGTGGCACATAAGCACAGGTGGCTTCTTGAAAAATACTGCTCGTTTTCAACACTTTATTCATATTAACAGATATCAAATTTCAAAGTCTGATGCAAAAACTTCTAGGTGAAATGGCGAATTTTTCATTCCTGGAGGCAAGTGGATAACTCCAGCAAGTGACAGCTTCATCTTGGGTGCCAATATTCTCTCTGCACTAACTTTCATCATTTTTAGATCAGGTTCAGTGTCTCCACTGTGATGAAGCTCTTATAAAGATTGCTGCCTCCACTGCGAGTGGGATACAGAGCAATAACGAAACTGCTGCAGTTTATCTCCCAGAGGTATAGGAGTAAAACACCACCACTTACCTAAATAAACTGGGCTGTAAAGTGTGACAGTTCAATAACGGCTTCATAGGCAGTTCACCTATTCCTACAGGAAGGTAAATTCAGCCCTGCAAAGCAGAGGAGACTGGACAGGTGAGGGCATGCCCCCTCACAGGTGTGGTGAGTTAAACTGTCCCAGCCAGTTGGAAAGAATCCAGCCCCTTCTCAGCCTCTGGGACAAACATGTTCACGACCCCACGGAATTTACCCTACTGGTACAGATTTCAAACTCCAAATTAATAATCTGGTGAGCTGTAATAGAACGAATGCAAGTATTTAAATGTATAATCAGTTTCATTAAACTGATTGGGATTACTTTATCTGTAACTTCCGTTTTAAAAGTAGTTTGATAGTTTTCAGCAGTGTCTATCAAGGTGTGTCCACCCTTGCTGATTCAGAACTTTGCAATATGGTGATGCGGCAGATAAACATAAACCAGCTTTGGTAATGAAACCTCCTCAGTGCATGGAGCTCACTGAAACCACAGAAGGACCTTACACAGAAAGGCGTTACATAGAAGATGCTCCGAACAGTGCCTACAGTAGCATGTTGTTAAACAAAGAGGAGAAAGCAGCCCTCCTTTCTCATTTTCTTTTCCACTGTTTAGGAGTATTTACATTTTTGTTTTACATTTTTATTTAGATTTTTGGTTTAATTTCACCTACTTCACCTCTACAAATAAAGAAAAAATCCCAATTTTTAATACTTGGGAAAAGCATTAGCAATTGCTCTGAAATATCACTCTTCCTTGTGCTTTTTTTTTGCCTTTTGTGGATGGTATAATAAAATAATTGGAAGAACAATATGGTGTCTATATAATTCAAAAATAGCTGTTATTTTAACTGAGTGTGGGAAACTGACTGTGGTGGTATCAGAATCTGGAACAGTCACCTGTCAGTCAGCTAACCTCAGGGTGTACTGCCTCCATCCGAGCAGACACGGCTTCTCGGTACTATAATTCCTAAAGACTTCTCCTTCACCTGTCATTTTTGAAGAGCTATTGTCCTGGATTCAGCAACCAATACTGTAATTCCCATACACACAACCACAGACAAAGTCTGACAGTCATTAATATATATGAGCTCTAAGATTTATCCTCCAGCTGACCTAAATACATCTCTACCTGTTGCGTATCAGGAATCTGACAGTCTCATTCCCTAGAACAGTTCTAAGGTGTTAGACAAGTTCATAGCTGCAAATGATTTTCATAATTGTACAATTGAGACAGTCACAGGAGACATCAGTTGTCACGTTCCCACTCCACTGTGAGGATTTAAAGAAGAAGGGAGACTTTCTGGAGGGGGTAACCACGACACACAAGCATAAGGAAGCCAAAAATTGAAAATGTATTTGGAGCCTGAGTCTTATTTCAGTTTTCACTGTATGGATTCTTCTTCCTGTGTTATTGGGTACTATTTCCCCCTCTAAAACATTTTACGTTCTAGCTGTGCTCTCCTTATCATTCCCCTCCCTTTCAGCCTCAGGGGGCAGAAATAAAAAAGAAAACGCATATAATTAAGGAATTAATATAGATTGGTACTTTTAATATTCCAGGACTAAATTTTTGGCTTGGGTAACTTAAGTAGTTGTTGTGCACCCCGTCCTTTGCCAACAGCTGTTTAAGTAGCGCAACATTCAGAAGGTCTGTAATGAAGGCTGTGAACCCTTAGCTACCACCCATGAGGCTACTAGCTGACATTATTTCACCTGCTCATTTTACAGATGCTGTAAACAAACCTAAAATAACACGCATCATCCCCAGCTCACCTTCCTCATGTCAAATTACAAAGCTATAGAATCTGATTTTTTTTAGAACATCTCTCTAAGAGTTTGTAGACATCAACTAAAAAATGGTACTTACAAGTGTGTGATTCAGTACTCCTGCCTAACAGATGGAAAAACTGAGACAAAAACAAAAGCAAAAGTACCTTTTCAAGATTATACAGCAAGTCAGTGGCAGAGTACAATTACAATTCAGTTTCTAATCCTATAATCCTCTTTCCAAAATCTATTAAGCACATCAAATATGCTGTTTCAGTGATGGCTACGAATGCTCCACTCTTTTGAATGCTCCACCCCAGGTATCACAAACTGACTGTTCAGACAATGACACATAAATTGTTTACAGCCATAATAAACATTTGAACTCAAGCTACTTCACATCTCAAGTTTCTGATGAGTAGCCCTCCATTCAAAGGGTTTAATTAGGAAAAAGATTTTCCTCATTGTAAGTTGTTGAAACAAGCTGCTGAGTCAGCACTGTATAAAAGCTTGTCCTAGGCTAAAGGGGGAGATGAAAACAGTAATTTGTGCCTCCCTCTGCTACACAGTAATCCCAGTGAAATCCTAAATTTCACTAATTTTCTGAGTGTAGACTGTATTTGACACCAGCCTGGCAGAGTGAACTTGTCTTAGGGTCCCACACACCACTGAATTCACAAAGTCTGGCCAGAGAACGATTGCTGCTCCTCACCCTGGCAACTCACACCTGCAGGTCTCTCTTAACCATCTGACACTGCTCTTAGCAAGAGAGCCCTGGCTTAAATTGCTCCCCAGTGACCACCAGCACAATTTGTCTTGTACCTGTGAGCTGCCTTTTCCTGACAGAACCAAGGGGCTGGACAAACTTTTGGGAGGCAGTAAGACGAGCTAACAACTATCTTCCTAAAAAACCCAACCAACCAACAGACTCTCACTTAGTTTCATGCCCAATCCACAGCTCAGTCCTTATTAACCACCAGAAAAATGGGTGGGGCTGGAAATCACTGTTTTTTTCTGGACATAAATACACTGTTTACCTTAAAGGTGTACCAGTTGTTAACCTCACAAGTTTCAGAGAGGTTCACAGCACACAGGCCTTTTCTTCTGCTGGAACAAAACACACACCTAGGAATGTGTACCATTAACACTGCAAATCAGAGCTTTTAAAATCTTCAGTTCCTATGATTAAGCTGATTAACATGTTTAACTGTCAAAGCATGTTAAAGGTGCAAAATATTTCCAAGAAATTTCTGTTTACATTTTACTTTCATGCACAAGCTGTGGGTATTTAGAAATTGTTTTTCATGAGCATCCAAATTTCAATCAAACCTTTTGAAGTACAGCAAGTCTTACACTACTTCAAGGTTCTTTTGAGTAGCCTCACACATTTTGATTCAATCTGTCTCTCTTTAGTTAGAGGAAGCTAGCATTTTCTCTCTCCCCTCATTGCCATGAATTCATTTGAATGCCCCCTAAAACGGATGAGTATGTTAACTAACCTGCTCCTCTTTCCAAACCCACATTCCCAGTGATGACTGAAAAGACAAACCGCCCAAAATATGGAAAACCAGTCAATAATTATTGCCTCTGGAATACTTAGCCACAGCTTTCCAGGCTTCGATTCTCATTGTCTACAAGCACCAAGTAAAAATACATTAATTATAAAAGTTACTGCAATTGTAAAGCTGTGGAATTATGACTGGGCAGAGGTTTCCAAGTCATCATACTATCCAATGTTACAGCAACCTTAAACGCAGCGCTTAACCAATTTCACCTCTTTCAAGAAGGGGACACTTTCTCACAATACTCTGGTACTTGTAGCCGTAAGAGGATAGTTGTCCGAAAGTTTAGTTTGGTATCATTTGCTAAGAACTTGCAGTTCAGAGAAAGATCAAATGCTCCAGCCTCAAGCAGAGTCATATTGAGAAGCGTGAGGAACACCACTGTGGGGCTGAAGCAATTTTGGTTCTAATTAATTAACGGGTACTAATCCACTTGTTTGCATTCAACATTATGCTTGGCCATGTGACCTCTGAGGCATTACTGCTCTCAGTCATTCTCTCCACACCTGTTAGGAGAGAGTTGTTTCAAGGAGTACAAGAAAAAAAGAATATTCTTAAGCCTCACTAAACTATGAGAGTGAGCCTAAAGCTTTGCAGAATCTTAAGGCAAGTTAGATGGAATCTGAAATTGCTATTTTGATCTTCTTTATGTAGCCCTTACCCAAAATGGTTTACTCTCGGAGGTGCAGTACAACAGTTTACAATCTCTACCCAAAAGGCCACAATTCCTTGGTTCTTTGGGTTCAGATTTGGAGAACTGCAGAATAGCAGGTACAGTGTTAGAGAACACTTCTTTGGGGAAGATAAGGCTGTGAACATTGTCAATGGTCAACATATCATTAAGTGAGGACTTAAGACACGAAAACTTTAAAAAGCGTTTATTACTTTATACTGATTAAAATACCACCATCTTCCTTCAAAACCCAGTGATAAGCAGCAAGGGTTTATACTGGCATTACTGAAGCTACATGGGATTATGTCAGCTATGACCCGAGAGTTAAAAAGAAACTTCTACCTCACCTACCTTGGAGCAAGCCAAAAGCTAGAACATTATCTGTCAATGTAACATCTTTCATACCATTTGCTATTTAAGAGCCCACCTGAGTTTGAAGCTATTGGTTCGTTATCAACATCCTGGGAGGGGTGTTTAAGAAAAAAGCCCACGGTATATTGTAATAATGAACAACAATGTAGTTTATTTGCATTTTGCTTTAATTAAACTCAAAAGCACCTCAGAGTCCATTGATCCAGCTTCACCCTTACTAATTCAACAGTGCGGTGATTTTAAGGCTTCACGACTAAGATGGCAAGAGGTCCTGAAGGCTGTTGTTTCCCACTTCAGTTCTCCGCATCCACGGCCTGAAGTTCAGAGAGGGCCGCCAAGATCGCACCTCGCTCTGGGTGTGCGTTCAGATGGAACACTGCCACACACACCACTCTGCGACTCGTGTCCCCCGCCGCCAGCTCCCGGCGGCCGCGGGGCAGCCTGGTGACAGGGACACGGCAGCGGGGGGCTCCGGGCGCGGCACCAGCTCTGTGCCCGGCGGGGCCCCGGCCGCGCTACCCCTTGCGCTGCTTGTGCCGGGGGTTGCTCTTGCAGCACACGTAGAGCCGCCCGCGCCGCCGGACGAAGTAGCAGTCCTTGCAGCGCCTCCTCAGCGCCGTCTTCGTCTTCAGCCCGGCCAGCAGCGGCGGCAGCAGCGGCCCGGGCGGCGGCGGCACGGCCAGCAGCCCGCGGGGCGCCCACCACGGCGGCGCG
>VYXC01013306.1:1289973-1309631 GCA_013397175.1 Platysteira castanea
TGGCCCGCCCGGGGCTGGCTGCCGCCGCCGCCGCCCGGCCCTACGGTGTGCGGGCCTCCGACACCGGCGAGCTGGTGACGCACACGGGGCAGGTGAGCGCGCGGGGCCCGGTGCTGCCCGCCCCAGCTGCCCGGGGAGGGCGGCGGGCGCGTCCCGCCGGCGCCTGCAGGGAGATCCCGCCGGGGCCGTGAGCAGCGCGCTGGTGTGGTTTGATGTAACGGGGAGGCTTAGGTTGGACGTCGGGAGGAATTTCTTCACGCACAGAGTGGTTGGACATTGGAATGGGCTGCCCCGGGAGGTGGTGGAGTCGCCGTTCCTGGAGGTGTTGAGGAAATGGCTGGATGTGGCACTTAGTGCTATTGTCCACTTGACATGGTGGCCTTCGGTCACTGGTTGGATTTGATGATCTCAGAGATCTTTTCCAACCTAATTTATTCTGTGAGTCTCCGTTCAATGCGCACAGTGGAAATTCATGCTCCTGGATGATCCGTACACAGGAAGTACACGCGGTTTCGGAAAAAAACCCAAACAAACCTCTTAATCGGGATCAGGGTCATTGGCCATTACCGAGCGTTCTGGTCCGAATCCGGCTTGTGACCCAGCCGAAGAGGCTGACAGATGGAGGCACCCTTGTGTCAGTGCCCTGTAACTCCACGGTGCCTCTTTTCCAATGGAGAAGCTGAGCGAGGGAGGCTCGTGTGGTGCCTTGAGAGAGCACGGCTGGTGGAGATAACGTGGGAGAGCTCGCACTGTGGTTACTTAGCTGAACTGAAATAAATACAAAACCTGAATTTCCCAGTTCAGTTCCGCTGCCAGGTATCAGTGTGAGATCAAGGAACAGCATTATTAAGTAGCACTTCTATATTCACCTCTGCAATCAGAGCTAAGGCTTCTGTTTACTGGCTTTCATGCCACCCCCCACACCTCCAGTTTCCTTTTCTTTTCTGCTTTCAATGTGGAATTTATTTTCTTGTGTGAGAAATGGAAGCTAATTTTTCTGTATACTACATTCTTATAAGGTGATAATACTTGAAACTAAGTAAATAGTTCAAGCTATTTATTTTTTAAGTCTTTGTGTTCTATGTCTATAGTTGTTGCTCTTTAAATAAGATGAAGTTTATTTTACACTCTAGGTATATGACGAGAAGGATTACAGAAGAGTTAGATTTGTTGGACGGCAAAAGGAGGTAACTCATTCTACTTTTTTCTCGTGTGAGAGGGGGTAGTTTATAGGTTTTTTCCTTTGTACCTGATAGAAGTGTCCTCAATCTCATCGTCATAAAAAAAACCCCAAACCAAAAAAGCCCAAAAAAACCCCAACAACCAAGTAAGTAACTAAACCCAAACCCTACAACCAAACCCAATCAACCAACCAACCAAAACCTAAAATCCCTAACAAAACCAAACTGGTTTTGATTTTGGGTTTCAGTGGGGTTTTTTTTCACTACAGTGAAAAATTTTTTAAGGCAGTTTATAATAGCATCTGTCTACTTCCTTGCTTTTGATAAACTTGGAAAAGTCAAGACTTGCTCTACATCTGTTAAGTGCTTGTATTTGTTGTTATAGTTGTAGGCATTTGAGCATCTTAAACTTGGAATAGTTTTTGTTTCAAGCATGTATTTTAAGAAATTGTTAGTATGTTTTTAGTGCATTAATATTGAGAAAAATTACGTATTTAAATACTCTGCTGAATTGTTCATTTGTTTATATATCTGTTTACATACGTGTTTTGAAGCTCAATTTGCTTTTATGTAATTAAAATTCTGATTTTTACCCAAACTGAGTTTTTAATGAGCCTGAGAAGCATTTGCTGAAAGTGGTGTAACAAATAAAAGTAAAATGTAGAGTATTCTGAAATAATTAAGCCTCAAATGCAAAGTCTAGTAATACCAGCATCATCCAAGTGCAGTGCTGTATAGGTGGCCCTGTTGCTGCTGCTTAAAATTTCACATACCCACTCTATTGGTAAGTCCTTTAGGACTGAGTTTTCTGTAACGATCAAGCAGTACAGCTCCATGAGGGATCTGCTGGCCTTTGGGAGAGAAACAGAATAATTTCAGCTAAATTGTATTCCTCGATGCCTGGGCCTTTGAATAGTGCCTTAATGTTAATGCTGTAAATGTTTATGTATAGCAGAGACATTAAATATAAGGTCTGGTAGATTTTTAATGTAGTTGCATATAATTTTCTCTTCCTAAATTAACCTGAACTAATTACACTGATTTCTGAGTGTTCATATTGAGTTTACCTCACTGTGTGACGGATACAATTTAACTCACGCTGTGTGGCAAAAATGGGGATTCTAATGTGAAATAATTAAATGAAAATGTCACTTAAAATGCTGAATTAGCTTACTTCAGGGAGGATAGTTGGCAAAGTAGGTCTTTCCCAAGTGCATTGCCTGTGTCTCTGCTACTTCTGTAACTTTGTAGGAAATGCTCCTTAAGCCTAATTCTCCACAGGGCAGTGGTCCCTCTAATGTGCCTTTGCCATCAGGTAATTTCAGACTCTGTGTGATGTGGAACACCCTGGGTTTCCAGTTCAGCTCAGTTCTTCCTTCTCCAGAAAAAGTCAAACTCTAAGTCTGCTGAGCATTGTTTAGTGCTAAGTTTTAACGGTGAAATTGGGACAAAATTTACATGTTAAATACTTCAAATGATCTGTGCCTATTAATAGGATCTCTCTCTAGGGGCTTTGCTGTTATGCCACAGTGTGTTTCAGCTGCCAATATTAGGGTTGCCAGCTGTGTCTGTAGTCTGAATGTTGCCCTGTTTCTGAAGCAAAAGCCCTCCTGGTGACTGTTCTTTCTGGGTTGCTTCTTCCCTTTGCCATCAGTATGGTCCAGATGGTTGATTCCAGCTTGGGATCGGCCCAGTCCAGCCACGGCAGCTTTCCTGTCTGGGGATGCAGCTTCTGGACCCCCCCAGACAGGGTGTCTGGGCCTGTGTGCTCCAGGTGGCCAGGCCCAGGGGGATGGCCTAGAGTATGTGCTTATTGTCCCCTCGGTTCTGCCAGCCAAGCTGTTAGCAAAATCCATGTGTTTTAGCTAAAATAATTTTTCTCTGTGGAGAACTGGGGATTAGTGCTCTCTGACAAGGGCCTAAAGCAAGAAGCTGTGAGAAAACTGAGCATGGCAACTGCTAAACTGCATCTGCCACAGTCCAACCTGGTCATCCTGCCCTTCTGTAATCCCGAAGGATATTTTCCTTAGGTCCCTAGGGACCTTTTTCAACACTGCCATTTCCACTTCAGATCTACCCTTTCTACTGGGCTGATGCAGCAGCTGAAGGTGTGAGGAGGACTCACCTCAGTGCTGGTCTGTTTTAAATATTCTCTCCTGCCTTCCCTCTAGATCTTTGGACCTGGATCAAGTCCAAGTTTGGTTTTATCTCTTTGGTCTCCCAGACCATGTACCGTCACAGGCAGCTAGGCGGGAAGAGGAAGAAACAAAATTGTCAAATTGGCACTGTGGCAGGAAAAAAATAACCCATTGATTTGTGCTTGGAGCAAGGCACATCTGGATGTGCTGAGGGAATCAATCCCTTCCTGCTAAGTACTACTGTGCTTTAGTTGAAGGGATATGTTGCAACTGCACCCACTTGTTGCTTTTTTTTGTTTATTTTGTTTTTTGTGGCGTGTTTTTCCAGTGAATTCATAGACTGTCTCTTGTTTAGTAGGCTGAACCACAGACTTAGCTATACAGTGGGTGGGAAGTTTTTGCTTCCCTCTCTCCGCACAAGTACCTTTTGTGGTTAAGAAATGTCGGGATGAGTGGAGCTCTTGCTTCTAGTCTTGAAGCAAAGGTGTATCATGGTTTTATCTCCCTCCTCCTTTAGCACGAAATGAAGGATGCACAGTTTTGAGCATTATTAGAAGCAGCAGTAAAAGTCCTTGCAGTATGGCAAAAATTACATGACTTGTGGGCCCAGGCCCCAGACAGTGGGATTCTTGATGTTGCCAATTTCCTTCAATACCAAAACTTAATTTTTTGCTAACTTTTTCTAGCTATCATCTTCTTTTGGTAAGGACAAACTATTACTTGGCAAAACTGTCTTTTCCATTACTATACCAAAAAATGCAGATTTTGGGGAGGCTTAATGGGAGACTTGGTGAAAGATGCTAAGGTGTTATGTACTAGGATTATATAAAAACACAACTGTAGTTCCTAGGGATTTATGTAATGGATGCATAGCTGTCTTTTCTCCAGGAATCTCATCTCTATTCAAATACGAGCATGTTTATGAACCTTACACACAGAGCAGTAGATAGTGCCTCCTTTGGGTGTGTGTATTATTTGATATTCATGCATGTATAACATGGCCTTTGAAAAAGGTGGCCCCTCCTGGAGTACTTTTCCCTGAATTGTATCAGTAGATGTCTGCTCAGTGCAGACTTGGAGAGAATTGGAGTGCTGTAGGTCCTGCTGAGGGACAAGGTGCTCTGTCACCAGCCTGTCCAGACATGGATGTGTTTTCTAGGCCATGCAGGTGTGCTCTAGGAAGAAGCCCTACTTGTCAGCGATGTGCATATTCAGAAAGTGTGCATGATGGATTTACAGAGTGGAGTAATGGCATTTAGAGGTGTTTTGTTTTTTCTGTGCTGAACAATTTGTCTTTCTGACTGTTGTTATGCACCACATTCATGTTTTCATGAGATTCCTGTGCAGTGATAGAATAAAGTACATGGCTAGAGGCTCTAAATTACCAGCAGTTGTTTTATCTCATGCCTGACCTTACTTGTCTCACTATTATTTTTGAGTTTATCAGCAGAGATTCTTCTGCAATTTTATCATGTAGTCACTAAAGCAGAATGCAGTGTTGGTTAGATATCTTCTGTTCTTGTCTACTTGTTCCTGCTCACCTCTCTGCTGAATCTGCTGAAACCTGAGCACTGATGTCTCCTGTATATCAGAGAAAAGGGATTACTTTTGCAGAGTTTAATGTGTAGTTCATTCATCTGGCTTATAGCAGAGCCTAAGAGTTGGTGGAGAAGTTGGGAAGAAACCCAAGCAGGAACTTCTCAAAATGGCTGTAGTGGAACTGCGTGGGGAGGCAGCAAATAGCAATTGCTTTCTGTTTGAGTGGGGATGGTAAATGAAAATTTCGCTCTTTTTCTTACAGGTGAACAAGAATTTTGCAATCGATTTGATAGCAGAGCAGCCTGTGAGTCAAGTTGAAAGCAGAGTGATATCATGCGATGGTGGTGGTGGAGCTTTGGGACATCCTAAAGTATACATAAACTTGGTAATGTCATTATTCTGCATATAGCATGTTTTACTTGTACATTGTTTTTTGTAAGATTATCTAGTTTTTGGAATTTTAGTTTAACAAAATAAGTGGAGTAACTGCCTGAAGTGCTCATTTTATTTGGTGCTTGATATAAATCAGAAGAATTAGAGGGCTTCCATTTGAAGTTATAGAAATTCCTTTTTGAAATTTTGGTTTGTTTAGTACGACAGTATTTTTTTAAAATAAATCAGGTAAAGTAGTAAGAACAACCACTGAGAGCAAAAATTAACATCCTTGCTGCATTTTGGATCTCTTACTCTAATTATTGAAATGCCAGCATGTAGTTTGACCATGCATTTGCAGTATTCTTAGGAACATGTGGTTTATTTTTAATCTTGCAAGTTCCAGGAGAAAAAAAGGAGGAAAACCAAACACACCAACCCCTCTTTCAGTCTTTGGGAATCTTGCTAGTTCTGGAGGCTGAATATTTCAATCATGGTCAGAGAATGAAGAATAAATATTGTTTTTTCCTCCTATTGACAGTAGTGATAATTTCCAGTGTATTCTTGTTCTAGAAAGTAAAAATATAGAGCCTACTGTCCTATAACCTTAGTTGATCCAGCTGTTGCTTAGGTACTGTTCTCAGGTAGACCCTTACTGCAGATGCCTTAAAATCTTTGCTTACTCACCTAAATTCTGACATTTCCTAATGCCTGAAAGAATGGTGGGGAAGAGCTGGTGTTCTCTAGTGTCAGTGTTGTTGTGACTCCTAACTAGGATCATAAGCATTTCTGTTTTGAACACAGTAAGAACTTTGTAATAATTCATTTTACATTATTCAAAGTCAAGTGTTTGGAGGTTCTGATTTGTAACACTTAGGAAGGACTTCAAGCTTAATTTCTGTAGCACACTCCTGATCTCTATGTTGATGTGTTTGACCTGTGCCATGCTCTTCAGGAATGTTTTATATTTTGTGGATTTTTAGACCTTTTTTCTGTTCCCAATCAAATTACAATTTGTCTGTGATTTAGTTCCTGAAAAGTAAAGTCTGCAAACTGAATGGTATTAGATTAGCTTATTTTCCCTAGTCCTAACGACTGAAATACAGGCTTTTGGGAATGGAGGGTAGTTTGCATTTTTCAATTCTAATCCTTTATTAAGGGGAGCCATGAGTTTGTTTCATGACTGCAAGTAGTTCTGTTGCTAAATAACAGAAGATCCCCAAGTATTTAGCTGTATTGTGTTTTGTCATGTTAGGAGGGACTGCAACAACAGCTTCCAGTCAGTCACTCTTCAAAATTCTAAAAAATACATGTATCTTTTGGAGAAAATAATGAAATTTTATACAGCAGTAATTGCTCCTTTTCTCCAAAGCACTTTCTTTCAGCATTTCTCATGGATTCCTACTGAAATTCCCTCTCTCCTACAACTAACTCAGTTACTGACCAAAATTCCTGTCTAGGAAATGCCAAATCCTATCCTGTATTAGAATAATTGTGAAATGATCTTTTTAGAACATTGGAACAGATACGACCGAACTGGCTTAAGATGTCCAGTTTGGTAAGAGGATCTTGTATTGCTGAAGAGATACCACTTGGCTTGACTTTTAAATTACACTGTTGAAATTAGGCCTGGTAGTTGAAAATCTGGCATAAGGCAAGCTGCATAGGACACAGAAGTAAAGCATGAACCTCATGCCATCATCTTTGCTTCCAGTGTTTCAAGGAAGATTAAACTCAGTACTTTGGCTATATATATTGGTTTTAAGATGGCACAAATAAATAAGAGAAAAACTGTAATATCTTAAAGTTTTATAAAGTGAAACCAGCAACTGTCGTATTTTTATATTTTTGCAGGACAAAGAGACAAAGACTGGAACATGTGGCTACTGTGGACTTCAGTTTAAACAGAAACATCACTAAAGTTTATCCCTGTGTGCTTGCAGATTTCTGTTCAGATGTTAACGTTCAACTATAAATAAACAATATATTTAGAAAGCCAAGATTTGTGTTTATCTTAACTATGGAAAGTCCAGTCTGTATATTTTTAACACCCAGCTTGTCAGGTATTTGAGAGGTGAATGGTATTACAGTATCTGCTTTGTACTTAATTTAGTTTTCATGTTTGGCAGCCTTCTTGCAGGCTTGGTAGTGGTGTTGGGCTGTAGACAGGTTTGGTTTGTACTGAATAGATACGTATTCTTTTCAACACTGAATGGGCTGTAACTGTTTACTGGGTGATTAATTGTCCTAGGTGTCTTTTGTCACTCTGTGACACTCTTAATTGGTTCATGGCCCACTGTCTATAGCTAGATTCACAAATGGAAGTGCAAAGATGTTGTGATACTCAGCATACAACACTCACTCCTGGAAGCAAGATTGTCAGCCCTGAATTAAGTAGCTGCTCTTGCCACTTGTTTAAAAGAAACCACGAGTGCCTGGAATGATGATCAGTGTGAGCTGGAGAGCTACCTGAGCTGGCACATGTGAAAGGTGAGGACAAAACCACTTGCCCTTCATTTGAGCGGGTGAGAGTGTATCTAGTTCCGCCTGGGATTCACACCCGTGAAACCTCTAGGAACTGGGTCTTGTCAGACTCAAAGTAGGCATTGCTCCATTACAGGTGGTAGCTTCTGCTCCTTTAATACAGGTAATATGGAACTGACAGGATCCACCTAGGCTGTGTGAGGCTGGTTGTGAGATACATCTACCTACTTGCTTAATTTCACTTAGGGAGCATTCTGTCATGTGAGCATGACTTTGAAACAGGGCCTCTATCTGGAGCGGAAGGGTCTGAGTTTGGTTTGGTCTTTGCTCCACAAAGCATTTCAATCTGTTGTCAGTAAGTTACTTTTTCTTAAATGCTGGTGATGGGACATGGTCCCAGGGAGTAATTGCTTCTGTTTAAAGTTTAACAGGGTAGGATCCTAAACCTGCTGTATATGTGGTTAGATTGATGTGATTGTATCAAGTTGAACCAAATCATGTGGGCCTAAAGCTGCTTAACTTGCTTGTGTCAATTTATAGACTAAGTTGAACCAACTCAGGCTTAGAGCAAAGTCTGAATGGTTTTCTCTGCAGAAGTCGTGTGTTTAGGGGCCATATTGCATGTGAGTAATTGCATGGACACCCCTCCTCTTTTTTCATTCACTCCACTTATAAAAGCTTTGCCTCTCTTTCTGTCTCTTCCCCTTATTCCTCCTTCCCTCTTTTTTTCTCCTTTCCATTGCTGCTGGTTTCAGTGATCATCTGGCCTTCAGTTTTTTCTTTGTAATGACCTAGATGTAGGAAGTACTAATTAGAGTTATGCATTGTTGTGCAGTGTAGGTTACTCAGGAGTGACCTTTCTATAAGGCCAGGGTCTGTTATGAAGGTTGTAATTTTGTAGCGTTAGTGCAGTGGCCAAGTTAACCTATGTTGTGTTTGGAGTAGCACCTGAGCATGTACAAAGGTGGCAACAGATCGTTCCATGAAACCCAGCAATTTGCAATCTGGCCTTATGCAAATTACCTGTCAACTGAGCGTAAATGGGATGTTATGAACAGTCTTCTGATAAGTGTCATGCTTGAACTATCAGTGTCTGTCTTGAAGCATAAATCTGGTTGCATTTTAGTCTGCCTCTCTACCAGTTTGTAGGGTGTCTTGGCTGGCAGGGTTCTCTCATGGTGCAATCATCTCTGCAAAGAGATCTGAAACAAATATTTGTATCCGGTCCTCTTCCTTGGACCTTTGATGTTCTAATGAATAATATATCTGGTTGGATCACTGCTGCTCATAATAAATTAACAATGTTTAAATTGGCACGGCATCTGCTGAGGACTCAGACAAATCCCATCCCACTGGTCTGAACTGTGGAATGCTGTTCTTGGATGTTCTCCCTGAAGTACTTGTGCTGTGTGAAGCTGTTGACACCAGTGAAACAAAGGCCTCTACTTCCTCTACTTCACTCCGGTGATCTCCAAAGGAAGACTTTAGACTTTGCTTCTTATTGTTTCCTGTTTGCTAGGTTCATGTATCTACTTGGGAGTGACTGTTTCTGTGAAGTCTTGCACTTTGAACTACGCCACCCACGTACCTGTGGAAAGGCCAGCCTTGATTTGCAGGAAAAACAAACGGGGAAAAGCAAGAACTTTTACTTTACTGGTTGACTCAAGCAGATGCATGTGGAAGTGGATGTGTGAGGATAGATTAAAACACATCAGTATCAAAGTAAGGGTAGACTAAACCAGATAAGTACCAAAGCAGCTTTACAGTTCTCAGGCCACAAATTCAGACTCCAAAGCAGTCTGGAATAAAACTTTCAGACTTAGGTTCTATCAGTCACTGTTTTGTTCCTCATAGATAATTCATCCCAGGCTGGAACTACAGTCCCTGATTAGCAGAGTGCAAACCATAGTTTATTCTCTGTCATTAGGGAAATGTGAAGTACTAACACATGATAATGGTCACAACTTCATCTTGTCTTTACCTAGTAACACCAGATAGGCTTTTTTTCCTTTTCTTGCTGCATATACTGAAGTTGGTGAAAATCACTATGTATTTAAACTTCCAAAATAAATAAGGACTTTTATTTAATAATCCTTTCCCCCACATCACTCGGTAACTCTGTCCTCTAATTAAAAATTAACTAAAATATATTTCCAAGACAGATTTTGTTTACAAGAGCACAAGTCATTACTATGACTATGGCACAATATGCAAAAGCACTTTTTCTAAAACTTTTTAGTTGTATGTCATCTGCTTGTGCTCTGGAAGTTACTCTTCTAAAAGGCTTCTCCAAATCAGCAAATAGTATCCCTAAATTTCTTCCTCTCTGACCTGCCATTATTACTTGCCCTTTTTATTCAATGCTCTTGCAAGTATCAGGTAAAATACAGCATGCTGTAATAGCAGAGAAATGTTTGCTTTTGTAATACCCACATTGTTGGCAGTGTTTGGTGTGTTCCCTGCTAGTGGCATACATTGTTTTGAGAGGCAATACTTGTTGGCCCAGAGCCAGTACTGAAGGAGGCCCCATGGGTTAAGGACTTACCCCCATGTTCAGAGAACAGCTAGCAGAGCTGTAAAGTTAAGTAATACGTACATTGTAAATGGGTGAAGGAAAATGAAAACAGAGGACTGATAGTAAGTGTAACTAAGGCTGATATGGAGTGCTGAATTACTTTAAAATCAAGCAGATGTGTTGGTCTGATGTGAGAGGGATGTGGTGAAATTGTACAGTGGTGTAAGAAGATTGGCAAATTAAAAGATGTATGTGTTATATTATGTAATTGTATAATAGGAAGTCAATGCAATAATTTCCAGTAATAGGCACTCAAGGAGTTGCTCTTTAGTACCGGCTAAATTTAGCCATTTTTAAATTGGCATGCTCAGATAATGAGTTTCAACAGGGCTGTCCAATGAGCTTCCTGGATCATTAATGCTGATTTTTTTATAAGCTTCGAAATGCTGGAGAAAGAGCACAAAAATGGCTAACGTGCCAACATTCAAAGAGGGTAAAAGTCATGACCTGGATAATTAAATGTCTGTCAGCTTGACATCACTTCTGGGCAAAATAATAAGGGACCTAATTAATAATGAATTAAAGAAGTGTTGTGTAATTAGTGCCAATCAACGTGAGTTATAGGAAAGCTAGACCATGTCAAGTTAGCATGATGTATTCTCAATGAAATTAGAAAAAGTGGTTGATAAAGCTAAAAGCTTTAATGTAATGTCCTCTGTTTTCTTTGAAGATTAGAGTTAGTAGTCCATATTTTGATTCAGAAATGAAAGGCTTATGTAATCAACCAGCAACACTTCACAGATTTTACATCTGTTAAAGGGTAGATAATTCTAAGGTGAGAAACTCAGTATAAAATGAAATTCCTTGCTGAAAGGATGCATTCTTCTTGGACTCCTTTCTCAGTTCTATGGCACTTTGCTTCTTAGGAGTGTCCTAAAAAGCCATGTAATAGCTACTGATGGTTTGCTGAGAACGGAAAGGTTGAAGCATTGTTAAATAAGGGAGAGGATTCAGCAGTGATTCTGTTCGCTGCCACTTACACTGCCAAGGCTGGCACAGAGCTGAATGTGTTTCGATGTAATGAGTGGCACAGGAAAAATGAAATGCTGTCCGTATTTATTGTAAAAAAGTGTATTTCTGTGAAGTGGTAATTGTAACAGCCTGATTTGCAATTTATCCTGTGTGAGCAGCAGCCCAAATAACTTCAGGTTACAGGAAATACTGACTACTCTGTTTGACTGCGGGAGTTTGTTCATCAGATGCTATGAATTTCCAGTCCAATTCTGTGTCTTAAATAACTTTAATGAACTTTGGAGGAATAAATAGAGATGTGTTCAGCAGACACAGCTTTCTGAATTTTACATGAGTGAGTTTGTTACTTGAATACCGAGTATTTCCAGTTTGAAATCTGTGGTTCATTAATTAATATGGCTAAATTAAGGAAGGTTCAGTGAAAGCCTTGCCACTAATTAGAAGAGTAGAAAATGTATTGGGTAGTGAAAGATCTAACAAGCTTTGTCTTTGCATTTCCTTATAAATGAGGTTAAGGGAATGACTTGATCAGGGTCTACCAGTACAAATGCAGGGAACAAAACCTTGATAATGGGATCTTTAGTCTGGCTAAAAATGATGAGCTCTAGTGGCTGGGAGCTATAGACAAGCAGATTCAGACAAGGGGAAAGGAGGCTTCACAGTGTGGGATTTACAAAGCATTGCAGTAAATTCTGAAGCATTCCTGACTCTATTTTTAAGGTTGATATTTTCTCAAATGTGTGTTAATTGAAACAAGACTTGAATCTGAAAATCATTATGGACTGTGTTCCAAAGGTAATTATATCCTTGCAGTGGTCCATTCTCAATCTTCGAAATGAAATATGTATCAGGCCAGAGATAGTGGTTCCATTGAACAGTGGTGCTGTTAAAAATGCCTTCCAGACCTTTTTCTGAATAAGATTCAGAAAGGACTTGAACTTTGTTTTCCCACAAAAAATATTCTATTGGTCTGAGTGATGGGGACTTGAACTTTACTGTTGCAAAATAATATTTAGCTTTGTAGCAATGTGGAAAAAGACCAAACCTCAAATCCTGTTATTAATCATGATGAGGAATTGTCATCATCTGCTCAGTATCTAACAAAGCCAGACAAACTAAAATAAAAAAAAATCAGTGCTTCAGGACATGAACAATTAGAGGACTTCAGATCTGTTCTCACTTTCTCATTTGAGGGAACAAATGTGAAATCTGCAGTACCTTTTGAGATGAAAATGTAAAAGGAATACTTCCATTCAAACTGAAGTCCCAAATTCCAAAGGTTATTGTAATTTTATTTTTGTCAGTATTGCTTTTGTGGTGCTCTTGGTGCTATACGAGATTCTGAAGAGACTTGAACTTTTCTAAGCTTTGCTTACCCACTTGAATGCTGCTCTTGATTCCAGTGGCTTCTCACATTTTCCATGGCTTTGATGAAGTAGCTAGCATTCAGCATCTCCTGTGCTGGATATAAGCATCTTCCTCTAGAATAGCCATGGAATAAAATGTTTACTTATTAATCATGAAATATCTGATTTTTATGCCAATTAGCATAAATTAGACATCAGATTCAGATATTTTAGAGACGCCTGAGATGATATTAGGGAAATTTGCACTTACCAGTAAAACATCTGTCTTTATTAATGCTAAGAACAATTGAAAGGATTTTTAAAGCATATGAAAAAACAAAAAAACATCCCAACACTTCCTCTTCCCTCTCCCTCCCTAAAAAGAAACCCCAGAACACCCCAAACAATAATCTTTGATAGTGGTTACAATAAAGAGATACAAACGCCAGGAATTTTTGAAAGAGAGAAAATATTTGACTCATTATGTCTAATGGGTTGGAAAAGAGCTGATACTGATATTAAACAATGGTGAAATATGCTCTGTTCCAATGATAAATGGAAAGGATATTAGGCATATACGCCCAGTAAAAACTTTTAGACCTGGAGGGCTGGATAACTTTTAAAATAGTTGTCTGAAGAGCTTTCACTGTTATGTCCATTAACAGATCTAACCTCTTGGAGGTGAGTATTCAGAAAATTGCAAGAAGTGTATTTAGTACAGCAATATTTAAAGATGCTGTTGATGACAGCATCTTGCTTCTCATTTTGGCTGTTTCCTGCTCCATTAAAAGAGTGATTAGCATCTGTTACTTTACCTCCCTGGAGGTTTTTATACACTGTGTCCTGTAACCTTTGTGGGTTTTTGCCAAGATGCACAGAACAAGTTGTTGGGGTTTTTTTTTTTTGTGACTCAACACTCAGCAATTTTTCAACACATTAAAATATTATTAGCTACAGTGGATATAATAGCTTAACATTAAGAACATTGCTGCTGCATGCAGAAATAAAATAGCAGGGAGGGAATCCCCTTTTTATTCAAGAGAATGTGTTCACCTTCTTGGATAGCATAGTGTTGGAAACTTATGCAGACTTGGTTGCCTGCTCTGCCCTCTAGATCCTTAGTTGTGGCTCCTGTGCTACAGATTTGTTCTGGATGCTTGTTCTGGTCCTGGCTGTGTGACCTTGCACTTGAGTGTATGAAATTTCATTGAGCTTGGATGCACCCAGCTGAGCAGTTCAAATCACTCTGTAAGCAGTTCTAGCTCTGTCTTTTATGTTCCTCTGCAAATATTTGCATAACCAGACATGGTTTCGTATTCCTTTGTAATTCTGGGTAACAGTTTTGCTTGGTGTCCGGCCTTGCCTAATGAGAAACATCCTTGTTTGACAAGGATTTCCTCATTTGGAACAACTTTTTGTAATCTGTAAACCTACCTATTTTTAATTTCATCCCATAGTAGAAATATAACAATAGTGTAAAACTTTTCCTAAAACACTCAAATGTTTATGGGCCTTCATCTTACAATATGGATTTTTCCTAGTGTCCTATCTTCTATAAGTCCTGGTAAAGTTATGTAGAACATTTTCTGCATTGCCCATTTTTTACTGGTTTTAATCTTTTGTCTCAGTTCTTTTGGTATGATTGTATGCATCAATAGCTTATGTAGTTATTCATGACTATGATCTGCCATTCCCTCTTAAAGCAGGCTCTTTCCTAAAGTTATGAACTGACTGAAAAGTGATGAACACTTCAGAACAATAGTAAATTTTTTTCTGTGATTTTTTTCCTTTGCAAGTATTAGGATGAATATGTTGTGTTTGTGGTGGAGGAAGACCCAAACCAGGAATTGTTTACTTATTCAATTAATGAAAAGTGAAACCCTTCATTTTCCAGCTTGTGATTAAGATTTTCAATTCTCAAGTTCTGTCTGAATACTTGAAAAATATGTTGCGAAACAGGAGTATTTGGAGGAAAATAAGCCCCATTCCATTAAGAATTTTTTTTCAACCTCTCATATTTTAAGAGGGTTTTATCAATGGTTCTAGTAACATTTCTGCTTATTACCTAATGAACAAAAATGGTGGGTTAGCACTGTTCACTTTATTTGGTGAAGCTGATCACTTCCATATTTGAAGTTGCTGTTATGAGATCTATAATTCTGTATTGCTGTTGGAACAGAAAAAAAGTTCTTGGAGGTTAAAATGTGTGAATCGAGAAACCTGGTCTGTTGTGCTGTACCCATTCGAGTCAGAGAGGAATAAGCATGTCACACTTTCTGTATTGAAATTACTCGTGCTTCATCTAAGCTCAGAATTATGAATAACCTGATTCTGATGACCTGTGTGGTCATAATCTATGACTTGTTTTCTTCTCCTTTCAAAAAGAATACAAAGCTTCACACTCCATGAAGTATCAAGCTCAAATTCTTGTGTGGCTCAAGCAGATCATCTCACTGGCCGATGACACTTCCTTGGCAGGTGGCTTATTGGTGTTTTAGGGAACTTTCATTTTATTCACCTGTTTTAAAATTTTATATAAATCTTCTTTTATAATTTTCACATAACCCGAGAAAAGTGTATTTGGAAGCTGAAAAGAAGCTGATATTATGAAACTATTGTGATCTGAATACTGGTCTCTTTCCACATTCCTGTGTTTCACAGAGTACCTCTGCTTACTTGCCTCTGTTTGGACCATTCCATACAATTACATGTATGCAGGTAATATGTCATGGTTTGCCTTTCACCTCTCAAATATGTAATAACTGGGGCTAGGCTGCTGCCTGGGAGCTCGTGATGATTGCCCATAAGGATGACTTCTCTTAAAAATTCACAGAACTCCTTGAGCAATTTAGTGCTAGATTCAGAACCTATGTCGGCAGTTAGGGAGAAATGGTGTGGGACTACATGCTGTGTAGAATATTTTGGTCTAAAGCTTTCATGGGTTTTGGTGTTGACAGACTAGTTAAGGTTCTGTGTATCTGGACTTCTGAAGAAGTGACCTTTCCTATGAATCATATTTGTGGAGATAGGAAAAAAACCCATAATTTGTAGGAAATGCCCATTTTATTTCATTTTACCCTCTATCATCCATAGAGTATTCTGCTCTCCAGACTGTCTGGTTTGGTGGAGGGGATTTTTCTGATTCATGAATCATCTAAAACAATGTAAGGAAGCACAAACTAGGATCCTAATCCATTTTGCATCTAGCTGAGTCTTACAGACTCTTAAGCTAGTACCTGCTTTTTTCCTATCTGCATGTTTTCTTCTGAGTGCATGAATTTCTGCTGAGGTGATTAGTTATGGCAAAATGTTAGGAGAAGATGGACATGGTTTCTTTCCTACAGTAAGAGCTACTCTGCTGTATAGGGTGTGCTAGGTAATACAAGGGGCTGTCAGTGCAAACTTTCAAATAACGAGCACAGGCATCAGAGCTTCGGTTAAAAGAAGTATGGAATAAAATTCCTTTCTTCCTTTCCTTTAGGACTACTTGATATAATTTAAAAGTTAGGGCTGGAGTGTATGCAACCAAACCAAACTCTTCAGTATGAGACATAAGCTTAGATTATTTCCCTTTCATCCCTACTTTTTACTTTCTGTACAGTCCTCGCCGAGTCATATTCACTGCATAAGGATTTCCCTAAATGGATCTCTAAAATATTTTTGCAAATACATGGATAGCATTCCATATTGGTAAATCTTAAGTTAGTTACAAAGCAAACATGATGCAGCACTTCCTTCATTATGAAAGGTGAGCAAACAGAGCCTTGTGTCATTCAAGTAAAAGTGTGCATGTGTGTATTACTGGAAAATTAGTTGGAAAATTTTGGGAGGAAAAAAGACACCCACAATGATTTAATACTTCTTTTTGATGGCTTGCCAGTTAAACCAAGGAAAGTCACACTGTCAGCTCATCACTCTGAACCCCATGGTACTATCTGAAGTGCTTCATGTATCATTCATTACAGCAGGTAGAGGGACAGTGAAATGTGGTTCACTTTAGCAGGAAACTCCTTTAGGACTGTTTGGTTAAGTGACTTAATGGCTTATTCTTAATGTTCTTTTCTTTTATCTTGAGACCTTATAACTCAAAATGACCGAAAATAATTCAAATTGTTCTTGGCAGCAGGTCACCTGTGAAATATTTTCTGTCCAACTTTATTACTTTTGAATACAAAATGCCAAGAAAAACATATGTGCGTGTCTGGATATATGAAAAACTTACAGATATATACATCTTATATGTACATCTATGGCTCCTTTTCATCTTCTGTATACTTACGTGGGCATTTACAATGGCAACAAAGAAAAAGTGTTTTAAATCAGATAATCTGTACCTCATTATAATCTGCTCTGTTTTAAAAGCACTTAAGTTTTGACATGAGCCACTGGTAAGTGACATAAAAGCAGAAACAAAGGTGAATTTGAACCAGTGGGACTTAATGGGAGCGGGAAAGATGTACTGAAGAAAAGATGAGAGCTAGTGAGCATTTGGGGAAAGAGGGGAATTCAGAGGCAGAAAACTTTGGTCTAATTTTTTTTCTGAATTCTCTTTTTGTAATATGGAAAATATCTATATATGTTATGCAGAGGAATTTTTAGAAATCACTCAATCTGGGTACAAATAGAAGAACTTGGAAACTATTTAAAAATAAAATGCTTCATAACTTCCTAGAAGGATAATTGCATTCATTCTCCATATGTCTTTTAAATTTCATTATCAGAAGAGGAAAAAATGGACAGTCAAAATGAACATTTTATGAGGATAGAATTTGCCCAGGAAAAAAAAAATCCTTTCTTAGGTATACTGCGGTTTTGTGCAGATATAGAAAAAAAGACAAGTTCAAGGGTAGCAGTATCCTGGGCTGTGATCAAAGAAATCACAGTTAATAGTCCCCTGTAAGATTCTGATGTAAGTAGAACAAAACAGATTAAATACAAATCTGACAAAAGGAAGTGTATCCAGTGAATCCAAGCAACATATACATAAAGTGACAATAGCAAATATCTGTTGAGTAACTCCTTTCAGCTTATGTTTTATAATTGGCTGAGCAAAACTGAACCTATTTATTAGCATTTTGTGATCTATTAAGCAGTGAATGGGAGAGGTACCAGGCAGCTGCTGGAGGCAGAGCAGGAGGTACTGCAGCACATTTCCAACCTGACCCAGACCCTGACTGTAAGACTGCTGCTCTCCTCTTGTACTCCTCTTCCTTAAGGCACAAACCATCCTCACAAGTACTAAAAGCTGCCTCCTATTTATATTTAAAAAACCCGACCATCCAAAAACAGAGGCAGTTTTGGTTTGAAGTTGGAGATTGTGTATTAACTAATTTCTTTTAATAATAAAAGCTTGAACAGAAAATCTTAACTGTGAATCTGCAGATGACTCAAAACATGCTTTTAACTTTACGATTTTTTTCAGCACAGCTGTAGAACTGCTTGTTGTTGCCTTTAACATTCATTGTTTACCAAATCTTGCTTTGTGTCTTATCTTTCCAGCATTCTGATGCTCTCTTGGCACGTTTATGCTGTTACTTTATATTAGTTTTTCATTATGTGTCCTTAACATGATTTTTCATTATGTGTCACTTCCTGTGTAAATCCTTTCACGGGACAGATTGTTTACTGAAGATTTCTGTAACTGGTGTACCAGGACCAAAAGCTCCTACTGAGAACTTCATGCAATGTAGCCATTTCTGCCCAGGTGTAAAATATTTCTTGAAACCTACTTCCAATGTTTTATTATCCTGAAAGCATCTTTAAACCAATATTTGTTCTAATCTTGCATTATAACTGCCCCCATGTAAGTTTACTTGGTTTAAGTGAAATAAAGCAGAATGTATTGTTATGGCCTCTTCCACGAATGCATATCCAAAGATGTGCCTTCTGAACAGACCATGGGAGCAGGTAGATGCAAGTAGATGCAATTTGTGGCACTGTAGTGATGTAGAACTTTAAAGTGGGGGAGAATTATTTTGTTATTTCCAGGAAAACTATTTGACAGGTGCTTTCATTTTGTTGGCAGGCAGAACCTGAGTTACCGTGGAGGCACTTTTACCACCCCCACATCCCCCAATAACAAATAAGGGCATACAGAAAGGCTGATCTGTACTTCTTACTCTTGGTTACATAATGCATAAGGCTTGCTAAAGAATTTCAGTGTTGGGTGTGAAAAGTCCTAACTGTTCACTCATCATTCCTCTCCAGCAGTGTGGCCTCTTGTGGATGCTAACCCCACTCCTTTTGCACTGTCTACTGAAACAGGCAGGCTGCCCAGAACCTGATCTTCCTGAGCATGGCCTTAAAAAAAAGCAAAACAAAAAGCCAAACTCAAAGCACAAACCTCACAGATTTGCCTTCTTGTGCTCTTTTCACAGAATTAACCCTGATCAGTAGTAGAAGTTGAAGCTGTGAAACTTTTTAGGTGCTGTATAGGGATGAGCAGTGCCCCTCACCCCACAAGATTTTCTTAATCATGACTTAAATCCATGTTAACAAACCAAAGAATAAGATCATTACCTTATAACTAATATTTTTTTTGAACTAATATATAAAGTTCTAGGTCCTCTTGTTATTTCTATATGCTTCCTTGAAACTTGCTAAGACCAAAGAGTCTTCAAATCTTGCAGTAATGAGTTCCTCAATCCACACACATTTTATGGGGAAAAGATGTATTTTTGGGGGGTTGTGTTTTCAATTTTTATATTTCTTCGCTGCCTTGTTGTGAGAGGTCTATCAGGATAGACCAAGATAGGTCCTGATAAACCTTCTGTATATGCTTTACAATGCAAAGGAGAGTCAGTAAATACCCTGTATTTTAAGATATCTATTTCTTGATATTTTAAAAGGGGATTTTAGTTATTTCTCTGAAAGTTACGTGTTGCTATTGTTTATGTGAAATATAGGTTTGGATATTTTTCATGTGGAAATGCTTTGGGTTGTAGAAGTGCCATTTTAATTGTCCTGGAAATTTTCAGTCCTTCACAGTGGTAAGATTCCCCTTTCATTTGCCCTTCTTAGGTATATCCAGTCTGTCAAATTCTGATGAACA
>VYXC01013306.1:1309688-1354087 GCA_013397175.1 Platysteira castanea
TTTTTTTTTTTTTAGGAATTATATTTGAAAAATGTTTCTGTTGTAGTTTTCTGAAGCACTCAGAATCTAGAACTGAGCCTTCAATCATCTGCCTGTGTTTCCTGTCTTTTCTGTATCTGCATTTGGATTCTGAATTGCATGGTCATATGCAATTTTTCCCACATTAATCTTGCCTTATTTAGACTCCAGAGTAGAAACGTCCAGGAGTGGAAAGCTGGTTTTGTGAGCAGCAGTAGAACTGCTCTTTTGAGTATTTCACTTTTCAGTAACAGCCTCCTGACGTAGTCACTCGCATGTGAGTTGATGTGGTTGATTATGTGTCCATTCTTATTTATCTCGCCTACTTCAGTGATTTCAGCCATGGAATCATGAAATGGCTTGGATTAAAAGGGATCTTTAAAGATCATCCTGTTCCAATCCTCGATCAAAGGTCAGGGAGCTCTTCCACTAGACCAGCTGCATCCAACCTGGCCTTGAACACTTCTAGGTATGGGGAATTCACAGCTTCTGTGGGCAACCTGTTCCAGTGTCAAACAAATGGAACTGTAAAAAGTTTCTAACTTATATCTAATCTAAACCCACTCCCTTTCAGTTTGAAACCATTTGCCCTTGTCTTTGGCTACAGGCTCTGGTAAAAACAGCATCTCTATCCCTTTTCCTTAAAATCCCCCTTAGAGTATTCCAGGGCCACAGTAAGGTCTCTCCAGATCCTTTTTTCATGCTGAACACTCAGACTTTCTCAGTCTGTCTTCACAGGACAGGTGTTCCAGCTCATTAGTCATTTTCCTGACCCTCCTTGGGCCTGCTCCAAGAAGCTCCTTGTGCTGGGGAGCCCAGAAGTGGGTGTGGTACTCTGAATGGGCTTACACAAGAGTGGAGTAAAGGGGAGAACCACCTCCCTTAACCTGCTGGCCACTCTTCTTTTTACGCAGCTCAGTGTGCAAGAGCACATTGCTGGCTCATAGAAAATTTTATATCCACCAGTATCCCTAAGTCCTTCTCTCCAGCTCGACTTGCAGCCCATTTATCACTCAGCCTGTACTGACACTGGTGATTGCAGCAACACAAGTGCAAGACTGCACATGGCCTTGTTTAACCTCATGAGGTTCAGTGACCTACTTCTCAGGCCTGTCAAAATCCCTCTGCATCGCATCTTTTTCCTATGCAACCAAGCTTCTTTTTAAAAACTTCCAGTCAGACCTCTTAACAGATTAATGTATTTGGAAACAAGAATATGCTAAGGTTCCATGGATTTTCTGGTGGTAATTTTACCCCATTTTAGAAACTGTTATCAACTTACTGATGTTACAGTCTAAAGATCACTGCCAAAGCATGAACGTGGGCTTGGAAATGGAAAGTTTTCAGAAAGAGCCTGCTCCTCAAAGACAGAGCCCAGGAGGAGACATAGGAGTGCGGAAGTTGCCAAAGTGACGGAGAAAAGAGAATGAAAGCATATTTTCCTTTTGTTGTTTATTGTCCAGTGGTGAAGGGTCAGAGGCTTGGCCACCAGTAGGGAGCCAGACATACACTCCATCAGGATGGGGGAGAGAATCAAAAGACTAAAAGTGAGAAAATTCATGGACTGAGATAGAGTTTAATAGGGAGAGCAAAAGCTGCACACTTTGGGAAAGCAAAACAAGGCATTCGTTCACCTCTTCCCATGGGCAGGCAGGTGTTCAGCCATCCCCAGGAGAGCAGGGCCTCATCATGTCACAGTGACTTGAAAAGACAAAACATTAGCACTCCAAACCTTCCCATTCCTCCTTCTTTCCCCACGTCATATGTGGAGCATGACACCATATGTTGTGGGATATCCCTTTGGTCAGCTGGGGTTAGCTGTGTCCCAGCTGTGTCCCCTCCCAACTCCTTGTGTGCCCCCAGCCTCCTTGCTGGTGGGGCAGTGTGAGAAACAGAAAATCCCTCGACCCTGTGCAAGCACTGCTCAGCAGTAGTGAAACCATCTCTATGTTACCAGTGCTGTTTTCAGCAGAAATCCAGAACAGAGCCCCATTCTAGCTACTGTGAAGAAAATGGATTCTATCCTAGCTGAAACAAAACACAATATCCTTTAAAGGAAATCCAGGTACTTCCATCACTACAGGCCTCTGGACTGATGGATTTGTTGTGTGGTCTTCTTGTGTACTAATAACTGTCCAGGGGATGAGGGGAAAGTTATGTATATAAGAAATTGATTTTTGTGGCAGGATACATCAGGAATCTGTAATTGCATTCAGTGGATGCATGCAATGTCTGGAAAAGAAGATAAAAACTACTGTGAAAAACAATAGGATACAAAATTATTGAGGATAGTAACAATTAAGAGTCACAGAAGAAATTCAAGGTACATATTAACTGAATTGTAAAAGGGTTTAGAAATTCAATATTGGTAAATATGAAATAATGCAGACAAAGGAAGAATATATATGCAACGAAGAACTTGGCAGATAATTCTGTTTAAAATTTGATTATGTGCTAAGTGATGCTAAGTAGGTAAATTTAAAAAGGATTAATGAAAGACTAAGAAGGAAAACTGCAATATCATTATGACCCCATATACTTGTCTCTGCACTTGTCTCTGGAATACTGACAATAATTATTGTTACTCCCCATTCTCCTCTGAAAAAAAAAGATGTAATAAAACTGGGAAAAGTAAAGAGTAAGACATAATGTAGGAATTACCTGGATAGGACATACCAAAGACCTAGAAATCTGTTTCTGATAGATGGGAATGGTGGATGCCCAAAAGAGGTGCTAGGCTATATGCACTGATGCTTCACTCATATAGCTCAGAAAATTCCCGGTGTCATATCTTTGTAATTAGCAGCACTGAACAGATTCTTTTTTTCCTCACTGTGTTCAGTTCAGTTTTGAACTTGTATAAACTTAAACTGTCTGCAGAACCCTGCACCGAGGCATCTCACAGCAGCACTGATCAGAGGTGCAGAAGTTCAGCATGAAGCAGAACTAAACAGATTGTGGCTCTTTGGCCTGGATGAAAGACAACTGAAAGAGAACATGACACAGGGCTACTGAAGAAGACAATCAACTGGTTATTATGGAAGATAACTGAAAACGAAGGGATTGGAACAAGCCTAAAAAGCCTGAAGCACATAAGCAGGAGATGGATGCCAGTGAAGTCCTCTTGGCAGTGCCTGACACTCTGCAATCATCCAAAGTGGCAACAGGCACTGTTCATTGTTGCTTTGCCAGGAAGCATGAGCCAGGACACACACTGACCTGCTGGACTGCATCACGGAAGAAAGGGGTACAAGTCCTTTCTGAGTCTGGTTTTACCCCTGTACTAAAACCAGTTTCTCCAAATGTGCTTTAGGCTTTAGAAGAAAATGACTGATTTTTTCAGTGGAATAATGCGGCTGGTAGAGGGAGTCCTGGTGTTGTCAGTGAAGGCTGTGAACCAATTTTCAATCAGGGTATTGTCTGTGATGGCAATATAACTTGTAAAGGCAGGATAGCAGGTAGCAGAGAGTGAAGGTGGTACAGCCCAGTGGGAGGTGAGTATCCTGGGGCAGATGGGTGGTAGGATTTACAGATTTCCCATGCGTTTAAATGGTCATAGGTGGCTGAACAACTGGATTCCTGTTCTCCATCATGTCTAGCAGGGTTCTGAGGCTATAGGACACAAGAAAGAACCACTCTGACACCTGCTAGTTGAGCAAAAGAGAAGAAAGACCGAGTTTATTTTTGAGTTCCTTATATTTATAGATTTCTTAATTCGACAAGGGATTGGAGGGACAGTGTCACTTCCTCTCCAATCTCAGTGGACAGAAAGAATGCTCGTCAAACTTTCCCTCACCACAAAGGAATGAAAAGCAGAAAGGACAGTTAAGTAAACATTGTCTATTATTTACATGAAAGCTGTGAGAAAATTTCTTACTCCAAGGTTACAACAGAAGGCTAGCAAAAAACAGAACAACAGGGTTCCTTCAGTACCAGGGGAAAAAAATTATATATCTCTGTCACTTGGAGAGTGTTGCCACAACCAAAGGTCTTATCTTTCATTCCCACATGTACATTTTCAGGTGGGATAATCCGGCAACCAGGAGACCACAGATTTAGGGTGAGGATGGTAGAGACCCTGTCATTTCTAGATGGTCTGTTGAGAGATGTCACTGCAAATATGGGCTCTGCCAGGTAGCAACATGTCACACTTGATGCGCACCATAGGAACTGCTGCCCCTGTGTTCACAGGAGACCAAGAAGAAATAGATCTATGACCAGCATCAGGGCTGGGTGGAGCTGGATTGACGTGTTTGGTCTTGCATCCACAGCTTATGTCCCTGTTTTCCCATCACTCCATTTTACTGGGTGAGGGGACTGAAGGAAGCACAGTGGTGAAGTCAAGAGCAGACCTTAACTCGTCCAAATTTTTTCTCTTAACTGTCTGTGGTGGTGATGGTGGTGGTGATACTGCTAGCTCCAATAGGGGGAATGCAGTCAAAGTGCATTTGTTTTCTGTGGAGGTGAAAACCACATTTTGGTAGGATCTGCTATGTGCTGCAAGAGAGAAAGCAAAAGGAAACTGCTAAATTGGGCAGAAAAGGTGTATGGGTTAAAAGCTGTGGAGTGTAAGGCATTCATGCTAGAGAAGGAAGAGAGATACAGCAGAAATTGAGGAAGAGGGAGGGAAAATGAAGGAGAAATGTCAAAGTTATCAATGTCTGTAAAATTCTAAGAGGCTTGGGCTCCCAGTGAGAGGTAGAGGGACAGCAGTAGGGACATTCTCATGTCCTTTTAAGAATTGCTTGGGGCAAACATAGTATTGGTATGTGTAAAGGTTTGGAAAGGTTTTTCCTTCACGGATAAGTGATAGAAAGCTCTAGCTTTATACTAAGAACAAATAAAACTTCATTCAAATTTCCTGTTTCATAAAATGTTTAAAAAGTGGACAGAAATATGATTTTGTCTGTGCAGTATAGAATACAGCCTTCAAGCAGGAATCTGAATTAATGAAGTTTGCATTAATGTACTGTTTTGATTTGGCATATCTGGTGGGGATTATTAATTTCTTGGATGAGAAATGACTTTAACTTAAAAAAAATGGCACATTACCCCTTAAAAAAAAAGAAGTCTAACAAGCCATTTTTGCATGCCAATATGTAGTAAAGTACAACTGCAGATGTTGGTGTGTAGGGTATGGGGTCATCAGTGATGTTCACAAACCACTGTGAGTTTAGTGACAGTATTGGTCTAGAAGCATGAGGGGTCCAACTCACAGAAGAATCAGAAGAAACTACAGAGAAGGGATTAAGAAAATGAACACATCAAAGATGAAACACATGATGTATGGAAAGCCAGCTGCAGATTTTTGTTGTTAATCTTCGAAAAAATGAGAAAACATGAAATGTTTAAAGGTAGAAGAAAAATATTTTCATACACAATGTATAATGAACTTGCGGAAGTGCTCAATATGTATTAAAGAATTAAAGGCAAAAGATTTTTTTTTTTTTGGTAGAAACGACTCTTCATTCAGAAGCTGTTTTACTGGAAAAATGCAAATGCTTATATTTATTCCTCAAAAATATATATTCCAGAACCTTTTTCCTGGTCTTGCTTTTGTGTTGCCTTTTCAGTTCTTCCCCAGAACTGGTAGTTCCCTGAGTCCCTGCTAGATGGCATGGCAAGCCACCACAATAATAATAATGTGATAAGGCAGATGTACTGGTATGTTCTGTGCAGTAGCCAAGTGAACTGCTCAGCCAACATTTTTCCATTCCCTTTTCCTTCCTATATTTTCATCATGTTTTCTCACTTATATATGGGAGATCACAGCTAGGCTTTTAGTTTCTTAATTATTAAAGCAATTATAAGCAGAGGTAAAGTTCTCTTTCTCCTATATAGATGAAAGGAGATAAAATCAATACTGCTTGTAGCTGTATTTCATAAAGCACACTTGAGTCTTAATAGATATTCCCTCTGCTTTTTCTCTCTTACCTACTGTAGAAGCAGTGTGATCCAAGCTCTAGCAATGAGCCATTCCTTCCCTCATACCCAGATGCAGGTGAAACTTTCTCCTTGTGAATCAATATCCACTGTCCTGCTGCACATTTCACTTTGGCTTCACAAGGACTGTGCTGGGATGAGGGCACAATATTTGAATGCTGCCACTAACAAAGCAAATACTCATTTTGCTGTCAGTGTTTTACTCCCTTTGAGTGTGTTAAAGCCCGATTCAGAAAGTCTAGTTCTCCTGCAACTCTCTTAATGTGAAATTAAGAGTAATTCCAAACAACTCACTGAGGTGACACGGTTGTAACTGCTGTTAGCAAAAGCATAGTTGGGGTGCAAAAGATTTACATGGGAACATTTTCAAAATTGCCATTTTGAATGGATTTTAGAAAGTGATGTGTTAATTGCTGCTGCCTTACACAGTAACTGCTTTTAAAACAAACAATAGGTGCGATGGGGAAGGACCAAAGGTAGATGGTGTAATTGTGGATTAGCCATGGGCATGTTATCTGTATTAGAATTCAGTGAGTATTTGCAGGTGCAGATTTACAAAGGGGGATAAGAGTACAGGAGTCTTCCTCTCCTAGTCCTTGTGGCAGCACTGGGAGACTGGCTACCCACAGCACTGCACTGCCGCTCCTCCTTGGCATCTTGGTCACACGAGGCAGATGTAGATCACTGAAGGCGATCTGTGACTCCGTGCAGCAGCTGGCGAGTGGGAGCCTTGTCCTGGGAACTGTATGGTGGGGAGGAAGGATCATGCCTCAGCGTGTGATCAGCTGTGCAAGGGGTAAAGCTCATCTTGTGTCCCACACCTCTCCCACTTATGTGGGCACTGCGCTGGCTCCTGCTTCAGCTTGACTTGGCAAAGCACTCAGACACTAAAGAGAGAGGCTACAGTATTAAAAAGGTTAATGTCTAAAGCTGTCATGTAAAAAAAACCCAAAAACTATGCTCTCTTTTTACCAGGGTTTAATAGAAAAAGCTTTTCTACCCTGTAGAGTTAGTAATTCTGCACACACAGGGTGAACAGAACTAGTGAGTCTATTATAAATAGTGCTAAGTTTATCAGTTCTAATCTCATTTGTTTTCCTAAAGAAAAGGTAAGCATTAACAGTCTTTTTAACTTGTGATAAACGAATTCTCTTGTGCTGCATTTCAGGAAGCATCTAACTATGGAAAACTCTGGGGAAACACCTGCTTAGTGTAGTATAACCAGCCTGTTTAAAGCCTGCCCAAGTAATTTCAGCAGTGTTAGTGCTGAAAGTATTACAGAGAATGTGAGTAATGGATATGAAAATATGGTATTGCATTGTAGAAAATGCCCTGGAGAGGCAATATGTGATTATAGAGTCTGAAGAATCTTTTGTGTGAGTCTTAATGTGAAATCTTTATGTTCGAGTCAGTGGCAAGGGCTGTGTAATGACACCTGAAGGGAGAGGAGCTCAGAGCCACTATATTGATTATTGATACTGTCCTTCATTAGAAAGTTATTTGAAGCAGTGTAGACCTCTGCAGGTAATCCTGTAGATAATAAGGGTTAGATGACTGAAAAGTCTTAAGCATCCATGTATTTTTGGTGAACAGTTCTAGTCTTAAGGAAGCAGCAGGGCTGTTAAAGCCCCAGTTCAATGTCTGATGGGCATACACAAACACATACCTACAGCCAAACTGGTCAGGGTCTTTATTCTTAATGACCTCAGCTAAATTCCTACCAGAATCAGTCTCCCTCAGCTTAGCCAAAGGAAGAGTCCTCAAGGACTACCTTGCAGTGACTATGGCTATTCCCCATGCACCTCTCCTCAGATTCATTACTCTATGTAATTCAGAGAAGACTTGAACCTGTCTCTTCATCTGTACCAAGAAGAGTACTGTGACCTCTTGGCTGTCAGATATTCAGAGGGGAGGGGAAGAGGGAGGAGAGCTATCTGCTCTTAAAACTCTTCCAGTATATACAAATAATGACAATTCATTACAGCAGAGACAGAGATTGATGACATAGGCACATAATTAGGGCTATCACCTGGGAAGTGGGAGAGTCAGGTTCTGGTCTATGCTCCAATGAATATTTAATTATTAACATGAGATGGAACAGCTCTGTCAAGCCTGGGTAGGCCGCACCTGCAGTTCTTCAGTGGTTTTCTGCTGCAGGCAGTCTCCTGGCCAGTAGGAGAACGGGACTGAGCCCCTTGTTTCCACATTAATAGGTACCTCAGAGCTGATCTTTCACCTTCTGTGAGCACTCACCACTGAACAATTCTATAAGGCAGCAAAGATTTCAGTAGCTTTTAATTACTTTTGTGAGAGGTCATGTGTCTTAGGCATTTAATTTGAAAAGAGACTGAGCATTTTTAGAAAGCTCTCACATCTCCAGGATGGGTTCCTTTGTGTCCTACCAAGGTGGCCAGAAGTGAGATATGAGGACCCAACCACTGCCTTCCATAATTTATGTGAATTCCTAAAGAGAAAGAAAGAAAACAGAGATGAAATCTTCTTGGTCCTTTCTCAGCTGAAAAACTGGGGAATCAAAATCTTGGGGTGCAAGGTTCAGTTTCAGTGAAATCTCTGGAGAGATTTTCTGGTAGGAGTGGAAGGAAAGGCAATCTACATCCCCAGGTCCTGCAAGGAGGTCAAGCTAAGGAATACTCAAGGAGGGGAGGGAGATTCAGTTGCTGAAACAGGAGGGCCAAGTATCACATTTGGGGTTGGCTCTGACATTTTAAACTTGCCTGGCCTCCACTTGCTGGTTTGCAAGGGAGCAGAACTCCCTGAAGCCGTACCTCAGACCTGCCAGCCATCTGCAGATATTGTGGCTGCCCATGGCATCTCAGATAGCCTGAGGTGACGATGTTTAGGCCACTGAATCCCACCTATCCTGTCCATCCTGCAAATATGGTCTCTCTAGCCTTTGAATTCCTCTTGTCATTCTCCTTCACCAGAAAGACCAGTGACTACTAATGTGAAAATCTATCTCAGTCTACACAGTGGCTAAATTTGTTCTGTTCTTGCAAAAAGAAGGACAAAAAAAAATCAGTTTGAACCCCTTTTTCCCTTGTCATGGAGTAGCTGGTCCAGTTTTTCACTGATACAAAATACCACTCTTTCCTTTTTATTACCTAAAAAGTGACATCACAGTCTACAGTGCAACTTCTAAGACATGATTCATAAAGACTGGCTGAATTTTAATAGTTGTATATTGGGAATATGTAGTTTTATTTGCTATTAGTATCTTCCTTACTGGTTTTATCAGTATTTTTGTAATTAATTTTAGAAGGTTATGATGTAGTAAAAAAAATATGGCAAATTCAGTTCTAAGAGATCAAAAAAGACTGAAATGTATTGGTAACTTCCCACTGAAAAAAAAATAAGACAAGAACAACACAAGGAAGTTTATAATGGAGAAAAATACAGATTAGGGACATTCTGCAAAATGTTGTGTAATACAATGTGTGCCCATAACAAGCAGTTTCTGTTTTCAAAGACATTCAGCTTTGGATCTTGTGTTGTTCTGATTTTTAATTCATCTGGATTGTCTTATATTTGAAATGCTCTTTGCCCTTAATATAATCAGATTTGGTAAGATTTGCTGTCTCACTGGATTTCACAGTCTAGGTTTCATGACCTTGACTGACATATATCTGGATATCAATTACATTTTATTAAAAAATATATCCATTGTAATATAAGCATTTCCTCTCTCGTGCTTGCTTCACTAATACTTACTGAGAATCAGGGAAAAAAATCACAGGTCACACTGATACAAAAAGGAAAGACTGACTGAGCCTTTCTGCAAACAATGTTCCACTAAGTGCTCTGTTTCTATTCAGTAGGAACATGGATTCGACATCGATTTTCTAAGAAGTTGTGTGGAACTACTTGTTACCAGTAGTTCCTCTTGGAAATGCCACCCAAGGCTTAGGACCTGTGTGCCAGGTCTCTTTTGACTGTGTCTGTTGGCTGATGAGCTTGTTCCAGCCTGGGGATACTGCTGAGCACAAACCTTGCCTGCCCTCTTCAGCATCATTTTCAGCACTTGGCTGTCAGTTTGTGTTCCAAAATGCTGTGCAATGTGCCAGCTAGTTGCACTGCAGGAGAAGGCCAAGTCTGGACACCGGATGGCAATGAGCTTACACTCAAGTGCTGTCCTATGATCAGTGCAGCTCTGACAGCTCAAGCCCTGCCTGCCCTCTTTCCATCACAGTCCTTCTTTGGAAACTGGCTTTCTTTTCCAGGAAAACAGCCGTGTGTGCACCAGGTATATGGAGGGCTCCAGTCTGGTGCTCTAAAGGAAAGAGAATGCCTTGAAAAAATATTTTCTGACACAGAATTTAGGTAGGAGGCTTAGGAAGATCATTGACAAGTTGGCAGGGGAACAGTGGCAGATTATGGATTACTGCTAACCATGGATTACTGCTGGAGTTCAGAAGAATAAAAGGTTGGTGTGAGCTGGTGATGGCATCATGGCAAGTTTTTGACATTTGACATTAGAAGAGTAGAAGTGTTGGAACCCTGGATTCTGAGAATTATAATCTCTCAGAGCTGACAGGGGTTGATCCTCAGAAGCACACTGCATTTGACCTGGGGCCCTAGAAAAGGCTTCCTAACCTTCCTAACTTATGTGATAGCACTGAGATTGTTAGTGTGTAATTAATAGAAGTGTGTTATATCGCTGGGGGAAGATGTAGAATTTTAGGTTTGGGGATATAGTAATATATATACAGGTAACAAGATGGAGGAATTAGGATGGTGGTTAGTTCTTTCTTCTTCTTCTTCTTCTTAAGTTTGGAGTTGTTTGTGATTGGATGCAAAAAGCCCACAATGCAGAGGCCAGATTATTAGGTTATTGGCTTATAAGTAAAAATAAATTTGTTGGCATTATGTAATTGGATAGTTTGGGCTTCAAAAGACCTTGGAAGAAGGATTCTGCAGTCATTTTCCCACCTTGTTAACTTAGGAGCACAGTCTGTGTAGTTGTAACATAGATAAGGAATAATAAACATCCAAGTCCGAAGAAGAAATGGCGTCTCTTGCGTTTTTAATCCAAGCTCTGAGCAAGAAGAACCAGACAAAAGCAAAAGAGAAAAAATCAACATAGAAGGGCAATTCTGCAGAAGGGCAGCTGCCTGCCAGCCATGGAGCTACTCAGGTAATGGGACAAAGACAACCTACTCCCAGAGACCTAGACAGAACCAAAACCAGAACCAAAACCAGAACCAAAACAAAATGAAGAAAAGGGAGCCGCACCTTGAGTTTTGGATGACTCTGTGGATGGTGTGTGCCAACAGTACCATACCCAGTAAACTGTGGGACCACTGAAATGATCATTAAAATTTACCTTATCGAGGATGAAGTAGTGATGATGGGAATGAGACCAAGAACTTTCTCCTACCTTCTGAGAAGAATGCCAGCCACAGGAGTGCATCTTCTGACACATTCACTGAATGGAGGGGCCTGAATAAGCATCATAGTAATTTTGCTCATCTGACTCTTGGAATAAGCTGTGTCTTCTCTGCAGAAACTCTCTCTTCTAGCAAGTAGGATAAAATGAACTAACTCTATATAGATAATTTCAGACCAAAATATTAAGATATTGACATAAATTATTGTTACTGAAAAATAATTTTATAATGGGAAGTATTCTGCAAAGGCAATGCCCCTCCTCTGCTTATTTAATTAACGATGGTAGCAGAAAACAAGTCAGCTATAGGCTGTGAAACTAAAATGCTGTAGAGGACCCTAAGCCCTCATATAAATCCAAAGTTTTTCTCGTTATTGTACAGGGTATTTAGTAAGACAGTAAGAGACCAGGCAAGTGGTAGATTCTGGAGTCAGTGCAAAGGTATGATTTCCTTCTGGGGGTAACAAGATAAAAACTGTTAGTTTTGGGGTTTTTTTCTGAAAATAAATGACAATCTTTAATCAGTGATTGGAAACATGGAAGCATAAGAAAAGATAACTCTGTAAGCTAATAACTGATGATTTCATCAGTTTGAGAAACCATCCAATGGGGTCTGAGAAGGAAAGAATATATTCAGAGAATCTTTTCTGCTTGCTTCTCCTTTTTAACATGTAATCAGAGACCTTGTGCTCTGCAAACTCTTCCACTACTGATAAAAAGTCAGTACTTAGGTTTCAGAATACACCCACAAACTGTGAATGAAAACTGGAAAAGGAAGAAAAAAACAGCCTTGTGCAAGGCTTTTTGGTTTGTCTCCTGATTTTACACAATGGAACGTCTATATGAAATTGTGGATTTTTAGGGGAAATAACAGTAAAGAAAAGAATGCAGCTTGAGGAGTCAAACTGTAGTCCAAGATCATTTTACATAAGCAGACAATATTTTTTATTCATTTCCTTTGAATAATTTGTATATTTTTTCTTTACAAGAAATAATCCAATTTTCATATTTTTGTATTTATGACCCTTCTAATATCTCAGTACTCCTTTACATATTGTTAATTAATTTCTCTCATTCCTAAGGGTTCATGCTATTGAAATATTTATAAAGAATTAATGTTTCACCTTGATCATTACTTAGTCAGGGTAAGTAACTTCTAAAAATCTAGTCTTGCAAGGAAATCCTTCCAGGTTCCTAATCTTTGTCCTTGCTCTCCTCTAGAATCCAAAAGAATCTGTTAGTATATATTTTTTTCAGAGATAGGATTCTAACCTGAAGATTGTCTTTGGAGTAAACAAAAAAACCCCAAACAAAATTCAAAAAAAGTGTAATGCAGTGCCTGTATGGAAAAAATGGTCTATAAACGTGGTGTTGGGGTTTTTTCATATCTCAGAGAATTACTATCAACAGGTAATAAAAAAATATAAGTACAATAGTTTCTCTGAAATGTTTTCTTCCACATAGTTTAATTTATAAGAAAAATAGATTACCTCTTCAGAGCATTTATTTGTGCATTCTTCTTTTCCATATTCTGTGTCATTTTTTGGGGTGTTTTGTTATTCCACCTCTACGAAAAGTAGGATTTTTTTTTAATCCCCTCCAGACTGAAAAATACTTTGCTTAGGTTGAAGGTCTTCTGGTTTGTCACTGGAAGGCCCCTTTACTTGCTGATTTCCACTCATTAAAGTGGTAGTTTATCCACCTTCAAATGTCTCTGCTCTGTGTCACAGACACTTATTTGTTCTCTAGCCATCAAAGTGTATTAAAATTAACAGCAGTCATCACATGAGTGGAGGGTAGCCATTCTCAGACACACAGATAGTTATATACTCACAGCAGGGAACTTGCAATCAAATTCTAACAAAAGGTCACATTTGCAATAAGTAAAGGAAAATGTAGGTAATTGGTTATGGAATCAGTTAATATCTTTGCAGGCCTTGAAAGGCACTCTGATGGACTTGAAACCCTTTTGTTCAAGTAATTAAAAGTGAGGTATTGTGATAGTATTAAAAAACTCAAGAAATTCATGGTGTGCTGTAAAATGATATTGCTGCAATGACAAACAAATTTAAGAGAGAAAATTATTTGTGACTTGCTTAAAAAGACATACAGACTTGGATTCTGGCTGAAATGCAGAGAAGGAACAGGGAATGAAGTGCAGGAAAATGTGAAGATTAGCCCTACAGAATGTATTTTTATGCCTGGCTTCAAGACATGCCCACTGTTTGCCTCAGCTGATTTAGTTTCATGGCTGTTTCAGAAATACCAGGCTGTGATGTTTTCCCAGGCTTCCCACAGACTTCAGGATATCTGCTGATTTGGAAAGCAGCAACTGACTTGCTGAGGCTGCAAAGCATTTCAGTGTTGGCTGAAATTCTGTTTCTTCTAGTGGTACACTGCCGTCCTGAGCCACATCTACAGTTTGACTGTGTCCTAGGTTGGGCAGGTCCCCGAGCCTCCTGCTGCAGAAGGCAAAGCACAAAGCAGGGACCTGCCAGGGGCATCCACCAGGACAGACTGTGGAAATGCACTGTTGTTTCGTTGTCCATCAAACACTCCTGTTCATCTAGTTTAAGCTAGGAATTTCTGACAGTTTCTGGTGTGACTGGGGACAGAGTCTTTGGGGCATCTGGCGTGACACCCTTTCTCTGCCCGTAGAAAATGGAAGTTGGCACCTGAGGGCCCTCAGCAGGAGGCTGGGTGCTCCCTTGAACAGAGGGCGGTGCATCCCGTATCTTCCCATTTATGTTCTGGTGCTTTGAGTTGTGAAAAAGATGTCTGCTGGATCAGATGGAAAAGGTATATGACCTAGGCATATTCCTGAGTCTAAGGGCTGGGGCACTTGGCAAGAAGAGGGAAGGCATGGTTTAAAGCTTCTACTTGAATAAACATTTTAAATAACCAAACAGCCATTTAATATACTCAAAGAGTTCTTTTCTGCCCACCAACTGCTCTGATAGCAAAACCAGACCGTCACACTCACACCAACTCCTCTGTGTCTTAATACAGATTTGATGACACCACCGTGCAAATTTGACCCCTCCTACAAACATGAGGTCAGGCTGGTTTTGCTCCAGATTAGCCCCAGGTCTGGCATTCAGGAAGCTTCCTGGCAGCTGAGGAAAAGCCATAACAGAGCCTTGCTCTCTCCAAGTGACCAACTCAACTATCAGTGAGCTGTCTCCTTGCTGAGCAAACAAGATGGAGCTGGACCTAAATGAATTTGGTGGAGGAACTTCATGTAGAACAAGGCAAATTCGGGCCTCTCAGAGATCCCCAAAGAAGAGGAGCTTTCTCAGCTATGAAAAGCTAAGAAGTGAGAGTAAGCTGGCAGTGGGGGTAGAACCAGAGGTGTGGATGAGATATCTGTGGATTTTCAGGTATTTTCAGGTATATTTCAGGTTTTGCTTCCAAGCAATCCAGGTGTGCCTGTGTTGTCCCAGATGAGCAAGGAGTAGAGCATTGTAATTTTGACTCCCTTGAATGAAAATAAAAGCTCACCAAACAGGAAGCTTTTCCCTCCATTCAGCAATGCTCTCTGCAAACATTCTGAAGGATGTATTGATAGTTGCCAACTATTTTAAGGAAAACTTAATCTCTCATCCTGTCTGTTTAATTTTCTAATAGCTAAATTATCCCAACAAAGGCAATGCAGGCCTGATCTTGGAATGGTGTATGGATTCTCCCAAGAAGAAATTTGGAAAGGGGAAGAGAACTTCCAAGGCAGAATCAAAATCTCATTAAAATAAATTAATTCAGAGGAAGACCACAGACTGTGCTTCCTGCAGGAAAAACTGTTTCAGTGACAATCCCTCTCTCCAGCTCAGTTTTCCGCTTCCCACATGTCTATGGCTCACATTATCTTACCTCTGCACTATTTTTAGTGAGTCTCCAACAAAGGTGATCCTGGGAATGGTCAAGGCTCAATTTGCTGTGTTGTCCGAGCATAAGCAGACAAAGAAATCACTTTTAATTTTTTCCTTCCTTTTCTTTCTCACGCTGATGTTCAAAGTGACCGTCACCGCTTAGACCAAAGCTGGCATGAAAAGTGGTTTGCCTTGTATTAGAAAGAGTGACAAGTGTCATCTCAAATATGCGCTCCTTAAGCTCTGCTGCTGTGCTACTGCAGCAAATAGGAGGAGGGAGAAGATGGTTAAAGTTTTCCCACTGTGAGATTTTTGATTGTGCCAGTCCTGACTGGACGTTGTGTCCAACTAATTCAGCATAGTAATGAAGTTGTGAAAATTATTGACAACATTCAAAAGACTTTCGATTTTGAACATTAAATGTTCCAGAGAATATTTAATGCAGGTAATCTGTAAACTGTATGTGTGACGGAAGAAGCGGAAGAGCAACTCTTACTAGCAACGTATCAGGTTTTTTTGAGGATCTTTTCCCAGGGAGTTAGCAAGAAGGAAGATAATAAAACATTTCCTGAATTGCTAGGTGGAGACTATTTGCTCAGTTCTAGTTGAAAAAATTGCAAGAAACTCTTTGTAAATTTGCAAGTCTTTCAATTAATAGGAAGGGGGAAAATACCCAAATATCTTCTTGTATTTAAGTAATCAATCGTAGGTGGAAATTAGAAGTTTGAGTAAGACAATATTTGAATCAATTATTGAAGTAAGTAAGTGTTATTTTATAGGTTGAAATACCTTTGCCTAAGAAATGTTACAAAATTGCAAACAAAAAACATTTAAAAAGAGACATAGTTTTCAAATATAAGTAGGGATAAAGTTGTTTCAATTAATTAATGAATTTATCCAACTGAAAGGCAAGAAAATTGAAATGCTGAATAAAAGTAAGAACCTCTCAACATTTTGCCTCTTCCTAGACTAAACTGTGGTAAAAAATATCTAGCCTAAAGTAATTTTCCTGGAAGTTGTATTTTTTTTATGTAGGGTTTTTTTGAGAAACAGTGTGAAACTTCTTTCCAAGACGTTCTCTTTCAAACTATTTGGCCATGTGAGATCAAAATGTTCGAGCCCTGTGGTATGAAGCCTTCACAGCTCATCTTGCTCAGCTTATTTGAAAGAAGATCAAGATGTAACTTGACCACTGGCAACAGGAATTTCATAGTGGAAAGAAGCTCTGACAGTAGGGGATTACAATCTTGTTGACACAAACATCCAAAGATCCTACAGAACTACATGGCATTTCTTGAAATACAATACTGTTCCCATGCTGTGAGGGTAACAGAGCTTTTGTTGCATGTACCTCTAATCAGGTTCCCATCCTGGAAGTGTCTTGGTCTCTGCTGTCCTCTGCCTTTGATTGACTGAAATGTCACAGCCCTGGGGCTTGAGAAAAGGTATTTGATTGATTAAGGATGTATGAAATTTAACTTCCCTCAGAAGATGATATGACGGTCCTTTCAAAGCCTATAAAGGATACCAAAATATCTTGTTGAACGGGTTTGGGCTTGCTTGGGGTCTTTTTCATAAAATTTTGAAATAATGGTTTGTTCTTGGGTTTTGGTGGTTTTTTTACTTGATGTAATTACTTTTCTGTAGTAAAATTCTATTTATTTTCTTTGTCTGCTTAACAAAATCCCCCAGGAGCATTCACACCACATTTCAAAACTGATCCCTGTCCTCTTATGAACCTGAAACATTTACTGTCTTATTTTCCACTTTCCTTCTGCAGCAGTTTTCCAGTGTTGTACTGGAAATGATGTTTCAACATCTGCAGATTGAGTCAGATATAGATTAAATGTAGGAGTTTTTTTTTAAACTGGGATTATTTCTGTAACATTTGCCTTTGATAGTCTCCTCATGCAAATTCCCCATCCATCTTTCAGGGACCAAACTACCTGGCTGGCACCCCAATAAACTTTGAAAAATAAAATATTTTAAAACTGTATGGTAAATTTGAAGGCTGAGGTGCTGCGAGTAACATTGATTGGGGTGTTATTTATGCAGTTTCACACTCTCAGTCTAAGTCACACCTTCAGCTGCTGTTGCTGATTCCAGCCATGCCTGTACAGTCTGTGCTCGTGGCTGCAGCACCCAGGATCTGCTCTCCTGTTGAAGGTACACATGTGCAAGTATAACTTTTCTTGAGCTGGGGAGATCATTGCTCTGCAGAACAGAGCCCTGCATCCCCAGGTCACCCGGATGCTCGCTGACAGGGCCATGCTGGAAAGCCTGGTAGAGCCAAAAGCCTTGGCAGGATCACATCAGTTCTCTGGATGCTTCTGAGGGGTGTTAGGGGAGCAGCCAGCTTAAGCAGTAAGCCAGGCTCCTGCCCTGGCTTCCTAACTCTAATTGGTTTTCTGGGGAAAAGATGGTTCGAGTTTTCCTGGTATTCCTTTTGTCACCCTGCAAGGAGGGGAGGGACAGTACTGAGTGCTCATCAAAGGATCTTTTTCCTTTATGCATTTCCAGAAAGAGAAGTATGGAGGACATAGAAGGCTTGGTTCATTGTAGATAGAGCAGCTCATTGTAAGTATTTTTTAAATATTAGAGGGTTCAGAGAACAGAATAATAATGCTTAGCCATAAAATATTTATAATTTATCTATTTATAAAGCTGATAAACAAATAATATCATGAAACCAATTTAAAATGTCCTTTTATTTTTTAAAATCTCAAATTGGTTCAGCTCTCAGGATAATTTCCGCTGTAAATTTTATGTTGCATATTTAATACTATTTGGTTTCAAGTAATTATCTGTTTTAAATCTTACTGTTGCAGTTTCCTTGTATGCCCTAGGGCAACTGTGTATAAAGTTATCAAAAAGATACTATATTCAAAAAGAACAAAATATGTAAAGCTTTGTCATATTTTTACAATCCCATGTATATTTATCATAGTTTCTAATTATTCTTTTTGCTTTACTGCATATTATTAGTTTAATTGAACCATAAACTTTAGACTAATAACACCAATTTGTCTTTCATTATACTTTGCTCTATTAACTTTTACAAATGGGTTCATCTCAGCCACTGATTGATGGGCTCACAGCAACTGTGCTAGATTTCTTGCCCAAACAGCCACGTTGCATTTTCTCTTCTTGGAAGATGCTTTTTCTTTTTTTTTTTTTTAATTTTTTTCCCTTTCCCCCTCCCCCCAGATAGAAGACTTTATTCTTTATTCTTAGAGTTTAAATACAAGATACGTTTTGTAACTTCCCTCTTCCAAACATTAGCCCTTCTGGCAGAAACCACCAGCAGTAATAAGAACTGGAGTTCTCAATTATTTCAAAGGATACTTTTCAAAATAAAATTTTTGGTTCAGAGTCACAGTAAAGTGATATTCTCTTCAGAATTTGAGGAATTTAGATCTTCCAGTGATCTTCATAAGCAGGCATTTCTCTGTTAAGTGGTGGGAATTTCATGAAAATATAAAATCACATCTATCTTTTGGAAAAAAAAACCCCTCATAAATATAAAATGACACAAAAATAACAGAAAACTACAAATTAAAAAAAAGAAAATGCAAAAAAGCTACTATAGGGCCACTTAGCAAATTCATAGTTTGGTTAGGACCAAGAATTTTTAACAGCACAATCCTCATATCCCCTTCTACTTTATTCACAAATCTAATTAATCTGCAGGGTGAAAAATTAGCATTGAAAGTAAGCTGGTCTCTCCCAGCTGGGTCTACTCTTCTCTCTGGTCACCTGGGCCAGCTTAGCAGGCTCAGTGATGCTCTGCCTTGCGCTGTCCTGTCACTACAGGTCAATTCCTTGATTACTGCCCATGTCCTGGGAAGACATCTGGTCCAGTTGTCATTTCTTTGAAATATACAGAAGCAGACAAACCCCTGTCTTTGCTATCATTATTGAGGTTCTGTTTCTCAAATATCTTGCCACATAGTTTTCCCTCACTCATGGTCTTCTTCCACTTAAAAAAACATTTTCTCTTCTGTACTGTCTGTTCTGTTGCTTTCATGCAGGCCTCACATACAATAGCCTTTCTAAGACTCTTTCCAGGCAGAAAAAAAAGGAGCTCCAATCCATCTTTATCCAGGCAGACACTTGCAGTGTCACCTAGACATGCAGAGAAAATGCAGCCACTGCCAAAGAGACCTTCTTGAGTTCAAGTCCCACTGAATATTATGGAAGATGTCAAGCAATTTGAATAAGGGAAAATGTGTGATGCAGAAGTCAGAGACAGATCTAAAGTTAGCTGTGTATCACCACATTCATGATAAAATTATGGCAAGCTGAGGGGAAAAAAAGGTGAAGAATGAATGAAAACAATGACAGCTTGAGAGGCAATCAAGCAGAATGAGAAGAGCACAGGAACAGAGAGGAGACCTACATGAGGAAATTGGGAAGGAAGAAGGAAGAGAATGGAAGTTAAAACCCCTCCAAAAGATATGAGAGGATGCAGGTGAGAAGAAGCAGAGTGAGCTGCAAGCCATGCAGTCTTAGGGCATTCAAAGATCCTCTTCAATAAAAATATTGCAGTTCCTTACTATGGAAATACCTTTTTGTGTTTCTTGGTCAGTAGAAGGTGAAGTGTGCTTATTCCAAAGCCATGGCATCCCAGGAGGAGTGTCCCTAAACAGCAGCCTTTCTGAGGGGGAGATTTACCTTGGGAATTTGATAATCCAATCAGTAATATCCTACAGTAATATCCTGCTCAAAGCCAGTGTCTCACCAGGTAGAGTATTGTGGCATGTTTTTCAATTCAGCTCTTACATGTTGTGGGGTACTAGTGATTGTTAAAGATATGGCAAGAGGGGGTTGAAGCACTAACTCTACAGCAAGAAATAGCAGAAAACTAGTACTGGAAGTTCTGCATTTTCCCACGTCTCCATCACAGTATTTCAGTGTATTCAGATGTCTTCTTTTCTGCACAGCTCTTGCTAGAACCTGTCTGGAGTTCCAGAGTCTGAGCATTTTCAATGCGTTTCCAGTCTTTTGAGGAAATGTTATAATGACTGGGCTAATTGTTAGAAAAGGACACATTTTCTCTCTTGTTGGATTTTGCTTTCTGTAACTTCAAGCAGCATTAGTTTCAATTTAGTGCAGAAGGTAAGGATAACGAAGAGGAGGAGAGCGAGGGAGAGCTGTGTACTGCCTGCAGTAATTGCTGTGGCACAGTAAAGCATGATAGTGGCATTTTATTAGGTTAATTTCTATGTCACTACACTCGGATATTCACAAATGACGACCCAGGCTTGTAAAACAATTACATCATTAAATGAAATATGAGACTTGGTAATAAATAATGCATCTGGAGACTCTGCGTTTGCCATCTGCATTTTGAACATACTCATGGAATACTGTGAGGCTTCAAGTATCTTCAGAAAAAAACAAGTTTGGCTGCAACCTACTTGTCTAAACAAAGGCAGAGATTCTCCAATAATCACATATCTTTGTAGGTCATGGCTTATGAGTAAATTTCAACTATATCAAGGCTCTGGAGAAAGCTGTGAGAGCTGTCAAGTTTTCTAATCTCCCACAAAGCATTTTTTATGTGTATGTGATACATCTTGACTATTTCGTAGCCCTTGCTCAGATTTTGAAATCTGACATGTACTATTGAGATTTTAATGGATTCTTAAAATACCTTACATGCTTTTATTCTCTGATGGCTTTTAATAAGGGAAACAACTATAACTTTTATGATAACAAAGAGGCTTCCTTTGTCTAAAAAAGTCACCACACCCTGTATGTCTCGTAAAGGGACATCTAGTGAGCGTATAACCTTCTGCAACAAAACATAACCTTACTGTATCATTTAGCACCAGACCGTGTGGTTTATCAAGCTACATTTTTATGTAGATAATCCTGTGATTATCTAATTTTTATGTGAAGAAATTATATCTTTACTACCTGCACATTTGAAATGAAAATAAACTTTTTACTAGGCAGCTGTTAACTTCCAATCGTGTTTTCAGTATATATTTTTGAAAGGAGAACTGTAAATATTTTTCAATAAATGAGTTAGCTATATTTTATTATATCTATAGGATCTGCAAATACCATTTACAGTAGAAAAATATAAGCATTTCTTCTTTCACTTGAAAGAAACTTGATGTTTCTTTTTCGTATGTCATGATATCTTTGTCGTTTTTGTTGACAGTCACGACGATGAGTCAGTTCAGCTTTACCATACGTAAACTTTTATTCTGTTCCTAATCTTAACTGATCAAAATAAAAATATTAAAAGGGATAAAACACTCACTGTACCATTCTGAATTAACTGAAATCACTGTAAATTATTTCTTTCTTTTTTTTTTTTTTTAATTTCTCATAATCTTTGCCTCAGTTTCTGTGTCATTCTTCCTGGTGGCAGTGGCAGAGGCAGAAAATGGAAAGTGTCATTTTGCTGGAAGAGAACACACAATTTTCTGATTGAATTGCTCACTGCAGCCATCCGTGTCCTTATTAGTAAGTAATGTAAAGTTCTTACAAAAGCTTATTCTTAGTTTTTAAAAGGGCAATATGGGTAATCATTGTTAATAAACAGAATTTTGATCCATGGTATATTAAAGTGAGAAGAAAGAATTAAACTTCAGAAAAAACCCCCACATTATAATAAGTGAAATACATGTATCTTTGGTTCTCATTGAAATATATATTTAATTCCTGTTCTTGTTACTGAGAGTGTATTTGACCTGTCAAATATTTAAAATGCTAGCAAAGTTTATTGCTGAATTTTGCCAAAAAAAAGTGTAACTATTGACTTTTAGGCTGGCACAAAGTTTTTCACATGTGTAATTAGGAGAGAGGTAGATTACTTTATGCCATGGAAAGAGCATTTTTTACTATGCATCATTTAAACAATTATTTTTGGGACATAGGCTTTTTGACTCAAAAAATTCTGCAGCTTATGAAGTTGTTTGTTATTTTGCTGTGATTTTATACGCAATGGAAGGGTGAGAAAAAGGTCAGCAATAACTCTGCTGTTGCATTTTCACTGGGAAAAACATAATATTGATCGATAAGAAAATGGAAAAAGCACAACTATTAGCGTCTTACTTGATCTTCTCTGACCTTTACCCTGCCATGTTGATTTTATTCTTAAATGTTATGCCTGTTGTTCCAAAGGTTTGTCCTGTTTAGTCTTTTACTTAATTAATACATGATCTTGTTTACTCTTTCTAATGTTAAAACATGAAATTCATTTTTATTCCTTGTTGAACCATTGTCCTCTTTACACTCAGCAATGCACGCTGGATAATAACTCCATGTAGAAATCGGCCTGTTTAAAACTTCTCTTGAATCATAATTGATGGGTACTTAAGTTCAAGAAACTGTTTTTCAGGTTCATAGGATAATTAGATTTAAGGATCTGTAAGCTCTTAAAAAAAAAAATTAAATCTCACGCTCTGAATCTTCTTGGGTGCAGACTGACAAGCGGAATATGTGGTATTGAGCCTCAGTGCTTTGCCAAACATCAGTGTATCTGCTAGGTAGTGACTCCAAAATGTACTCAAGGAAGCAAGAGCTTTACACTGTGGGGACAGTGTGCATACGGGGCTATTTTTGGTACCTGTTTAGTAAAGCACACACTTCCAGGGGTGGGGTATCCACCACGTCTGTGAGCAACTTGTGCCAGCTTCTCAGAGAATTTCTTCCTAATATCTAACCTAAATCTACCCTCTTTGCATTTAAACATGCAGGTGTTGGACTTTTTGGATTGCACCCCTTGCTAAGGAGCAAGTCGTGGCAGCATGGATCTCACACTAGCTGGGACAGGGCACACTTGTGTCCCTGCACTGCAGGAAGATGGGCATTCCTGTCCCAGCCTCTGCCCTGGCTGTCACCTCCTTATCCTCACCCTCCGTCAGCCCATGAAGCACCCATTGTCTTTGGCAATGCTTGAAGAAATAAAAAAGTAACCAAAACCTCAGATGGTGAACTTCATGGTATTTTTTTCTTCCCCCTCTCCTTGCACTTCTTCTAAAAAGGGACAGAAACCCAGCCCCAAACTGACCTATGTCTGAGGTCGTGCATTTGTAGGTTCAAACAACAGTATGGGGAAATCAATGTCAGTAGCTGGGCTTATATCTATGTTCTAAGTTGGGTTTATAACTCCTTTCTTCAGATGCTCTGTAAGAGGAAAAAACCCTGGTCACAAAGTCATTGCACTGTTAGAAATAAATGGGCTTCAGAAACAAGTTAAGCAACTATAATAAGGGCTTTTTTACAAAGGAATCTTTGTCATTTGAATCCAAGAGTTTTGAAATAATTATGAAGTTTGTTCCTGGTAACATTTTAAAACTTCAGAATGGCAGGGAAATTCTGAAGGACGGCAAGTAAATTTGTGCTTTAAAATAACCATTAGAATAAACCTGTGAGGATGAATAGAGTTTATCAAAATAATGAGATAACTGATACAAAAAATAAAGGATGAAATTACAAATCCTTTCAGTTGACTTACTTTCTTTTTTTTTTTACATAGAACAGTTCTTGCTGGCCTCATTTCCTTTCTTAAGAGATGGCGGGCTGATTAAAGGTACCTTTATTATTCTGTTCAGGCTGAATATCTGAACAGTTTTTCACATATTACCATGCAAATTTCTCACTATCATAAGATGATATGAGATGTGATATGTGAATGATAAATATCCAGCAGAGTAATTACCAGAGTATCGTCATCAAGTGTGCTTCCACTGAGGTCTCACACAGACCAGTCCTTGCTCCAGTGCAGCCATAAATCATTAACAAAAGCATATAAGAAATATAAAAGAATTGTTGATAAGGTTTGCAGGTACCACAAAAACAAAACCTGTGGTAAAAAATCATGATGCTGGCTTTTCTCTACACGGTCCTCTTAATTGTTTAATCAACTGTGGAAAAAATAATATCTATTTTAATATAACCAAATGTAAGGCCACCACATAGGGAAAAATAATGCAAAATTTATCATTAGGGAGAGAATACTTTGAGAAGCACTGAGCCTGGAAAGGTAATGATACTTTTTCAGTGGAAATATTTTCTCATCTGGTGCCACAGCCAAGAGGATTAGTGTAAGTCTGTGGATTTACAAACAAGAAATCATGGAACAAGGGGAGAGAGCTGTGTTCTCTCTGTCCACAAAGTTACTGACACCATTGCTAAAATGCAGTCTGATCTCTTTTTCAAAAAAGGTTGTAAAATCTTGCTGAGTGCTCAGAGAAGAGCTATAGGAATGATTTTACAGACAGAAAATTGCACTTTGTAACAAAACCTACAGGAAACCTAAAGTTTCTAGTTTCTCTTAAAGACTCATACTCAAGAGATGTATGTGCCCTGTATACAGTCTCTAACTACCAAAAGTGTTTCCCTTCAGTAAGGCACTTGAATTCAGAAGACAAAAGTACCCATTCCAGTAATGAGAGTATGAAGTGATAACACTATGAATAGAAAGATTATTATTTGTTTTTTAATTTGAACTTTAACATCAAAACTGAATGGTGAGGGTTTTTTCTCTTTCCTAAACACTATACTAGATGAAATAATTGGATAAATTATACAGAAAGCCAGATGATATTCTGTTTTTTTAAATTATTAATCTCTATGAATCTTGCATTCGCCAACGTTTCTCTGTAAAAGTCTTTGGCATATTGCCAGAATAAAAGGCTGAACTTATCATCCATATTTGTTCACATTATTTCTTTCTCAAAGGTGAACAGTTGTTAAACAAACACCACACACTTTTTTTGTAAAAGTGTACTCATCTATCATCATATCATTATTTCCCCAGCTCTTTTTAAGTGCTTGAAAATTGCTTTCAATTGCAAATTAGCCAGGACAAAAAGAAGATGGGCTATGAGATCTCTTTTTATGGAACAGGTATCTGATTTTAGTGACCTGTGATCTCAGATGTTTGTTGTAAATAAGGATTGTATAATAAGGAAAAGGTTGATAGATATATTTATCTAGTGCTGGTTATTCCTTATGAAGCCTGATTTGTTTTCCTCCAAGGTTTTGCATATTTCTTCCACTGTGTGAGGTTAGGAGGAAGAGCCACAGATAAGAAAGTATCTGGAAGACTCAACAAGTTATCTGCCTTGACCTTTGGAGAGCCTTAAAGGGAAGTGTTGTCACTCTGAGGAGATGTAGAGGTCATACTAGGCACAGAGCCAGCCTACAACTTTTTTTAGAGTGTGTCAGAGCCAGGGCAAAGTGAAGACAGACTAGACTTAATCCTTTAACCTAACCTGTCAAAACTGCATCAAGTCAGCTCTGCCAAATCTGCAGCCACCTCATAACTCAAAAAGGTATGCATGAGTGCATTTATGAATTTGCTTTTGAAAAGCGGTTTTATGGTTTGGTATTCACAGCATTATGAAACCTGGCCACATCACTGGGTATGCAAACATAAAGCTAAATGCTGCCAGCTGCATGAGCAATTCATCCCACTGAGGAGTAAGGAGATACGAAATAAGATTATTGCAAAAGGTGATTGTTTTTAAGGGATACTTACTTCCAAATGTAAAAAATGCAGACTTTGAAGAAATCAGGTTTGTTTTAACAAAAACAGTGGAAATAACCTATTTCTGAAATCCACAGTAATAGATAAAGCACACAGCACATTAACCTGGTACTTTATAATCATCGAGTGTGCAGAAAGTACTGCTTCTGTGTAGTGATGATTGTTTAAAAGAAGCAAGTGTTCTTAAGTATTTGGGAGATTTACCTATATGGATGTATGTGTGTTGCCTTCTGTGTATGTATTTTCATGCGCATTTTGTGTGAACCTGCAAGTATTTATAAAAGGAAGCTTCCACGTGGAAAATAACACAAATGAATGCAAAACACAGGGCCATATCCTTACCACTGCAAGTGCTGTTGGCTGACAGTGGCATCACAGCCACGCTCAAACATGACACTTGTCACAGCTCTCTATATGTCTGTGAACTTTAAATCATGAATATACCCTGATGTAAATGAAAAGTGCTAGAAAGCTCATTTTGTGCCATTAATCCTTGAGGTTTTCCCTTAGATGGGTACAAAACAATTTTTCCTCTCCTCAAGGAAAGCTATGGCCTGGGACTGAGGACTATAAAGGTGAAAGATAAGACTGTAACCTGCAAAAAAAAGCTAATTTTTTTTGTCCTGTGTTGGACTCATGCTGCAAACCTACAACCAGGTGTGGGAAAGAGATCACCTTTCCTTCTTTATCTGTGAGGGTTTACATGGTCACTGCCAACAGAAGCACCCTGCAAGCCACAGCACAGGCTCCTTGTCTGACACTGGGACAGGCCAGGGCTCCGGCCGGGGCTCCAGCCCATGCTCCAGTGTTTGTTTAAGCCTTTAGTCTTGGTTCCCTGCAGCACAGAATCCAGCTTGACCCACTGGAGTAGATGGAGTACCCAAGTGGCCCTTGCCAGGTCCCTCTGTTCCCTCACAAATGCAACAGCTACCACACAGAGGGCAAGGCAACCCCTTCTTTCCCAGGGCTGATGGTTCAAACGGCGTGGGGGTTTGTAGGGATCAGGGAGCCTTGAAGAGGCTGCGTGTGTGTCTTGCAGGGGGCTGGTGCTATAAAGAGATCTGTGTCTGTGAGGGACAAGGACAGAGCACAAGTGTGATCTCCCCCTTAATGATCAATTAAATAAGAAATTGTCAAAAGGAAACACAAAAGTGTCAAAATTTTGTTAATAGTTCTTGCTTTTGAGCTTGGAAGAACTGTTAATGGCACTTGAAGATTTTTACACTGGAAACATCAAAACTAGGATGTGGCCTTCTTTTCTCTCAGAAAACGAGTGTGCTCTCATCCTAATGAGTCGTCTGAGCAATTCCAAGGCAGGACAAAGAAATCCTGATATTTACTTTCCACATGGAACGTGACAGATTTGGAAACCTGTGAAAAGTAAACCAAATCATGAAAAGAAAAAGGAAAAGAAAATATAATGCATCGTTGAAAAGAATAGGGATGTCTGAATTATGAGTGAAGTTGAATAAAAATTATCATAAACACATGTGCCAGGGATTTTAATTCATATGTATCACTGATCTCATGTGTAAACTCAATTAAGTAATAAAGAATTCTACTTTCAGAAGGAGCAATAGGTTGGGAGATGTTCCCCTCAGTCTTCTTGCTTTTCTGAGGAATGACTCTGAGAGTCTATTTATATATGATAGTACAATGATCATATTAGGCACAAATATTAACTTTGTCAAAAGGATACAAATTGAATAGTCTAGCTGATTGCTAACAGAAGGAAAACAAGAGCCTGTTGCCATCAAATCAGAATAGGATTGAAAAATACTCAGTATCACCACTATTTCAAAGGAACAGGAAGTGTGTTGTTTCATGCGTAAATTACTGAGGATATTTAATAAAACATACATATAAAATACATATACAAGGACATGAATTGTAATGCTGCCATAAAACTGAAACCTGGATTATCTGTTACTACTGCTTTTGGATAGAAATGAGTCACTTCAGAAGAAATGTTTAGATAAACAGGTTTCCAACTTCAAATGCATACAATGGACATATTTTGACCTACAGTTTCAGACTTTACTGCAAGAACGCCAATCCAGGTCTCTGGGATGGCTGACAACATAACCCAGGCCATAACTCCTGCCTCAAGCCTCTAAAGACTTACGAATTGCCACAGACCTGAATTTATACTCAGAGCTAAGGATTTCCATCTTTCAAAAGATATTTTACCTGTTTTTCTCATTCACCAAGGTCTTTTTTCAGGCTTCTTTCTTGTGCTTTTGATAGAGAACAACACCTCTTAAGTGAGAATGAGTGTTATGAAATGCTTATTTTGTTCCGCAAGTATTAAAGAGCCACATCATGTGTTTCACAAGCAATTCTATAAGAATACCCAGTAAAAAGACAGAAGTTTCTCCAGGACAGGCACTGTAACTTTGGACAGTTTAGAATATACATAGCCATATGTAAAATTAGTCTGTAGATACTAGTACTTGTGTAAGGCAATAAATTCAAGGTGGCTGTGGATTAGAAAGCCTGAAGTAGCTGTGCTTCAACTGCACCTCAGTATGAAAGTTCCTGGCTTTGTTACCTTGGCATGAAGAGCAGAGGAGAAATGGCCTTGCCACACTCCTGTTAAGTGCTTGGTTATCATCCAGTAACTTGAGAACGATAAAGAAGAAAATTAGTTTTTATGTGTCACACGACAATTGCATAATGAAAATGGAGCTCAAAGTAGACTTCGTCCATGTAGTGCTATTTTAGTAAATGGAAAATCAGAAGGTGCAAGTTTGCCATTTCTAACTTGTGTTTTTTTGACAGTTTGCTTGTTTTATCTTGGCCTGATACTCAAATGACAATTGTCACTGGTGACTAAGCATAGCATTGGTACTTTCTAAAGCACAGAGGGCAAAGGACTGTTTACATATTTGACTCAAAAAGTTGAATATGGTGCATGTTGTACTACTGAGAAAGTTACACAGGAAAAGATATCAAGAAGAAACAAGAGATCCTTATCGAACAGCTTCTTGCATGTAAATGTATATTTGCTTCAGGTATTTAAAGCTTTTTAACATGTACTCCTGCAACTGAAACAGAGGAAACGGACAAGGTCTGGTGGCAGGAGGAGCAGGTACCTCTCTCCCAGAACCATGGCGTGGCCTGTGCTGGCAGAGCATTTTGATGTTCAGCTGGCAAAGGAGGAGGCATTGCCTGGGCTGGTGAGAGTTGTAAGCAGGAAAGCTCCTGTGTGGGCAAAAGTCCCTAACTCTGTGCCCTGTGTCTCAGGAAGGAAGAGGTTATTCCAAGGGTCTCAGCAGTGCAGTGCAAGCCTTTGTTTTGAGCTCATTCCTAAGGGTGTGGTGGGTTCTTCTTACTCGGAAGTTGGTTGGTTTGCTAGACGTTATTCCAAGGAGACAAACTTTTTATTCTGATCATACTCAGAAACACCCTCTTTCACCTCTGACAGGAGCCTGATTGCTCTAGTGCTTTAGATCTGAGTTACTTAAAGATATCGAATGAGGCTGATCAGATGCTGAAGGGCTGCCAAGATTACAGACCTGTTGTCTCTATCACTTTTGTTATTAATTATGATAAAGCTGTACAAGCTGCAACCTGGTCCATTCAGTGCAGACACTGGGACAGCTTTCCTCCCTTATAGTCCCCTCTTTTCACTGCTCCAGCTATTCTTAGCCTGGGGAACAGTCCCTTGTGGGATGATTGTCATCTGGTGTATATACATTGCAGCAGCTGACTCAGATAACCAGGAAACTATAACCAGCTCCCTCACTGTCCTGGGAACTCGGCAGCATCAGGGAGTCTGGCCCAGTACCAGGAACGAGAACAAAGCCATGGACTGCATCTTGTAGAAGCAGAACACATGTTTCTGATGCTTCATCACTTCTCAGACTAAGACCATAAAGACCTTTACAAAGCAGTGAAACATAGACAGAAACCCAAATTGTGAAATTGAGACCCAGACTTACAGACAAAGAAAGAGGTGTCCTAAGGATCTTGATGATGTTTGTATGATTCCTGCCTTGTATCATCATTGGCAGGTGATGATACAAGAGGTCTCTGCCTATAAATTACAAAACCAGTAAACGTTCTTTTGAAAGTGCTTCTAACTCCCCTACACATTCCCCTACTGGTCATCTTTTATGATTCTATGATCTTCTGTCAGTGTGTCTGTTCATAGCAAAGCAAGCAGGGCAAAATTATTAAGTCATTAATAACCCAGGTGCAAAAGACTACCACATCCACAAAACCCTTTTCTTAAAGCTTCTATTACTAAATTAATTCTGATCTGATTTCTGAAAATTGGTCTTCCGCAAAAAAACCTGAAGGAAAGGAGGAGAAGGGTTGTAAACAACTGTATGACAGGATCTCACAAAGCAGTTGGGGTCCTGAAACTGGGAGACTTCCTTCTTCTCATGTCAGTGAACAATTCTATCAGATTGAAATGGGCATGTAACTTCACCCCAAAGCTTTAGTTTCACCGGCAGTTGAGCCCACGATGTCTTACTGCAGACAAAAGGAGGAAATCTTGTATACCCCATCCTGGCTTCCTATCCTCCTTCCCCTGCTCTTCCTCCCTGTCTCAGCTTCCAGCTGTAGATCTCTGCCTGCTCTTCTTGATTTCTTTGCTGATTCACATCAGCTCACTAAAATAGCAAAAACCCTATTTTTTTTTCCATGGGTTACTTTTCCACTGTTTTGGTGGACCAAGTTGGCTGATGCCAGAGCACCCTTGGCCTCTGCGTTTTGACCCACAGAAACAGCTGAGTTAGAGCAACACATTTCTACCCACCTGCAAAAGCGGGAGAAGAGCCTGGGGCAGCGTGCTCCCTGCTTCTTGTCCTCCCACTGCCTAACAAAGTTTTGGTTGCTCCCTCTGTTGCACCTGAAGGATGGGGATAGGTTCAGCCCTTGTTTTATATAAAATTCTTGGCTACATCTGAACCTAAGGTCTTCCCGCTATCAGCCATTCAAAATTACAGCACTGCTGTTCAAACAGAGCACTAGAAGCAATTAGAGGAAGTGCTCAGGGCAGATTCCTCTCAGCCCCGCTGTGCAGGGACCCTTTTCCTGAAGGCCTGATAGAAATGTTTTCCTCAGCGGCCAGTGAGCTGCAATTCCAGGCTTCTCTTGACAGGAAATATTTCTGCCAACTTTGCAAGTCTCGCCATTGTACCATGACCTGTCATTGGAGTCTTCCTGCCACTGTTTCTGCTTTGGGGTTCCTACAACTTTCTGTTGGAAAAGTAAAAATCCCTGGTGGTGATCCTGACTTGGCCCTGGTACAGTTTTTTGCTCTCAGCTTTTGTTCGTTACTATCCAGCATTTAGCTAACTTCTGTTCCTCTTGAACTGACCTGGCAAGGAAACCCTACATTTCAAGAAGGAGTTAAAAGGCAGTCAACACACCAGGGCTATTTGACTTCAGAGCCAAGTCTAGATCCCAGGGATCAATGAAGTTGTCTCCTCACATTCAGAGACCCCCCAGCAAGCTCTAGGCAATCTCCCAAAGCCTCAGTGCACAGATCTGTGCAGAACAAATGCAGGCTGTGGACAATAAGCAGCAGTGGGCAGCTGTTCACACTCTGGAGGTGTAGGAGGCATGAAGCTAACGCAAGAGAGCACGGCCACTCAGGAGCTGGTAGCAGGTTTCCCCACTTATCACTGCTTGCCTTCATCTGTCCTCATGTTAGGTTCAAAATACCCCTTTTCCTCAGGTAGTGAGCAGGAAAGACATAGATACTTTTTGTTCTTTATTGTAGGGCCATTTAAGGGAAATTACTTGTCTAAGAAGGCACTCTGAGCTTTTGGGAGCTACTTACAGCTACCACTGTTATGAGTGAATGGAATTTGGGAGGAAAAAAAGAGAAGTTGGAACTGAGGTTGAGGCAGGGAAGTTTCTTTGGGTATAAGAGGATGTAGAAGAGTGACAGTGAGAAACTGAGAGAAGAACAACAGTGTGCCTGGTGGGAACAGTGCCAGTCCAGAACTAGGATGAGTGATAAGGGGCATGGGAAAGGAGGGAGAAGAAGAAAGAGAAGATTATGATTCATGAAAGCAAGCCAATCCACCTTTCTAATTCTGTGGCATGTTCCACTTTAAAACCTTTTGTGTGGTATCAAAGCAAAGACTGTATCACACAGCCTGAGCAGCCACCACAGCTGCAAGCTAGCAGGAAAGGGAAGAAGTAGCAGCACGCCAGTTAGGATTGCAGGATGCTGATAGCAGGCCTTGCAGGGTGGAGAGGTATGCTAGCAATGTCTCCCTTATTTCAACGGGTGTGAGGGGTGCTTAGCTCCCAGCTTTACTTGTGAAGATTAATGCTGTTGCCTCTTAACTACTGCTTTGTGGAAAGTCCAGAGCAAAAGACACAGGCCGGCTCAACAGAGAGTGCTGTTCAGGGAGAGACAGGGAAGTGACCACCATGTGTCCAGATTATTTCATACTTAGGCATTTTGTCTGAACCAGAGCTGAGAGCTCTGTGTTTGGGTTAAGAGGAGTTTGAGAGTGCTGCTGGAACAGCTGGAAGGAAGCTCCAGCCAGGCTGAGTTACACACAGGTGCTGTGTCCTGGCCCCACAATGTTAGGGCACCACACCTGAATGCTTAGACAAATCACTTTTTATTCTGCACGCCCTATTCTGCTCTTGAAGGAAAACTGAACAAGCAAGGAGGGAGTCAAGATCTGCTGCAGCAATCCCCTGCTGTGGGTAATAAAGGGACAGGGACTGGGAGAGTGAAGGCACAAGCCTATTTCTCAGTTCAAACAAAGCTTCAGTGGCCACAGTTGTGCTGAGGTCTCCTGTACAGGTCAGCTCCTGGGACTTCCTTCAGGGTGCTATTAAAAAGAATCTAAATAAACAGATCTGTATTCAGACAGACCTGAACCCATCACCAACATGTGAGAATGAAGTAACAGCCAGTGAGTAGGAGAGCTCTTGAAAGTACTTGCCTAAATTCACAGCAAGCCCCTGAGTGGGATTCCTCTAAGCCATTGTGGATACTGAAGATCAGAGGACCTGCCATAGGAAGCATCTTTTTCCACTGGCTGTAGAGGAAGTTAGAATTGATTAGCTGAAACAACATATTTTTTCACTCCTCTGCAGGTGGTTTCTCCACTCTTCTCATTATGCAGGAACAAATTCTCTGTGGGGCACAATGAAAAAGCTGAAATTTTAAAAGTAAGAATCGAAGATGAGGCAGTAAGCCACAGACTTCCACTGCCTTAGGATGAGACACTTTAGTTACTGCAAAGAAACCTAATATTTTTGAAATGTTTAAAATCCTGTATTTCTGTTGACTTTGATGGGTTAAAAGAAACAAACTATTTATTTGTTCATCTTCTGTCTATGGGTTTAATCAGATATAATCCGTTGAAAAAGGAAAGTTTTGGAAATACTAACAGGAAAAACATAAGCTGTCCTAATATTCTGGTGTCTACAGCCTTTTTCTACTTAAAGCATTCTCTGCTTTCCCTTAAAATTTCAAAGCCTTTGAAATAATTTTTGCTTTGCTCCTATTTATAAAGAGTATCCAGAGAAGAGGTTGGGGTTATGGGTTTACACGATCTGCTCTGCATTTGAAGACAAACCATAGCCTTACATTTGTTCACATAAATGATATGATGAATAATTATGAAAAATGATCCAATTTGTGAAAATTACAATCAGGTCATGTACATTATGGGGAAAAGAACCAAATTAATTATGTACAGTATGTAGCTGTCAAATACCAACAACATCTGTAATGAAAAGTCAACAATATATAAGGTACCAGCTGATTTCTATAAATTTTTCTGGATGTTCATGTTCCTTGGATTCCCAAACTCCTGTACCCCAACTTGTCAAGCTGTATTTGTAAAACGTTGGGCCAAGATTTCAGAGAATGTTTTAATGAGGATTTTTGTTCTGTAGGGTCAAAACCACAGTCTGGCTACCCATGGTGGCACCCTCCTATGAAGCTGGATTGCAGGGCTCAGCAAAACTCCTACCAAAACTGCAGGCAATTACTGAGTTCCCAGTTTTGGAAATTGAACTTGTTGTGACAAATAGGCTAACTGTGAATCAGTTGTACCACCTGAAAAGGTCTAAAGAGTAAATAATCTTTAAGAATTTTGGTCAGTGTGGCATCATCAATCCCTTAAAATATAATAGTGGAGTCACTGATATTACTGGTCCACTGTAAAATTGATTTTGTGTGAAAAATCTGTGAATTTTTACTGTACTTGTTTGTTTTCTTTATAATTAAACTGTTTAAGACTTTCTAAAATTTACTCTCTTTCCTAGAGACTATAAAACCATCACTATACCTGAATTGTGCTAACAATTAAAACATGAGCAGTAATGAATGAAAAATTGCTAGAAATGGCAACATAAAAGCCCATCTGCTTTTCAAAATTGTTTTACATACCCAAAGAAATCTAGAAACAGAAGCAAGTGTGTCAACTGTGAAAAGTGAGACCCTCAACTTTCAGTTGAATTAGCTTCTTTACCCTTAGGTGGGACGACTGTGACCAAATTCAAATTGTATTCCAATTATAACTTTGGAAGTTGCTAATAGAAAAATAATAATTTTAAAGTACCTGATCCTAAACTTAGACATATGAATTTTTACTTTGTTTTCAAAACCAATAATCTCATGACTCAGTGTGCATATTTACTTTAAAATGGAAACCACACATTTTGTACAAAATACAGATTAGGAAGAATAAAAACCCATTTCAGTATGGACTGGGTGTTCACAGCAGACTCACTGGGGAGTTTGGTCTTACAGTCAATGACCATGTATTTCCATCTGCTTAGTTTTTCTTATATGATTACCTTAAAAGAATTCTTGCCATATGTCATTTGAATCCTTTGGGACCTTTGAAAGAAAATGAGAGGACTGCTTGAGCAAGGTTTGTAAATATATATGTCTGTCCATATGTATTAAAGTATACAGATAGCTTTAATCTTATGCCATACTTAAATTTATTAAAAATAAATGAAATGTACCAAATTTTATTAAAGCTAAAGTATGCAGCTTGCATAGTTTATTTCATTTAGCTTTTGCTGACATGTATCTGTAAGGGAACAAGCTCGAATATTTATATTAAAAGAATGAGAAAAAATTCAGAAGTATGCCCAGCAGAAACATTTCCTTTTCCACTTAAAGAGATATATTCATGCAAATATCTGACACAATTCAAGTAGGACTTCTTTCCTTTATATAATCAATGTAAATAATTGTGGTAATCAAGAAATTGATATTGCTTAAACCGGACAAGGTTATACAAAGTACTATGCATGATTTGTCATGCACCTTTCTTAGTGCACAACAATCCCACCCTAAATTACTAGCTCACTTCTTTCCTAATCTGTAATCCTAATACTGTCAAACTGCACTAAGCAACGTAGATCATGACTGGCATTTACGTGTTTACCTGGTAGGCAAGTTCAGTCCAGTTCAGTTAAAGCAAATTATGGGTCACAGTGAGAGTGAGCAGATTCTGTGATACTTGTTTCCTTCTGTGGACTTCAAAGGGGCAGGGCCAAGACCCAGTGGGCAGGAACAAAATACAGGAGAAATCAGCATTCAAGAGGAACAAGATACTGAACTTTTAAAGCAAAATTAACATCAATATGGTCTTCATAATTGCGTGTTTCTTCAACCAGAATCTTCAGGACCTTGCAGAAGAAGAAAGGAGGGATGGGATGCCCGAGTCTGGTCTGAGTGAAGCTTTTTCATCAGTATTATTTATGCAAGTGTCAAGGCCCAGATCTAAAAGGAAGAAGAACCTGCTCAACTACTTTGCAGTTCAGCAGCAGCCTACAGTGAAATGTGCTGCAGAAACAGCTCTAAGTGAGGGTAGCAAAATGGTCCAAAGTGATTAACTCACATTTCTCAGAGAATTGCCCAGCCTTTAATCAAAACTCTCAACACAAGTGGCAGCCTGTCATTGCTGAAGCTGTTAGATAATGTGCAACTGATTAAGAGCGTATATTGTGTTTTTGCAGAGCGTACTCACTGAACATATTCAGTCTTAAATTAGTCTTATTGTTGCCACAAAAAGACTTGGTGACATGGGCTATACACTAGAGTACCTTCTGTTTTTATCCCACACTTGAATCTGCATGTGGAGTGGATTCAGTCTCTTTGCTCTGGCTTTGAAGAAGCAGGCATACTTTTTTGGAAGCTGGATGCAGTAATCATGGCCATATATCTATCTTCAGTTCAGGAAGTCTCACTGATGAGAAATGTGCCAAAGCCTGCCTTTAAGATGGCATTAGCTGACTCAGTTTCGGTAACATACGCAAAGTCAGGAACTTATCCTTTTCCAGATCACAAACAATTAATATATTACTTCCTTCTGGCAGAGCATTAGTCAGGATAAGTCAAGAGGAAGGCTGAGAATCTTGTCTCCTTACATCTCGGTGCCTGAAGAATTTATAGCAGTTAAAGGCAATGGAATGAAAATAAAACACTTCCTTACATCCTTTTCTTAATGTTGTCCTATTTGTAGAGCTATCTGTCTACCAGTCAGCTACCTCAGTGACAGCAGCTATCACAGCTCTGTAACAATACTTCCCATCCCATTTCTCCTGGCCATCTACAGAGCCAACTGCTTAAAAATAACAACCCCAGGGGCATCGCAGCTGAAATGAGGTATGCCCAATAGAGGAATCTCTGCAGCTATCTTTGCAAGAATCCTTCTTTGTCTGTACCTCTCCCACATACATAGCCTCACACAGCAGACACCCACTGGGAAAAACAAGCTGCTGTTATTTCTTGGTCCGCAGAATCTCTTCCTGTGCTCACCTGACTTTGTATCAAATTTGGGAGCATGCTTTCAGTGCACAGAACATTGCATTTCACCACTCTCCTGTAGGTGATGCATCACAAAATGAAATGTCCCTGATCCACTCTGTCCCTACGTGCCCTACCACTGGGATTAGAGAGAGGAGGATGCCAGCAGTTGCTCACAGCCTGTCAAGAATGGGCTGCATCCTTTCTCTAGCAGTCCTGGGAGCAGAACTGAGGAGACTTCAAGACACATCACACTGTCCCCACCCTGTGGGGTCCCTCACACTCAGGAGTAACCAACCTCTTCATTCTTCAGCACCCAGGCCTGAAGTTAGGTTATGAAGAGTTGGGGATGTCTGCAAAGAGTTGGGATATTGAAGTAGCTGTAGTCAGCTTGGGAGATAACTCTGAAAAGCAGAGTGCTGGGCTAAAATTCACCCCAAACCATCCCTTTATGAGGCTGATCAGAGAGAACAGTAAGTAAATAGGCTGATTCTCCCATGCATTTTGACTCTGGTTTTCAGACTGATATTGTAATACTGTTTGCCTGGATTAAAAACTGGGAATTTTCAGTGATATAATTGGCCCAGTTATGATCTTCAGGATTAAGAAACTATAGTTTTGAAGTAGTGGCAGCTGTAAATTAGTTCTACACATACCATGTCAAGCCTATTTTTTTTATTGTTATTAACTGGAGAAGGATGGCATGAAGGAATGGTGCATGCATAGTTAATTAAAGCCTTTCCAAAAGCAGGAGTTTGGTGTTTGCAGGAAGCAGTGATGGGCATGTTTCAAGAGGCTGGAACATTATCTGCTTATGGTGTTTGCTTTCTTCCTACTCATACTATATGTGTGCAGTCCCACTTTCCCAGATTTTTATCAGTCACTTCCAGCAACAAGGAAATTTTATTTTCTTGATGCACAACCTAGTTTCTATCTTGTTTGCTTTTCAGCTTTTTCTTTATTGTAATGGAGATTCACAACAGAATAAGATGCAATATGGTGTACTGGTGGAAAATTCAGGCTTAGATTTGTGCATCTTGTTCATCCATAGTTTGGGATCAGGATTTGGTATTCATGGCCTTTTGTTTTGCTCTTACCATGGAACAAGGCTCATTTCCCAGAATCACTTGAGCATTTTGTTATAAGTTCCTTCCTCTTCAGTCAGCTTGCCAAATTGGCTCTCTCTTGTTATTTTTTTAGTGATGATAATTTTTGTATGTCCTTCATTTCAATTCAAAAGTCTTACTTTAGGATCTTGGCAAAGTTTATTTCATTAAATGTAATGAATGTGTGAAATGGATGTGTTGTGGCCGTTTCCAGGATTACCTTTGTTTTACATAGTTGTTCAAAATTGCAGAATTCAGCCAGGTACTGACAATGCTTCCCATCCACAGTGGTAAGCACAAACTTGAATCTGTGAGTACAGGTTCAAGTGAAGGACATTTTGTTCCTACCTGATTTTTCTTCCTTTTTCATCACTTCTCCTAAAAAAGAAAAATTCAAGCAAAGGAAGAGAAGCAGGAAAGATTTGTACACAGCAAGAAAATAGTTGTATTTGAAGACCTTTTACAGACTAGGTCGTGTGGCAGCAGAGGGGAGAAGAGAAAAAGTCCTTCTTTCCTTCGAGGTTCTGTCAACCAAGAGAGGCTTTGCATTTCTCCAGATGGGAAGATAAAGAGAAAACTCTTGATGTTTCTGTCCCCTGTGTTACTGTCAGAGGAAAGAGGCTTAGTGGAAATGTTTGGCAGTAAACCTGAAAGTAAGTTTGAGAATCTGACTTCTGGCCTCCACATTTGTTGATTCCATTTGCTTCAATTTAATACAGAAGTAAAATGACGTGAACTGGCCTGCTTCACTAGAGCACCCCATTTATATATCTAAAATCCTTAATCTAAACCAGTTACATGTTGTGAGGTTCCTTCATGTGCTTTGTGAGTGTTTTAGCCCCCAAATTTACATGCAGGAACTGTGTCAGCAAGGAGTTTACCCTACACACATGAGGATCTTTCCTGCTGTCTAATACAGTATTATAAATCTGGAGAAGCTCCAGTGAAGCTGGTCTGAGTTAAAGCTGACTAAGTCTGGTGTAAATGAAGGCAGAAATCAGTACTGGGTTGATGCATGGACTTAATAAACACCTTTCAATTCCCACCATGAAAACTTTGCATCCCCTGGTCCCATCCTGTTTTCCTTTTTCTCTAGTGAATCTTCTGTCGTGGTGGGACTTTCTCACCTTACTTCCCCAGTAAATTCAACATGCATACATTATTTTTTTGGTTGCTGTTTATTTCAACTACTGTATGCCAAACCTACCTGTGATAAAGAGACTACAAGACCATCCAGGCTGGTTCAGATGTGGTTCACTTTTACCTGTAAGATTACGAGATTGACCCTTTAAGGGAGCAGATTTCTACTTGTTTCTCTCTGAAGGTTGTAATCAAAGAATTAAGTCATGTACACTGGAGTTCGAGGAAAATAAGACTCAAAAAATTGATGTTATCAGTATTTGATCACATATTTGACATTGGGCTAAAAGACAACATCTCCCAGCTTCTATCTCCTTTGCTTAATTGGTTGGAGTATGGTGCCAGTAACACCAAGGTTGTGGCTTCGACTCCTGTATGGGCCATTCACTTAAGAGTTGGACTCCATGACCCTTGTGGGTTCCTTCCAGCTCCGAATATTCAAACCCCTTGTGGTTTGTCAGGCATTTGTGTCACAAGGTTGGGGAGAAGATGATGGTACTTTCAAAAAGAGGGCAACCTCATGGTGTGAAGTCTCAAAAGCAAAGCGTTCTGTTCACAAGGCTACCAACAACCAATGTCACGAGGGCGGACGTCTGTGACATCACCTTCACATACAGCGTTCATGTGAGCTGTACTCTAACCAGGACAGAAGAAAAAATACCATGCTGGGCTCTATATACCTTCTGTAAGGTCCAGGCTGGTCACTTTTCCTGTTGGAAGGTGCGGAAGGTGCGGAAGGTGCGGAAGGAAGGAAGGTGCGGAAGGTGCGGAAGGAAGGAAGGAAGGAAGGAAGGAAGGAGGAAGGAACCCCACTCACAAAGGATTCCCAAGCACTTCCCTCTTTATTCATTTCTTCTACCATGGAAGTATTCCACTTCAGCTCATTCCCTGAGCACTGTCTTACCTTTCCAATAATTTTCTCCTTGGCAAAAATACTAATATAGTGAACCTGTTTGTTAGCTGAGCACCTTCATACTGAGGACAACAGAACTCATACTGAATAACTTCTCAGGTCATTAAAGCCCAGTATCAATAGATATCTTGATAGAGAAGAGAGCTTTAGGAGATACATCAGCCTTTGATGTAGCACCTCTCCTGTTATAAGGACATAAGTAAAGTGTTGGTTATTCAGCTTCATTCTATATTTCTAGCAAATGTTTCAATTCTGTTTCACAATACGATGCACATAAAAAATATTTGATGAAATCTTAAGTATTTATTTTTTAATTGTTTGATTTTTTGCATTCTATATGAGTCGTATAAATTAAAGAAATACTGTTGAAAGTAGGTGTTTCCTTGGTTCCATTTAATTGCCAGCATCATCCTTTCCAGTGTTTCAGACAGGATTTCTGAGGTAGTCTTTGAAAAATGACCTGATTATTATTCCACGTAAATCACTGAAAAAATGCTCACCAACTACAGCTGAAACCCATTTCAAAATTTAAATAATGACATGCTGATTTGGAGAAAGGAGATGGAGGTAAAACTGAGAAGAAAAATATTTTTATGCCCTTGCTTTAGTCTAGCCAAATGAATGAGTAAAAGAATTTTTTAATGTCAGGAAAAAAACCCAAAAACATTAAGAGAACATTTTCCTTCCAGATATTTCCTTCATTTTCATGGTTTCCTTAAACTGGGATGGACAAGAAATAGCTCTTGAGTGCTGTAAGTAGGTCAATCACTGTTCCCATGCCCAGACCACATTCCCCACTGTGGGAAGCAAGATACCAGCGGGGCTTGCATATATGCACTCTCTCTAGGTCGCATGGAGGCTTCTTTCTTTCCTCCCTGAAAACAGTCCCATTTCTCATTGGAGTGGGGGCACACTGGGAAGCAATTACTATCATTTGCTTTTGAGTTGCTCCCAAGCATTTCCTCTTCCCTTGGTTCTTCAGGCTATGTTAAATGTGTCTTCAAGTTCTAAGCCAAATTCAGGTTTTGCTATACAGTCATATGGTACAGGAGACCAATGATTTATGTATTAAACTGCCTCCAGACATATATGGTTGCTGTGTATATTAAGACTGCTTTTTGGAGGGTGCCTACAAATCCAGGATTATTATCTGCTGTGATGCCATTTCACAAGGATTATGAAGAGAATGGTTCCCACTAGTCCTAAGCACCTCACAGCCCTTTTGACAGTAAATATGAGTGGAAACATGCCAGATGTCACATTTCAGGACTGGTGTTTTGACCATTAGCTATTCCATTAAGAATAGCTTCCTCTTTAAGAACAAGCACAATTATTTTTTTTTTTACCACACAAATAAAAATGTATAATTTGACCATTAACATTCCTCCATTCTTCACTTTTTTAAAGGACAAAATTACATGCTCAGCCCTTAAGAGACACAGGACTCAGATCCAAGCTCATTGCTTTGCAGCCAGAACTAACTTCATCTAAGTGGGGACCAAAACATTTTGACTTTGGCCAAAACACAGTGGTGTTTGAATGATCTTTTCTCACCTCATTCATCTAGAAATCACACTCATTTAAACAATTTCTGATATCTCACAAAATCAGCAAGTTATAATATTTTTTTGCATTTTACAGGATTTCTGCATGAAATGGTACAATGTGAGCATTAACTCTTTTCTTGGCATTTAACTGGATACACTTTCGCACACGCAAGCCTTCATATTATTTGAAGGTCAGATTTAAATGGAAAAGGCAAATGTGTAGCAAAAAGACTGCAGTAAGTCAGAGTCTCTTTCTGAACCATTATATCTTAAAAATATATAATCAAAATCTTGCAAAGTCAAAGTCTTCTTGGACCCCTCTCCATGTGGCCAGTGGGAAGGAGATGCTACACTGGGTCGTTTGACTACAAATTAATTACGTGACTTTAATAGTCAAATATTCACTCAGGATGAAAAGAAATGTGCTCCTACACATTAGTGGATAATGTGTGAATCATTTCATCTATCTGTCTTTTAATTAGACGGCTATAAATAAGATGGCTCTTGCAAGGTGCTCAATAATCAGATTACCTAAACACTAGCTGTTTCCTAGATTAGCATCTACAATTATGAGAGATAGCTACAGATTGTTAATTGTTAGTGTTTCTTCTATTATTATTATTATCATCATCATCATCATCATTTAAGGAACAGGCAATATGCCCCATTGCAATTTTGCATGCATGTCTGGGAAAAAAAAGTAGATGACATAAATTGCATGCATAATCTCAGGAGACAATCATTTTAAATCTTAATTGGCTGCCTTTTAAATATCATTTAAGGTCTCGTTTTCTCTGCCTCTCTCTCTCTAGTTAAGAAGGTGTTGTGTCAAAGTCTATTACCTTGCTGGACGTCTTGCCTCTAAGTTTTTTAAAAAAATAGAACCATCAGCAGAGGTTTGAGAGGTCGATAAAGCTTTTAGATTTGGAGATGTTTTCAGGGAGCCCATTTCCTGCGGCTAAGAGTTGTTAATGGAGCTTAAGGAATTATCTTATGGCTTGGGCTTGGAGAGCCGTATATTTCTTCGCTCCTGTTCCCTTGTCGAGGCTGAATATGCTCCTGTCAAACTCGCTTAATGAAAAGTAACGCGTCGCTGATTACAGTTTTATTTGGGCTCTATGTAAAAAGCACTGTTAATTTAGCATCCCCTCCTTTGTGTGTTTGAATTTGCCATGGCTGAATGATTTAGAGTCTCTCAGTTTCAAGACGTTTCTCTATGATTTTTTCCCCTCCTCTTTCTTTCTCAGTCTGCCTTTATATTTCTGCTTTGTACAGACATACGAGCTGCACGGCTTTCCCTTTCAGCCCTGCAGCTTCCTCTAAAGCAGCGGAACCTGATCTTTGACTTGTGCTATTGAATCAAATGGCAAAATTAATTTCTCACATTCTTTTGTTCATATTTTTTTTAAAATCAAAACAACCAAACAAGAACCCTTTTGAAAGACGTCTGCATTTCATGGCTGATCTAAGTCATAAGGTTTGTGTATTAAAGCAAGAAACTGTTTTCCCTCCCCCTTAATTGATACAGTCTCCTCTCAGGATGGGCAGTGTTTTGGTGTGAGCGCACACAGGCACAGACAGATTTACCAGACCCGAGATACGGCCGGTCCCCTGGTCTGGTAGAGCTCTGCTCTTATTATACAGCAGTCATAAACTTACTCAAACTTGTTTTATAACAACAATAACACGAAAATGAAGAGATGAAGTGTTAATCCGCTTTTCTTTTGGCTTCTGGTATTTCAGTGCGCCTGGGTTTTCCCCACAGTGTTACCATCTTCATTTTAAGTCCGAAGGAGAGGAGGAGGAGGGAGAGGGGAGGGTGTTGCCTCCCAAACAACGGGATGTCCAAATTGAATCCTGGACCTAGCCAAAGCCGGCCAGCAATGATTTGTAAAATGACTTATATAGACTTGCGGGGTCACCCGCCGGGAGCCAGCCCAGGGCGGCCAGGGGGGGCCGGCGCTCCGCAAAGTCAGGGACCCGTTCAGGCTGAGAGAGATTTTTGGCTGCTCGGTGGACGAGACCTTTCCTTGCACACAGACACACAGAGTCCACACACACGCGGCTGCCGCTGTGTTAGGAGAAAGAATGGAGTCCCCTTCCACTCCACAGAGCCTCTGTCGCATGGAAACCGCAGCCCACCGGGAGCCCCCGTGTCCCCTCCAGTCCCTGCACATCCAGCAAGGCTGGCACACACAAACCTCCCCGCTTTAACATCACCCTCGCAGCCAGAGGGGTTTATGTCCCATCCCGCTTGACTCTACCAATGGTTTGAGGGCAGCCCGAACACTCGCCTTTCTCCCCTTCCCTCTCCCTAGCCTCCTTCATCCCCGTCTCTTTAGTTTGGCTGAAAATAATTTGCTTTGTCTAAAGGGTTTCAGAGGCAAAGCTCGCCGGCCGCCCCGGCTGCATTAAAATTCCTGCCGGCCCAGCCTTTAGCTCAGATCGCGGCTCCCCCGAGACTCCACTTTCGCTATTACTGTCAAGTACCCTTGACTCTTTATTTTTGCCCTTTTATCTATTACAACTAATTCGAGTTCTTTTGCCCTTTTCAGTTTAAGACGTGGGCTTTCTGTAAAGCCTTCCCCTGCCATCGAGCTCTCCGGGTGCAGAGCCTTTAGAAATTGAGGGGTTTACTGTCAAAATGAAAATTTCACTTCAAATTATCTCGGCTGATGCACGTTTTCCAAGCCGGGGGCTCCTGTCTGAGCCTTTTGACAGCCAGATCAGCAGAGGGGTTCAGTGATCTCGATAATATCATCCAAGAGAGCGAAAGTCAATACAATGACAGGGAATATGACTGGATACAATCCAATTACGGCTGCTCGCAGAGAGGGGAAGGGCTTGATCTGATCTCCGCACCTGGATTCCTTTATTCAGTTCTTTCACTAACAGGTCTCGCTATAAACTTCGCAGGCTGGAGTATGTTATATTTTGGCTGAGTGTTGTCTCGGCTGCGCTTATAGTTGCCTTTATATATTTTCCCCCTTTATTGTATTCTTATTTATTTATTTATTTATTGTGGAGGGAGGCGGACTGGCGGGGAGTCGCTGGGATGGGATGGGCGAGAATGCTGGGAGGCAAGGAAGGCTCTTCTGCTTGTCCCGATGTCAGCTTGGTCCTTCGGGTGCTCTCGGTTCTACCCTGCAGCGCCGGGCGCCGAAGCTCAGGGGTTTTAGGCCGGCCCGGG
>VYXC01013306.1:1366459-1376878 GCA_013397175.1 Platysteira castanea
GGGGGCGGGGGCAGGTGCCGGCGGTGACCGAAAGCAGGTCAGGGCAGGAGCGCTTGCTCCCGCTTGTCCTCCGTCCTTATGCGCCCGTCCCTCCGTCCGGCCGTCCGTCCCGCCCGGTCTCAGTCGCAGGCTGCCACCGCCACCGCCACTCTCTCCTGCAGAGAAGTTACGCGGCCCCGGGGCTGGGCGAGCCGGCAGCGAGCTCCCAGTCCGAAATGCCTTTCCCGGTGTGCAGCCCCCCGCCACCCTCTCTCAGTCCCGGGCGCCCAGGGCCGCTTCGGGCTCCGGCCCGGTGTCCGGGGCCACGCAGCGCCCGGGATCCCCGCGGGAGCCTGTGCATGACAAGTTCCACCGCGCGCTCGGTACTTTCTTTTCTTAATTGTTTGTTCAGCAGGAAAAGGGACAAATCGGGATTGACAGAAGGGGGAGGAGGGATCAATATCATTCCTGTTTAAAGGCGTGAGCCTGGGCAGACGTCTCAATAAGACAGAGGAGGAGAAAAAGAGAGTATTATATCCTACCTAATTAAGCGAAGACAAAGAGGTGTGGGGAGAAAGGTTCAGCAGAGGTGGGGTGGCAATGGGAATTTTTAATCCGGTGTCTTCCCACAGTAACCACCAAGGCTGAACAGTAACGTTAATAGGGAACATCTGTACATGGACAGATTTATTCTTGCCAGGGTTCTTTCATGCCTGTGTCATTTGCATGGCCCCGTACTCGTAATGTTCGACACACGCTGCACCTTGTAGTGCAATGACAGGGTAAATCTGATGAACGCTGAAACTGGGAAATCCTCTTCTCTTTCCCCTTTCTCCCTCCTCGGATTGCCCTTGAAGCTTTCAAGGCGGGGAAACCATACGGAGAAGGAAAACGTGAGCCTTCTCCCCATTTGCACTTGTAAACAGAAAGCCAATCATGCCACGAGCCTTTGCATTTTAAAGCGGAGTAACAAATCCACAGCGACGTGGATGCCCTGGTTGCCCGCCCAGGGCTGCCTCCCCGCCGGCGGGACGAGGGCTCTGCGATGTCCCCTGGGAGTGNCATTTATCTCCGCGAGTCAAGACTGAAAGGCGCTAAACTTACAGGCAACTCTCCCTGCCTCTCTCGCCGTCTTTGTTTCCCTCCCGCTGGAGGAGGCGGGCTGGGACGTCGGCGTAGCCCTGCGCGCAGGAGACGGGCNCGGGTCTGGACTTTTCCTCTCTTCCCCCGGGGAGCCTGTCCCTCTGGCGCTACCCCCGGGCTCCCGCCCCGGGGCTGCCCCTGAGCCCGGCCGACTGCCCCGGGGCAGCGTCCTGCCTGTGCGGCGGGAGCCGCCGCTGTCCCCCGGGGACCCTGCCCGCCCGGCCGAGCCCGTGTTNCCTGTACCTGTCCCCCCGGCCGCCTCGGCTTTATTCATAGCCCGGGGGCAGCGCGGCGGAGCCGGGCGCCGCGGAGCTGCCGGGGACTGCCTGGGCCAGCGCCCCCCGGCCGCGGGGAGGGGGCAAGGGGGGGCGGCGNACCCGGACCTCTCAGGGTCTTCTGCCAACCCTTTCCCGGTCCCCCGCACTGGGTGCTCGGCCAGAGGTCACCTCTGCTTTTCCCGACAGCAAAGTTTCCCGACGCGGGGGGGGGAGCTCCGGTGGTGAGGGGCTGGGGGGTTGCCGGATTCAGCTGCCTCCCTGGCCTGAAATATGATGTTCAAGGGCAGGAGGCATCGTTCAAAGAGTAATTTTTTATATTAACAGTTATCACCAGTAACAGTACATTAATATGAGTCTTTTGTAATATAACAACCTCAGGTCCACAGGATCAACAACGAGATTAATTATTTCAGTGATGCTTAAAGGAAGTGAGCAGACTCGAGTCTGTCTTTTCCAATTTGCTCATGTCGACCTGCATACCTTGGAAATTGCCATCCGTTGCCACTCCGAACTATGCAGCAGAAAGCACGGTGGCTTTCTGTCAGAAGCTGGCCTACCCAGGCAGGAGGGTAACCACACTAAGCGGAGCTGGAATCCCAGTAGACATGCATGCAGGTCAACCACAGTGACATGATGGACACTGAGGGAACACTGGTCACTGATAAACCTGGGAAGATGCTTGCAACAGGAGCAAAAACTTTTGGGCAGAAATCCCCCAAAAAACATGGACCAGAGTCCAAGGCTGGAAGGGCATTTGTAGATCTTGCTTCATGTCATTCGTAATATTAGGTTGTCTTTCTCCTTTTTTATTTTTGTTTAAATGACCAATAATACTAAGGTTTCAACCACTTTTAATGTTTCAACTGCTAAAAGGTTCTCTTTTCACTGTACAAATGCTGTCGGTCCTGTCTATCCTGGCATTCTTTGGCATTCTTCCCCATTTTTGTAGCTAAAGCAATGCCCTCTCTGCTGTGAAAAGACCATTATTACATGATACCAAGTGGTTAAAACCCTTAATTTTCCATGTCATTAGACAAACAGCACTGGTGATAGCACCACATATTTCCATTCAGAAAGGGAATATAATTTAATTTTCAGTGTCAATTTCTTCAGCACTGTGGCTATATTTTGAAGACCTACTTTCCAAGATATCAGATGGGAGAAAACAGCAGCTTGATCTCTTATTTTTTTGGCTTTTATTTTCCTGTAGAGGTTACTAAATCACACCTAGTCAAGGAATAATATACTAATGCATGTATCATAACTCATGTTCACTGTGAAGGTCCTAGAAACACATTAGCTTAATCATGAAACCTCTGAGATAATTTACTTAACTGGAATAATTTCACAGGAAAGCCAATATAATTCAGAATGTAGTAAATACATGGATAGAAATCAGATTTTCACTGAAACTATTTTTGTCCTCATCTGATTTGGGTGCCAAGTTATCTGGTAGCCTCAGAGCAGCAAGGTTTATCTTAATTTGCAGGGATCCATACAGGTACATTTCTTTTCCTTTTCTCACATTAAATTCATTATGTGATGTTCAAAAGACTGATGCACACTAGAAAACCTTTAGGCATTTCTGTGTAACGGGGATGGTTTATTAAAAGGATAGGTTATTACTTTGAACAATGACTTCAGTGTGTACGTTAAAATGTGAAATGTTTATCTGGTACTGGCCTGTGTTGGCCAGAATCTGTACAATTAGACTTTTATTCATAAATGCATGCCTAAGCTAATAAACCACATTTATTTTCAGATCCTGTGTGGTCATCTGAGAGTCTTTTGTAGTCCACAAAGATACAGACCCGTGATTATTTTTTCAAGAATTTTCTAAGAAGTATTACCATAATTCCTCTTGTGAGCCCATGATTTTGAGAAGATATTTATTTTGTGTTAGAAAAAATTTTTGATGTCGTTAGAGAAATAGCTAAGACTGTCTTAGCTATTAGCTGTCAACATGTGGATGAGTGGAGAGGATTATCTTTTAGTAGGAAAAGAGGAAAAATTTTAAAGACTTAAAAGCAGAACCAAGCCTCTTGGAAGACCCAGAAAAGGCAGAAGACACCAAGTGAGTCAGTAGCACCAAGTTCTCCTTCCTGCACTGCGTCTTTGCTCGAGCCTGCAGACTTTGGCCTGGTGAGCAGTGCTGCTGAGGTGGAGCTCCAGGGAAGCAACACAGCAATGAGCTCCTTCCTCCGTGTTACACAACCGGAGAGACGGGGGCCGGGGGTGTAATCCCACCGATCCTCCTCTGCGTGAGGAGTTCTGCAAAATGCTGCTCCTGAGCGATCACTTCTCGCACAAAAGGGATTACAGAAGAGAACTGTGAGTGCCTCAGAAAACAAAGATACAATTAAAGCAGCGTTTGTAGTTTGCAGTTAGGGTTATCTTTCAGTGCAGGATGAACCATCATTTTTTTTCTGCTAATTATTTTCATTAGCTGTTTTAACTCTTCCTGAGAGTTCTTAATAATTGCTTCAGAGCAGAATGTGTAAAACTGAAAATTATTTATGGCACTGATTAGAACTACAGAATACTAATATGGGTAGTCAGGAATAATTCACCATAGCAGGAAAAGCAGTATTTAATTGTTTAATATAGAAGTTTAATTGTGCTTGCATACAATTATCATGTAAATATCACCGTGATCACTTTAAGAGGTTATTTCTAAGTGTGCCAAAATTCTGAAGCAATCTGAAAAGAATTAATTTTTTTCTTACCTCCCTTCACAAGCCTCTCAAGTGTACTATATGTTTTAACTTAAACCAAAATATAGCCAAAGGCAGACAGGAGTTCCAACAGTGACCAGTGTAATACTCACTGCTTTTAATTACTGTAACAATAAATCACACAGGAATGTCCTCCAGGTACTAAATGATTTTCTAAAAACATTTGAGAATATTTTTGAAATTCAATTAATTGAAGGCACCAGATAAAAGGTACACATTCTTAATGGCTATAAAATAACCCTAAGGGATGTAACTGAGCTCCAAGCTTAACTTCAAAGTGTGACAGAAATACTTACTGTATTACTTTAAAAGTATTCAGATCAATGAATCAGTTAAAATTACTTATACATTTACCAACCTTTTCATTTTCTTTCTGAATATGATAGAAAGAATTGCTCTCATTTCCCAGGACACAAAAAGCAGTTGAGACCTGTAAAAGAAATTGTAATTAAAGCCAGCCTTCAGTCAAAATTGGTATTATGAATTTTTGGTTGACACAAGATAAAGGGGCCAGCGAAACATAAAAGTGGCTTGATAAAACATACATTTAGACATTTTATACTGAAAATTAACTGGTTTGTGAAGATATTTCAGGGTCTAGGATTAAATCTGTCCTTGTTAAAGCCAGTAAGCATTTTTCTATCAAATTCAACAGAACCAGTGTCACACTGCAATCTGTATTGTGCACAGCTGTGTGTACCTGACTGGCTCTCCAATTATGGGCCAAATTGGTTCTCTTTTTTCCTTTTTGTTTCTGTTCCTTGGATTAATCCCACTATCCTGAATATCCACATGGCTTTTGCATCAGCATGTGCTGAAGATTTCAAGCAGTCACAGCACGCCTTCATCTTTCACGGGTAGCACCCTGACGTAGGATGCCAGCTAATGCTCAGTAGGATCTAACTCCATGAGTAAATACCTTAACATTCGGCCTATAGCTCATGAGCATCTGAGGCTGTTTTAAAAGAAAAATGTTTAAACTGTCACAATTTTTTGATTTGCAATGTGATTTTACCATGCGGTGTGACTCAGCATCAGGAAAGTGTTAAGAAATATGTGGAGGCTGAACTTTTGATACCAGCCCCTTTTTTTTAGCAGAGGTGCTCTGTTCTGCAGGAAGGCTCTTCCTTCTGCTCTGTAATCCCCATCGATAGCCATGCTCCAGGCCTTGAAAACAGATCATAGACCCACGGTCATCATACCACGGGGATAAGGGTTAACTTCTAACCTTTGCAAAATGATTGCTTGTTATAAATGTGTGCCACAGTTAAACTGCATGTGTATTATTCCCTAGTGCAGAAAGCTTAGAAATAAATTTAGAAACCAGAACTACGCACACATGTAGATTCATGCACATCTGTGTCTGTGCACTTGTACGTACACACACAGAGGCAAATCATGTGGAGAAGTGTCCATACTGTGTGAAAGGACTATATTCCATTAAAAGACTGAAAACATTCTACTAAAGACTAATTGCAATATTTTCCAATGGGTACTTATTTTCAATACTCACTGATATTTTTTTTAGTGGCATGTTTACATTTTCTCTATGATTAAAATGCATTAAACTGAGACAATAAAAAAAATGACAACAGAGATAAATGTATCTCTATCCCTTCCACTTTTCCTTGAGCATTCAAAATCATAAACATCAAAAGAATCTTTGAGAATTTAATATTGATATTAAATCATGACCATATAACTATTTTCTCTATCTCCACTCAGTAATTCTGGGCCCTGCAAGTGTGAGGTGGGTGGGAGAATCACTGAGCCTTGGAAACATCCATAGCAGATTGCAGTTGCAAAAATACAGTCACTGGCAATACATATGTTGTAAAACAGTTATTTTTAAACTGTAATAAATATAATAAAACACTAAAACCACCGATAAGACTCAGGTTTCATCAAAGAACTCTGTTCAATCAGAGTAATGAAATAGTAAAAAACTATTTTAAGTGGGACTGCGGGCTGTAGAAGACAGTTTGATATGTTTATTTTGACGGGTAAATACCCGCAACCTTTGTAACAGACCCCCATCCACCAAATTATCACCTGTGATTTGCAGCCAGGGTAAAGTCAATTCTGCATAAAAAAAGCCTGAACTTTCTATTAAATGTTTGTTCCACCAATTACTCCAAACCACTGTTAAGAAGTATTTAGGGACTTTTCTTTTCTGGAGACTTTGCAGTCAAAAGATTTTTTTCCAGAACAGTTAGATTGTTTACCTCAAAAGGGCTGTTTGTCTAATCAGGAACACATGGATTTATGGGTATAAATATTTCCACAAAATCTGAGAAACTGTAGAGCATTCCTACACTTCTCCTTCTTCTCCCTCCTGTTTTGAAACTCAATAGGTGTTTGAACACTTTCTTTCTTTTCTTTTTTAACCTGTGGTGAAGTGGTTGGGATAGAAGAGATAAAGTGAAAAATAAGTCAGAATATTGGCTTCAGATTAAAGCTGGGTAAACCTGGGATAACTTGTCTGGAAAGCAGAATCATTTCATTGTAAATACATGTCAAACAAGGTTAAATGTGGTTCACAAAGGAAAGAGGTATGCTCATAAGTCTAATTTTCACGTTTGCGAAAAGTCTTTACTGACACGATGTTAAACGTAGTCATGTTTGTTGCAAGGTGCTGTTTCCTCTGCATTGTATTTTCCTCTTAACACTCCTCCTCCTCTCTCAAGCATCTGATTTCATAGCAGGTAGAGCTCAGTCCTAAGCACACAGGCAGTGGGAGATGAGGGATTTCTGCAAAATCCTTATTAATGTTGAAGGAAGAGCCTGCCTTGGGAGGATGACTCAGTTTCCTGCCTTTGCCCATATCCAGAGGCAACTGTGGGAGGTGAAAGACAAAGAGCAGACACCTGCAGCCACACGTGTCCCCAGAGAGCGTGTCCTGTTTGACAGGCCTTGCACAAGGCTCCCCATCGTGCTCTTTTCCTATGCCAGCCTATCTTTTCCGGAAGCAGAGCAGAGCAGGACAAGAACCACTTATCCAGGAACCAAGAAAATGTCAGCCCCACCCTCAAACCCAGCATGGCTGGGGGCGTAGCAGAGCCAGGAGTGACGCTGGTGGAGCTGGGTACTGCAGCTGCTGCGCATCACCTGGAGGAAACTTCACCTGAGGCGACGCAATGGAGACAAAGGTCAGTGACAGCCCATGTCACCACAGGCATTTCCAGATGCTCCAAGCTGCAAAAGTATGAAAGGATGGCTATTGCCAATTTGGCCAGGTGGCCGTGCCAGCTGCTGGCTGCTAGTGGTCAGCCAAATGAAGAAGTCTGAGTGGACAGGCGTGAGAAAATCTGTCCCTCCCATTACCAAAGTGCAGGCACCCTGGGGCTTGTCCAGACTTGAAAGTGGGAGCTCAGCTGGTCTCCTGTTTTTTGCCCACTGTCAGTTCTAGCTTTAACCAACTATTAAAACCTTGAGCAGCCAAATCTATTTTATGGCTTCCTGTGCGACTATTGCTGGCCTGCAATTTTTCACTGGATTTTCTTACCCAAAGTCAAATAGCCACCTTACACTAATGTATACAGTAAGATCTCCTAACTCTGTCAGCTTCTGGGCCTCAGACAGTGCTTTCTAGGCTCGCCAAATATTTGCAATGAGGACTTGCTGGAAACATCCACCCCAGCTGACTGCTCTTTCATGGAACTTATAAGATTTGAAACAGAAAGCACAGTGGAGTAAAACCTGAGAAGATCTGAAAAAGAAAAAGCTATAGATAGATGCCGAAGACTCCATAAACGTAAGTAGCATTTACTAATCTGAGTTTTTGCTATTTAAAATATTTTATGTGAATTACACTGCTGGGAAAAGGCAGATGGAGGAACCCCAGTTGATCCTGAAAGCAGAGAGGATCACAGGAAGACTGGGAGGGCAGCTTGTTCTTCTGGTCTATGTTATGCCGGCCCTTGAGATATGTGTCCCTAAATAACTTTTTTTGGAGTAAATTGAGAGTCATGTGACTGTAGTAGTTGACCTCTGTATAGAAGAAGCAATCAAACCAAAGGCAATTTTTTCCTGCCTACTTAATGAAATATATTTACTTTAAAGGATCCTAGCTTCGGTAATCACTGATAAGTGTATACGGCTCTTTAACCTATGATTTTTTTCCTGGAATTATAAAGTGCTGCGTCTTTCTAGCTGAACTATCCCCAGCGTTGCTCACCTGCAGTTTAGAGAACTTAAACTCACTCAGATCAGCTTTGCGAAGGCACTTCAGAATTACCAAAAGAGACAGGCAGGACATTTATGAATTTATAAAAATACAGTCATTAAAACTGCAGTTCAGGAGCTCAGTCCCAATTCCCTTGTCCTTTTATTTCTTTCTTTCATTGATCCATATGAGTTTCCTCTTGTCTTGCCTTGATTGCACTAAAAATCTGCATGAAACTCACTGAGAAACAGAATAATGATAATTTTTTTTATTTTGAATGCCACTTTTTCTTTTTGTAGTTTTGCTGTTTGCGTAGAAGTGCACATGCCAAGGTAAATTTGTTGAATGATAATATTTACAACTGAACATTTTATAGATAGAACTAGCAAAAAGAACGTCAGTTTTAACAATACAAATAAAGAATATTACTTGTGTTACATATGAATCATGCAATTAGTGAATTCCACTAAGGATAGTAATTGTTCATTACTTTAGATCTGGAAGCTATTTTGAAATGCCTTGGAAAGCTGAATGAGAAGAATATTGTTTATCTTCAAAATCAAGTTCAAAGAACTTACCTTCAAGCAAATGACGGCATTCCCAACTAGGGATGACACTACAGAGTAAATGCTAGAGGGAACTTAAAGCAGCCTAATATAGAAGCCTGGCTGAAATAAAACTTTGAAGACGTTTCCCAGAAGATGATAAAAAAAAGGCTTATGGTAAAAAATAGCAAGACAGATGAAGTCCTAGGACATTCACACCAAACACTTCCTTCTTTTTTACATGTGCACTGCAGAACCATGTCCCAGTGCAGCTGAATCCCATCAAAGGTCCTGTGGAAGCCTAATATTTTTCTTTTCCTTGGAAGGTTTGTATTAGTACTATATAGATCTGTGTAAGTGGTACAGGTTCTGTGCATGTAACCAGTTTGATTTTGTTTCCCCTTCTGGATTTAACTTCACAGAGTTAGCAATGGATGAAATAACTAAAATTATGTGGCCTGTCCCAAAACACTTTTAAACACATAAATAGCAGTCTGGCTTTTATACCATAATTTATCAGGATTCCAGAGAAGTGCAGTTCTACAGATAAGTAAAATGTCCAGAATCTTTCCTCACACTTTCAGGATTCTAGTGAAGATGAGCAGTTCTATCAGTAAATAAAATGCCCAGGATCTTCCTTCTTATTTTATCAACCCACAAGATTTATGTAGACAAAACCCATCATGTCTTAGGGCGTAAGACAATTGATGAACATGAGCTGGTTTAAGAGAGGGTTTTTAGTCTTCCTCTGCAGCAGATGGTACTAGTCAATGTTAGAAGCAGGACACTTGATGGATATGCTGTAGTTCTGTTTCAGAATAGCCATTCCCATGTTTCTTCCAGATTTTGCTTTTCTTTTCCCTTTTTTGACTGCCAAGATTATCGAGGATATTTACCCCAACACAGCACTCATGGTCTCGTTTTTAAAACCTCCATTGAAGACAGATTTGTTTGGACTGCTGTTAACCAGTCTAGAGGAAATTGTCCTTCTGGCAGCAATATCTCTTTGGGAATCTGTCAGCGTTAATTCTTTCTATAGCTGTTGAACCAAACCAGGAGTCAAAATACACATTTAGGAACCCAAGTAAGTTTTCCAGAGTTTCTGAGCAACAGCAGCTTCCACTCTGGTCAGTCACAGCTGACACTCAGCATCTCTTTGACTAGGCCACTTTTTTGGAAAAAGCTCTTGCATCTTTTATCTGTCAAAGGATGGAAGTCATTTCTTTATGCCAGCATTTGCAGAAAGGGATGCATAAGTGATGTTTAGGAAGGCAATTTCACTTAGGGATTTAACAATTACAAAAGGTAAAGTAAGATTTGGTCTTATCTTGTGATAAGTCAGTAGATACAGACAGTAGATATAGAAGCAAAAAAACTCTTGCAGTCTTCTCTGTTGCAGGTAAAATAGAGCAATTTTTGGTGAAAGATTCAGCTCTAAAGGAGCAGGATAGGAACCTGAACTCAAGCCTTTTGTGGTTCTGATTGAACATGTGACACTAATGTCCCTCAGTCAAAATGTTCAGATTTCAGTTCCAAGGTGGAAATCCTACATTTTTGTGTTTTTGGTGTTTGTT
>VYXC01013306.1:1376954-1412413 GCA_013397175.1 Platysteira castanea
TGTTTTGTTTTTTTTTGTTTGTTTTTTTGTTTTTTTTTTTTTTTCCCCAGCATATTGGAAACCTTGAGAGTAGAAGCAGAACTGAAACGGTCCCTTCAGGGAACTTTTCACTTAAATCCACGTAAATGCAGCCTGATTTTCAACAGTTATATTGAGCACCCAGTAAGAATCTGTAGGGTCTGAACAGGGACAGAAGAAAGCTAGACTGGAGAGTTGTGTGGCAGAAGGGTTCTTTATTCTGAAATCCAGAAGTAATTGAGGAATTACGTATAAGGTAAATATAAAGGAAAGACTATTTTTCAACTCGGTCTTTGAGCATACTGATCTAAAAGTTTTAGAATGCAACTGATTTAAAAGCAGTTTAAATGAATTAACCTTTTACAGAAATTTTCAGAAAATTTTAATCATTCCTTGAAAATATAGTCTGCCTTAAAATGAAAGAACCCTGCCCTAAGCGGAAAGAAATCTGCCCTGAACTGAAAGCAAATCTGGTTGCAGTTACTAAAAACTGATATTTTTGCAAAAGCCTCAAAAATTAGAAATACCTAGTTTGCAGGCAGAAAAAAAAAATCCTTTTGCACATGTGTCTAGTAGTAAATTAGATTAGTTTAATGATATGCACCAAACAAGAAATTGCTTTCTTGTCTAACATTTGGTCCCTGTATTGTTACATTCTCTAAATCTTTGTTGTTTACCCAAATCCAGTGCCTTAGACAAAGATCTATTCGCACATTTCAGAGATAACAGAGAACTCCTAGAAGGGAGGTTAAGAAAACCACGCAAATGCTTACTGTAATTTAGGTTTTTTGTTTGTTTGTTCATTTAATGAGTCCTAGTAGCACGGACTGTATCTATACCAGTCTGGCAAACAGACCAGAGAAAAGAAACTTCGTGCTGCTTTCCTTGGACTTATATTCTTTGATCCATGATTTGTATAAATAAGACAGAGGCTTCCTCTCAACTGCTGACCCAGGCATTGTTATCTATCATTTGGTTATGTTGTCTGTGACCATTAGAGTTTAATTTCTGTAGACACAGATATATCATTCTGCATATTCCAGTTTCTTTATGTAGAAAAATTATTATTTCCTGGGCTATTTCTTTAATTTCCTTCTTGTATACTCTGTTATGGCCCAAATCTATGGATTACATTACTGTGTATGTAATTTTCATGATAGTATTTCAACTTTTGCTACTTTATTACTAGCTGTGTTAAACTGCTGTTGCAAAAATCAAGAATGTACTTTACTTTAAAATTCCAAGAGGAAAGAAAAGCCTTTGAATAGCTTTATTTCAATTAAATGTGAATAATTGTTCTTTGGAAATTCTCATTAACAATATCTAATGTAAAGTGGCATCTGTATTTTATAAAATTTCAGCACTGAGAATATTTAGCTCCTAAAAATCAGGCTGAGGACTATGACAGACATATGTTCCTTTTTGGTCAGGAGAACGTTCAGTTTGAATACTGGATTATGGCTTATTATCTTGCCCAGAACTGCTACCACTCAAAGCAGAAAGTTGTTCAATAAAAGCTATTCCACAGAGTTTTTGGGACTAATTCTCTGTTCATTGGGTGACATAAACAGTTCCCAAACAAGCTCTGTCCATTATGGTTGGAAGAACACATTCCACCTCGTGCAGTTGAGGAGTATTTTGTCAGTGTAGCTTGCCTCCTTTGGCAGTCGAAACAGACCCTGCAATCAAGACTTCCTTTTCATCAGGGTCTGTGGATTCCTTACAATCTTGAAGAACCATCAGACTAATCTTCGCCTGCTTACCACCCCCTTCTGGTCAGCAGTATTTGTCCTTTCTTTGGAAGCCATTATTCTGAGACTCTTGCTGTCATTTGAACAGACTGCTTTGGAAACTCTTCCCTGGGCCTCCTGGATTCACTTTCTCTGGGAACAGTTCTGGAGCACTTTTATTGCATGATTGCTTCAGAATATTTTGGGTGACTTTCTTTTCTCTCCCAATGCGATGTCTTGTGAAGCCTTTTAAGAAGTGGCTGCTAAAATATGTATAAACATACACATTCTCTTTGAGGAATATGGCTTTATACTCAAACAAATATTTGGAGTATTACATAAAATAAATTTTCTAATTACATAGTAAGGATATTTGCTTTCTTTATGGCTGCCTTGCTGCTCATTGCTCTATTAGCTTAATGTGAAGGATTTTATTTATTTATGAACCTATTTTAGACTATGGGAAAGATATGACTTGTGGGCTTTTTGAGATAAGAAAGGTAAGAGAAATTTTTGAAAAAGTAGATGCCTGCTAACCATCTTGTCATTACCTCCCATTTCCTACTCTACATCCCTTTCTGCTTCCATAACTAGAGGTTCTTTGGGCCAGATAGTTGGGTTTAGACATTTTGGTTTGAAGAAGATGGTCACAAACTTGCTTTGGATAGACAAGGCTACATTGGAGTCGTTTGTACTGCCTGTGTCCTGACCATAGAACTGTAATTTAGCTCCTAAGAATAAGCAGTGATTGTTTACAGATGGACTTTGAAAATGAGGAGGAGATTATGAGAGACTGAATTAGCTTCAAATAATTATTTCCATAGAAAAGTGGTTCTGTTATTCTGTGAAAAGGACTTACAGTCATCTCAGTGAGTTACTAATTTGTTTACCTTCAAGTAAACTCATCTCTCTAGAGCCAGCCAATTTTTATACTGAGGTGTAGAAGAGCTGTCCTGTGTGGCAAGGTGATGGATAACTTCATTATACAACTTAAGAAGCTCTTCTTCCCTTTCTTGTACCTTTTCACACTCTAGTTAATCACCTCACCCTGGTTAAACCAACTGACTACTTCAGCATTAAAAGTATGCAAAATTAACATTTTACTGCACCAGGGCCAGATAAAGGCAGTCTTTTCCATCTGGAAAACAGACAGCCTCATTTAAATGATTCTGGCTTCTCTGATGTGTAGCCCAGCTGATGCCATTTCCAATCAAGGCATTGAGCCATGTGCTGAACCTCCATTCCTTCTCCATCTTTTTTTCATGATAAGAATATAGTGTAAGGATGGCTGGTCTGGGCTGTCCCTGTCTTCAGTAGTGGCAGATATTGACTGCTGAGGGTTTATGAACAGAAGAGGTTACAGAGATTTACAGCTTCCAGAGGTCTGTGGTTCAGGGACTTTCTGTGTCCAAGATGATGAAGTTCTGGTTACTGTTACTGGGCCTGGTCCTGATCTGTGGGCTGACATCCTACCCAGCTTCAGCCCATCCCCAGGGAAGTGCTCTGAAAGTTCCCACTTCTCCATTGTATCTAATGTGACACGACTTGGATGCTTCTTTCACCTTGCTGTGTACATTTTCCATCTTTTTGAGATGAAGGGCAGAATCAGACCTGGACTCAGCATTCAGCATATTGATTCACTTTAGATTTATACAATGACATACCAAGATTTTTGATTTTTTTTTTTAATTATTTCTTGAAATTGTTTCATAATCATGATTTTAGTTCATAGTCTCAAAAAATTGAGTGAAAGTTGTTTTCATCCCTGGGGCCTAAATCATGTACAACCCTTTTACAGAGATTGCTGCTATTTTCAATAAAAAAATGTATCTGTTTGAGAGATTGTTCTCCACCACTGAGAACATCAGGCTTTTCAGTTTTTTAGTCTTCATAAGAGTAAGGATTTGTATCTGTAAGACCTTATCTGCCCTTCCTTTAGATATTGAGATGGATTTTCCTATTGCAAGACAGGGTAAAATTCACTGCTGCACTTTCCCTGTGTAAGCAATGCTTGCCATCTCTCCTTAAATCCTGGGATTCTGTTATCCAACAGTAAGAACAGTGCTGAAGCACTATTTAATGATGGTTATTAGAGGACTCTTCTTGTTACTTTTCAGTTGAAACATTTTTTCCTCAAGATTTTGCGTGAATGCAGTTGGAAAAAACCCAATATGACATCACATTTTGTCACCATCAATCATTTGCTATGCAAATTGAGATGCCTACAAGACTTCAGAGTTCAAGGCCTGCCTGCACATGGGGTTTGTACAAACAATGAAAGATTTACTATGTGAGTAATAAGTACTTTCAGGAAAAGATCTATTACAAATGAAAGTATAAAAGGTTATAGATAGAGAAAGAAAAAAAAGAGCAAATGCTGATCACAAAAGGGAAACAAGGAATAATGATCACATCTGGTAAAATAGTTTCTTGAAATATATATTTGGAAATATGCTTTTCCATATATTTGGAAAATATGCTTTAAATTTTTTTGCCTGAAATCTGTGCTTACTTTTGAAATCCTGAGCAGCTTTGAAAATTAAGTGTTTTACAAATAAATATAAAGGCCATAAGTTGAGATCAAAGGTTTGCTTCAGAGAGGTTCACAGAGGATGCCTGTGCTAAAATATAGCACCAGGGAAGAAATATAGTGATATTCTCCCAGGCTACAATCTTTCTCAGATCAGGATCTTTGATAAAGATAACACCTCTGTGTTTAGTGGGCTCTGATTTTTTTTCTTTGCATTAATTCCTGATTCCTTTTTGACTTGCTCTGCATTTCAGCAATCCTGTGACAAGGAGTTCCAACACTTGTGTGCTCACTGATTGAAGTATTATCTTTTGCTTGTTTTGAACTTGCCACATGCTGATTTCATGCTGTGATTCTTGCCTGCTGGCATTCACTGGAAAAGTACACTCAGGATCTAGTAACAAAAGAATGGAGACTACTGTATCAGGACAAATCAGGATGGTAATATATTTCCCATTAAGACAACACAGGCTAGATTGAGGTCACGTTAAATCAAAGTCTGAAAGCTGCCACACTTCCCAAAAGACAAAAAATGCCATTCCTCTTTCTGTTGCAGTAGTGTCCAGTGATTTTCCCTAAATCTGTTTCTGACAGGATTTTCCAGCTTCTTTGAAGCCAGTGGCACGGTTGGGTTAAAGACAGGCTTTGTGTGCAAAGATAAAATAGGCTTTAAGTGCACAAGTAGGGATTGAATGTAGAAGATACTGCTCATTACCGATATGACTGAGTGGCAAATTGAGGGGGAAAATTCTCAGGTATAAAATTACCTCTTATTTTCCTGGCTGCTTATGCAACTACTGAGGAGGCTCTATTTACAGTCATGTTCTTTCACTCTGCCCTGCTGTTATTTGGGACTTGATAATCACAATGTATTCTGACCAGGCTTCTGGTCATGTAGAGTTTGTAAGGGAAAAAAACCTTACTCTTCAACTCACAAGAAGGCTGGGGACTATGAATTTGAGATACCATTTTCCAAGAAACAGATGTCTCTATAAACAATGAAGGACACCAAACCATATCCAAAATTATGGTTGAAAAATAAAAATGAAAAATGTTGTAAGACATAGTAGGTTTTGAAAAGAGGTCTGCACTCAGATCCTTGATGGCAATATCAAGTTAAGTTCCCTTTTGGAAAAATAACTTTCCACTTTTCTGATAAGAATTGGGCAGAATTATTTGATAAGGTGTGATAAGCAGTAAAAGCCAGATGAATTAAGGGCAACCTACGTCAGGGTCTTGGGAAAAACCTAAGAAATCATACATAAGAGTGCTACTTACTGCATAAGCAAATTTTTCATGGCACTGGTCACTATCTACCAGGGAAAGCTGTAAGAATAATCTTCTTGAAGGTGTTGTCTATTCTAATTTTAGTCAGACACCGGTTGGTTAATACACTGAAAAATGATGTTTTCTATACTTAAGGAATTTTTATTCTTTGGACATGTCCATACCTTTATCTGCTTTCAGCACAGTACATCTCTCCTGTAGGTTTTCTGTCACATTTGCCACATGGACCTTTTAGGATACTGTTAGATGATGTTAAATGTCTCTTTGTGCTTTCTTCAGAGTTTATTTTGGATCTGTCAGGCTCAACTGTATCTATCACAGTAAGTTCTGCTTCTCTTCATGCAAGGAAAGCATGAAATTCCTTTTGTAGGTCATTAATGTTCCTTCAATTTTATTGGTTGTTGTATTTTTTTGCAATGAGGAGATGAATAAGAGTTCACAGTTTACTCCTGCCTTTGCATGCATTATTTTATTGGTCTCTTACATGTTTCCTCTCCAAAGGAAAGAATCCTGATGCTTAAAAACCCTAATTTAATGAAAATCTAATTATTACACTAGCATTTGCATTCTCTGCACACCTTTCTCTTCCACTTTATTATTTGTTTTCGATGAGGTGATCAGACTTAAGCACAACATTCAAAATGAAAGCACACAGCTGGTTTTCAGTAGCATGTATTAATTTGTGGTGTGTTGGTGTCCACGTGCTTCCAGGCTGTGTAAGGTTCCTTTGGGCTGCATGCTGTGCAAATGCAGAGGAGCTCTTGCTTGGAAGATCTTCCAATGAAATTTTAAAACAGGCGTTAAAAAGGTGAATGAATTACAGAAATGAGAACGGGAATAAAATGGTTTACGAGCAGTAAACTCAAGCCCAACTAAGCTGATTGACGGCACTGTATCATTTTTCAGGAATTATTTTAACCCAATCTTTAAATACATTTTAAAATGTAGTCCCCCAAATAGTTAATAATTATGTTAACCGAGATGCCAACAGTGACTCAAAGTCTCCTGTGCCTGACTCCCAAATGATTCCCATTCACTTAGAGCTCATGAAGGTGTATCGTCAGCTCAGATCATATTGAATGTTTTACCTCCCACTGTACATTAACATGCCTTTGTTAACACTGAGTTTTGACTGCAGTCAGGCAGCACAGTTGTCTGTCTTTTAAAGTGCCTCTGGAATTCCACACAGTTCTTCCTGGTTTTCAGTAACCTAAATTATTTTGACATCTGTGAGTACGCCACCTTGGACTTCACCTTTTCCCAAATAATTAATAGACACATCAATTAATAATTTGCCTGCATTTTTAAAAGAGTTCCAATATTAGCTCTATTGTTTATGTGAGGAACACAGTACAGGAAAAATGACAAAGCCAAAGTGGTATCCTGTTTCCTGGGTTATTGCCTGTAAAAATGACCATTAGCTGGTATTTTTGAAATTAGAAATGATTGCTAAACAAAATCTAAAGGTAATTCCTTACTCTAGTCTTGCCTTAAATAGAAGGAAGTCACAGTCTTTGGTTATTCTGTGCCAAAGGAGGATATTAATGCCAAAATGAAGATGTCTTCAAAGAGAAAATGCTGATTGTACTTCTTCTGTTTGAAATGAAATGTATCTGCAGGTCTCAAATGCAGGAATGTGTCTTGGAAAAACAGTGTCGCAGATAGAAAAAGCAATTCAGCACACAGGTGAAAAACAGTGTCTGAAATTTCACCTAGATCTCGTAACCCATTGACAAGAGCAGGGAGAACATTTAATAATAAAGCTCCAATAAGTTCTTTTTCATTCTGAGAATAAATTTAAAGATGCGGTTACAGATGGATTTCACTGCAGTATTCTGATTTAGAAATGCCAGGTTTAGCTCTGGATTAATAGTAATACTAAAAGCAGTAATAGTAATTTCAGAGGTAAGGTGGTTGCATCTTAGGAAAATATATCTTAAAAAAAAGGAATCTGGTTAAATTATATTCTTTTACATATTTGAATAGCAGAGAATTTCTATTTTTGAAGTAGCAGCCTTTTGATGCAAAAGGTGATGCTCTAAATTACCTCATGGGATTATTCATAATTCCTGTGGCTTTCAAAAGCTTGAAGCTTATGAATTCCTACAGAAAGCATCAGAAATTAGGCAATTTCTAAAAATCCACAAAGTGTCTGTTTGCATGTTCCTGTGCTGAAATAATGGTAGTGTCATATTAATTTCTGCATTTTTGGTTCAGTTTCTAAATTATTTACAAGCTTTTGAAATTCTACCTTGGACACTTTAATAGATTGTGGGACAGTGATTGAAGACTTTCTTTTTTGCCATGACAGATAATTTCAGTTTATGAGAGTAAACAAAACTGAGTAAAGCTGGGACAATTATCTCTGAACAGATTAAAGATCAATTAATGGATTTTCTGCAGAAAATAGATAGAAGTCACTTTTCAGGTAATACCTTCTTGTTTTTTTAGGAATGAAAATTACTTTCTTATACACCACACCCATTTAGAAAGACAGAGATTCAGATGTTTGTAATACAGTTGGCACATCAGTTACTATCAGTAACTTTTGTCAGTTCTAATGCTTGCATTTTGTTTTCTGCCCTGAAAGAGTTCCCGGGTACAAACAACAGTTTACGCAGCTTTGTTGGTGGCAGCTGATATTCTTTCAGTTCTGAATTTCATATTTCTAAAAAGACCCTGGGAGAAACTTAGGGAACAGTAAAAATAATCCAGATGGAAACAATGGGAGACAAAACTGGTTTGTGGGGACAGAGTTTAAAAAGTGAGGCATACACAGTTTTGTCAAGATGTGACTGCGGAGGAAAAGTGGTAGAAAACAGAGAGCAGTATATGAAAAGCTGAAGGCTTTTCAACTTCAGGAAATCCATATGGTTTAAGAAGATACAATTATAAGTAACATAATGAAAGTGAGGAAAAAAATTCACGCATATGAAGAGTTTAGTATGTGAAGCAGTTTAGTAATTAAAAGTTTAAGTTAGGAGAGGATTCCTTCTAAGAAAAGCTGTGGTACGTGTGCTGGTGGAGACTGTGGGTAGGATTCAGCTCCAGATTCAGCCAGCTAGCAAAAGTGTGTATTGATAGTGGAGATGCTCTCGTGTGAGTGGGAGCCTAAGTCTTGTCAGAATCAGTGGGGCTCTGGGACTTGTTCATTTGACTATATGTAGGCATCCACTGTCACTTAAGCTGCCATCCAAAAGATCTGACAGATCTAGCACAGGTTGTAGGGAGACTTGTGCCCCACTGGAGTGGGCAGGTTTTGGTAGCTGGAACCTGCTCTGGGGCTCCCTGTGCTACCAGTTGTGTTGACAAAATCTCCTTCAATTTAGCGGGAGCTGAGCCTCCCCCTCACCCGGCTTACGTGCACACACCTGCTGTAAACACCTAAAGTGATGCTTCAGGGTCCAGAGCTGAACCCTGCCTTAGCTGTGTTTTTAATCTTTCTACGACAAGGTAATTTCTGTAGTTAAATCATAAAGTCGTCTACAGATTATAAAATAACCTCAGCCATAAAGGATGTGGAAATTAATTCTGATGTGTAATTAAAATGTGTTGTCTTTTCTCTTACAATGATCTTAGAATAACATGATAACATTTCAGTGTTTAACTGAATGAGATTTTTACAGTTTTGAAAATTATTTGCATCTTTCCAACTTTTCTGTGAAATCTTTTGGCATAGTAAAAAATCTTAGCAAAAGTATTCCAAATCCTTTCCTATTACCATCTCTGTTTATTTTGGTAATGTCACAAGTTCCATAATTCTAAATACCTTAATTATTTAGCATTATTTCAATAATACGTAATAAAAAGAGACAAATCATCATGTTTTTTTCAGTAGTAAGTGCATCATACCTGAGTAAATGACCTGACTTTTCCATTAGAGATGACATGGCATGCTCAGAGTACTCACACTCAAAAGAAATGAAGATTTATTTTTAACAGTTTGATGAACATTTAAATACAGAAATGCTTCAGCATATCTTTCCAATAGCTTTTCTCTTTTTGTATCTAGTTCACATTATAAATAGGTAGCACATGATTTTTACTTTTAAAATAGTCTAATATTTTAAGAATCAAAATATAAGCATGTATCTCAGAATTTAGTATATGCAATGTTTAGGTCAAATCACCTTTCATCGTCACTAGCTTCCATGGAAAAATAAAGTTTTGCTAAAATTTTGAGGACAGATGGGAAGGAAAAACAACAGTAAAACTGCTTGCTTATTTTCAAGTTAATTTTAGTGAAATATGATTTGATATATTTTACCATCTAATTGACATGCAATGAAGTCAATTAACTATTTTCTCTTAGGAGTAAATCCCTTTGCCTAACTTGTGAACAGCCGCTCCATAACAACACATTATCAGAAAATGCTGGGCTTAACAGCTCAGCCTTAGTGGCTGATCATAAAACCACACTTCAAAAAGATGACAGAACCAAGACAAACTATAATTCACAATGTAAAAACAAACTGAAAAGCTCAAGCCTTAAAACAAAATGTTTTATTGTCTGAAGCTGAAAGAATTGACATGTTAATATTCTGTATTGTGCTTTGCTCCCGCTTTTATCTTCAATAAAGGATGACAGTGTTACAAAGTTCTGGAAGAGGTCGAGTACTGTCACTTTTATCAAATGTGGTATCAGCACATTTCTTCCGTGGTTTTGGAACAATGTTAGCTGCTCTACCGGAGCTTAGGAAGTGCATTGACTGCTCGCTTTGTACCAGCATTTGATTCTTGCATTGAAATTTGAGGTAGCACTGAAGAAACCAATTAAACACTCAGGGAAAGCCCTGTTTGGGCTGTATAAAAAAAATGGTAGCTGCCTTTGAATGTATTTTTTTATTGGTTTGCCCTCTCTGTCAGTGTATTTCTGAGTACTGAATCATTAGGTAGGTTGAAATCCTTTATCATGCAGTTTCCCGGAACGGTTTGTTAGGACTGGAAAATGAAGGACTAACCTAGTTGTTGAATAATACGCTGGCATTTTCTCATGTTTGGCTCTCGGGTGGGTAACCCTCTGTCTGAAGCTCTCCTTTAAGTTGCATTTAATATTACTATTTTATGTAATTTGTTTAACACTTAAAGGTATTGAAGAGAAAAACTCTTATGTTAAATAAGAAAGCAACAAATTCTGGTTGTGTAACAGCTGTCAACAAAGCAACCTTGTGAAGGAGGAATTACCTGAACGTCTTAGCTATGCATAGTAGCTGGGGATATATGACCTGTTTTTTTTTTGTAATTAGGTAGCTGTCGTACTTCAGCACAGGTACAGTACGTGTCAGGGTTTGTTTTGCATGGGGATCTTTGCTGTAATTTCACATGACAACAAGATTATGCAGCTTAGTGCACAGTAGAAATATAAAGAAAAGGACTTTGGTGTTTCTTTTCTGATCTCTAAGTTAGCAGAACTTGTCAGATTAATCTGAATGAAAGACACTGTGATACATATTTCAGGAATATAAATAAATGTTGAATATCTGTGGATACTTGTGGAAAATGCCTTACAGAGCAACCTGTAATTAATGAATTATTGAATTATTGAATGATTTGGTGTAAGTAATTTACTGTCACATTTTTGTACATTCATAGATGGAGCCAGGAAGACAGCTCTGTTTTTGCATACTAGATTGCAAAAAGTAAATTTGAAGGGACTGGATTGATACATATGATGTATATGGTAGTGGACTGATATATTTGTGATGCTAATGCTTCTTAAAAGAGGAGACATGAACAGAAGCAATCAGCCAAATAAATTTCTATTTTGTACAAATGCACTAAAGAAATCTCTAATGACTCATTTAAAAAAAAAACCCCAACAGTAAGAGAGCTTGTTTTACAGTGATTGTACCTATTAGGGAAACATAGTAGATTCAATTGGAAATAGGATACCCAAAGCACTTGTGTATTTAAGTTTGAGGACAGGCTTATGATATGATGACTCCCCAAAGTCTTCATCGTGGTAAGCAGGAGTTGAACAAATGACAGAAGGAGTGGGATGCCAGGGGTTAAGCAGCCTTTCAACTCCAAGATATGCGGCAAGTGAGAACAGGGGAAACACTGATGAAGGCGGGGGCTGGGGGGAATAAAGAGCACTGGTAATTTAACGCTTCCTTTGATAGAACAGTGCTCTCTTATTGATCAAAAAGTTACGGATTTATTGGAGAGACTCAGATGGACTTTTGGTGTACTATATAGCAAGAACCCATCCAAATTTTTTTGTTTTTTAGATCATGTATGTTCAGTCTAGTACTCTACCAGTTATTACTGAAGTCAGGGCATTTCAGGTAAGTAAGAATACAATTCAGTTTTTATTGTTCCGAAAAGATCCATTAAAAATAGCAAAGCAATTCTGCCCATTTTCAACAAAGAAATTAAGATTTGAAAGCATAAAAAGAGATACAACAATTGCAGTGGGAAACAGAGTAGAAAAGGAAGCTTAATTCCTTCAATCAATAGTCTTCTCTGTACCTTTTATGCATGCTTCAGTAGTTCTTCCATCCTTCTGTATTAAGCCACTTTGTAGGATTAGGACAGATGAGTGATTATAGCTAAAATCTAAACCCCACTGGGATTAGGTCAAAACTTTCCTAATCTCTTCCTACTCCTTCAGTGATAACATTTTGTGTGTTTTTCCTCGAAATAGCCCAATGTGGGTCTCTCAGTCCTATATGCCACAAGTGTACTGCGGGCTTTGTGGGACTCACCTCAGCATATTGTACCCAATTATGCCCCATTCTGTGCTTATTCTCAATGGAATTTCAATAGGATTACAGTCACTCTAACAACTCAGAAATATCCAAATTTTTGTTGAGCACTGGCCTGCAAGTCAAGAAAGCTGCAAACTCCTGTTAGAAGGACATAATTTGGTACTGGGATAGAGTTTGTGTTTTGGGATTTTTTTTTCCCCAGAGCCAGAGTAGCCAGAGTAATGTAAAAACATCTTCATGCAAATGAAAAACAATCCATACAGGAACACTTCCCAAAGGTGAGCACAAAGGGAATGTATTGCAGCATGTATTTGGTAAGTCATAGGATCATTGGTCACACTCTTCTCGTGTGTGTGTGTAGCAACACGTCTTCCTCCATGGATAATTCCACTGATTTCAAGTAAGTAATTATGTTTATTAATATAATTATGTTAGCACAAGAGCTCTCTCTAGTGGAGCCAATGATGCTTTACTGGTTCTGTTGCTCAGATACTGAAAAATAGTAGAAATGTTTAATCCTAATGTGTCCCAAATACAGCTAATGTCAGAATGGCATTACAGCCACACAGCATATAAGGAATGCTGTGTTTATGAAATACTTTAAAAACATAATTCACAAAAGGTGCTGGAATGAAGTCTTTGCCACTCACCGACATCACTGCCCTCAGCAGAGCTTGGATTTTTTTGAAGGTCTTAATGAGCTTGTTCAAGAAGAACATGAGATTGTTCCTGAATGTCTAATTGTGTTTGTCAGTTCTCATTTTCCACTTTTATTTTCTGAGATATGGTGACTTGAACTAGAAAAATTGCAGAATGTATTGATGCTATGTCTGTTCCATAAGGAGGCTATGACACTGTGTTACATCTATGTCTCTCATCCTTCTTCTTAAAAAACAGACCAAGCCCCGCTGGCAGGCGTGGCAACTTTCAAGAAAACATTGTAGTAGGTAGAAAATTTCAGGAGACAAGAGGTCCGTCTGAACACCATTTTGTGTCAGCCATGTAGCTGGTTTTTATATCCAGAAGGAAGCAGACACTGAGAGAAAAATCTTAGAGATGTGTACAACATAATAGCTCATTTTACGTTAATCACACATTGCTTCTGTTGACTTCCTGAATCACTTTGCACCTATTGGTACTGGGTATGATGCTGCTTTTGGAGAAAGCAAGAATCAATTTGTTTGTTTGTTTTAAAAATATATTTATATTTTTATTTTAAAAGAAGTTTTCACATTCTGATGTGTAGATTTCACAGGTACAGTTATTTTTTCCCTGGATTTTGGAAAGCGCCTTACGAACTCCTAAAGAAACAAACAGGTTCTGCTATGGAAACTACATTGCTTGACCTGGAAATCAGCTAAACTGACTGTTAAAAATAGCATGTTTCTCTGATGGTAAAGGGGGAGATGCCCTGAGGTTTAATGCAATGGTCAGTGTTGTTCCAACAAATTAATTTACGCTAGTCAGTAGTGAGATGATAACATCTGTAGTAGAGAGTTATTTGGATTAGCTACTATCAGGAAAGATTACGAATAACTGGGTAAACTGTGGGCTGTGGAGCAGTTGAGGAAGTTGAGGTAAACCACAGCGGGAGGAATCAGAGAGCTCTTATAGCCTGGCTACTCCACTGTCTTCCTTTCAGATCAGGCAAAGAAGTGTAGACCTGCCTTAGATAAAAGTCTGAGTTGGAGCAGTTAAAAACAGTTTCACTGAAGCAAGAAGGAAATGTCTAAGGAGGCCAGTGCTGAGGGCATAAAACGCAGAGGTCTGAGGGGTTTCCTGTTGGCTTTGTGGTCTATACGATGCCACCAGAAGAACTGGCAGATATTTCATGAAGGATTTGCAGCCTGGAAATCAATCCTAAATGTAAGTAGCTATGCCTTATTCTTGAGAGATCCACGTTTGTTTCTTTTTTTTTTTTTTTTTCGAATTACTTTAGATGGCAAAACATGGAACCATCTTTCTAGGCAGTAGCCTGGTTGAACCTCATGTACTTTCAGAGAATTGAGGAGCCAGTGGTCCAGTTCCCTCCTTTACCCCAGAAATCAAATCTTTTCAAAGAGAGGCTTTATTTCCATCTGTCATGGCTTCTTCCACACCTTCCTCATGTGCCCGGGCCGTGATGGGACTCGGGCTGAAGAAACCATCTAATAACAACCAGTAATTTTTCTGAGGAGCTTGTTTGATGAAGAATTCCCAGGGAGTCTCTGGAAGTCTCAGTGTCTGCAAAATTTATTTGCCTCCTTCTTCTTCCTGCCTGCTCCATGCTGTAGCTAATGATCTTTACAACTTTGAGTGTTTGCTTTTTATGATTTGTCTGTTTCTTATGAACTCCTTCAGTAGTAATCATCCTTCTTGAGTATCATCAGATGCAAATGATATGGTATTCATGCAAGCATCTGCACTCCTTATCTCTGGCTTCTTTTAGAGGAGAGAAATGTGCACCTCTAAGGGCTCAGATCATGTCCTTGTAAAAATGACATGTAAAGTAGGTCATGTGAATTCTGACTTAAAATGCCTATTTTATGCCCAGTTTGAGTAGGAATAGAAAAGTGAAAGGACAGTCTGCTGCTGCTACTGTCTTCATGACCAAGGCAAGAATTTTCTTTCCTATTTTATGTGACAGCACAAACTGAAGCAAAGGTGTTACTAAGAATCTAATAAAAAGCAGTTTGGAGGGCTGAAGAAATGCAACTGAGAGACTGATCTGGCTTGCAGCAGCATTATTACTGGTGAGGAGGAGAAGAGCATGACCTGTCTGCCCATCCTGTTTGATTTTGGCAGGGCTGGCAGGTGGAAGGTTGTAGTTTTTCTCTAAGACTGAACACAGTGATATGGCCATCACTTGATTCTGAAACTTTAGCTGTTGAAATGGTTACTTTTACACCTTTACTTCCTCAAATAGGTGTTCACTTCAGCTTTAAATTTGCATGTTGGCATTTGAAGAAGATCAAGCTTCCTTCATGCCTGCCTTCTTTTATGCCTTTTCTTATTTGATTTGTGCAATACAGAGCCAGGAACCCTGAAAACGACAGGTAAATTTCAGTTTCTGGATTGAACAGTTAGTGTCTCGAGTGTTTTATTCATGGGGACCATGTGCAAAAAGTGAGCAGTTTTTTCTGTTGTGGAAAAGTAATGTTATGTTCAGAACTGCCAGAGTTACTTGAATTTGACTTAGCTGTGTTTTCACGTGAACCTAGAAATAAATGGAAAGTTGAAAAAAGCAGCTACATGTTAAATACATGGTATACCTGTAGTTTTAATTCTTTTAGGTCAAAAAATATTCAAATGCATTCACAGTACTTTTGATTGAAAGAATTTGTAATTGGATTTCCAAACATGCTGCTTTCATCTTGGGCAGTACAATATGCACTTTGATAATAACACGGCAATGTCATTAGAAAGAAGTCCATTTACTAGTTTAGGCATAAAATGAGATACAGAAGAAGACAATAAAATGCTTTCTAACATAATGCACCTTATTTTTTATCATATTCAATAGAAGCATGATGAATAAGTAATCTTATAAGTGCATCAGAAGTACACCTTGGTCTCTTAGAGGTGTTGAGATTTCACTGCTATTGAGATTATTCATAATAACACTTTAATTTCTAATAAAGCACTTAGAACTTTATAATGGATCAAAATATCTGCCCACAAGCTGCTTAGATCATCATGCTGGAAAAGGTAAACTTCCACACTTTAGAAATAATCCAAGAAAGAAAATTAAATGAAGATGAAAAGTACTATCTTCAAAATTACATATTTTTTTTAAATATAAAGCCTATAAATTATAATTTCCTTATTTCCACTTATTCACACACTTTTACTTGTAGTTGAGGTGTATATCTATACGCTGTTCTGGGCATAAGCTACATTTCCCCCTATATTTAATGGTATCTCATGCAAATTAGATTTGCAGCAAACTAATCTGGTCCAGGTAGTAAACGTCACTGCTTGAATTATTTTATTCATCCATTCCTTTTTTTTTTCTATAGCATTTATGCAATTACCACTGCTAGTGGGATTCTCCCCTCCCTCCCCCCATGAAATCAGAAAAAATTAAATCCAAGGAAGCTAAATAAGGTTTACAATTTTTTTCCTAGCCTTTTTTTTATTCTTTACTCAGAGAAAGAGGAAAGATTTTATTTGCTTTCAAGACATCCAGAACTTAAAATTTAATATCAGAACATATGTAATTTTCCTGATAATAACAGCTGATATTATATTTATAGGAAATTCTTGAAACTGGGTGATTTTGCAACCTCAAAGACAACAGCAAAGGCAGTACAGTAGTTCTTTGTCAGAAGGTGTGTGTCTCTGGATTTGGAATTTCAGCATTTCATACATGGCAGGTCTGCCTGCTCATTAATAAAGACATTCTTGGGACTACAAGTCCTGATTACAAAAGGTATTTGTTTTGAATTTTGTTGTTCATGGGGAGAGAAGGAGGCTTTTGATTTGGTCCTTGTTTCCTTTTAAAATACATTTGAATGATTTATTTTATTGGAAAAGGTATTGCAAAAGGAAACCTGGTAATTGTTCTAGCTTTTGAAAATGTGCATTGGTACTAATGTTTTTCATATTAATAATATGATTTCTCTAAAACTGGTGAAACTGAAAATGGTTGAGGACTCATCTTGCATATTGAGCTTTCATATTCTGAAACTGACTTGATGTTAAAAATTGCATCTACTGAATCACAGATCTTTATGAAAGCCACGCTTCCTCTTGAAAAAAATTCATTTGAAACCTTAATGAATCGGTCAGGGATTTGTTGTACTGTCTCTTGCCAAATATAGGCTCAGAGAGTCCTTTTCTGTCGAGTAAAAGGCTGGCTAAGAATTCAGTTTTAGGATACAAAAACCAAACTGGGATGTATTGCAAGAATTTACAGTGGAAAAAATCAGCTACTATAATGGCTGATCAGTAGTAATTTATTGCTCATACAGAAAGTATATCATAGCTGGATTTCAATGCCCTCACACAAGTTGTTGCTATAGTGAGTTGAGTCTTCTGTAAACAATAGCCAATGTTCCAAAATAGAGTCCTTTTAAAGAAAACAAGAGTACCAGAAATTATGAGGTAATTCTATTCACAAAAATTGATTTATTTAAAAGTAAAAAGAGTAATTTCAGCACCTTCAGATAATCTTTATTTTCCATGTTGAAAGTGTTTTCATATAAAAAATTGCCAAAACTGAGTAAAAGAAAGAGATTCAGGTGATTAAAAGTTGACCAGCAGCATAGAATAATAATTTTATAATTTAGAAACTCCTCTGAAAATTACATATTTAACTTACATAATAAATATAATATTATCTTTCTTTCTTGTTTTGTGAGTGAAGATAAAAATCAATTACTAACAATACCGGACCAATTATGCACATATTTCACTACTTCTCTTGCAAAAACTTCCTGTATGTTAGCTGGTCTGCCCCTGATATTATTGTTAAACTCATGTGACCAGAGATTTTGCAGATCAGAAATTATGTAAGACTCATGTAAAATGCAGAACAGAGTAATAATCTGTAAGTAAATAAATCTTGTTTGGTTATATTTTCCCCTGTTTTGTGATAGGAACAGATTTATCCTTGTTGCGCTGTTTCCTCCTCCCAGAGTGTGAGAGATGAAATCCAATAGTGACTTGTTTTGCTCAGTTCCTTTGTTTTACTGGCAGGGTGGACATTTTTTCCACCCTCAGCAGATTGTATGGCAGATGATCTTACATATAGAAGTAGTCCATGCTTTTATTTTCAATTATTCCCCATGATTTGCTACACCAAATAAATTCTGCTCTTAAAACTGGCTTAGTTTCTTAGATAGACCACAGTATAAATGATGATGTGCTGTGATATGTACTGTGATTTGTATCTAAAAAAGTTAAATACTGCCTGCAAAATATAAGAAACCAAAAACTAAACCACACCTCGATCAGATTCTCCAGACCGACATGCAAGTCACCTGAAAAAGTGAGCAGAGAAATTATATGCCCTCAGCAATGTTTGATTTTATTAAATTTTAGAAAACTAGGAAAAGTTCCAGGAAAAAGAGTGCCCCTCACGTTACTCTGAGATGCCAAGAGGGCACGTGACAAGGGCTGGGAAATGGTAGGGTGGGTTTCATGCTGTGGCAAATTATGACAGCACCCTGTGGTCATAGCAGTTCATAAATCAACAAAAAGTTCAGGATAAAATTAATAATGGCCAGCATGGTTTTATGGAAAATTGATCTTTGTTAATGAGACTTGTTTCTGCTCTATGATGATGATAAATATGGCAGAAAAACAAAGAGGTGTGATGCATTTAGGCATTTAAAAGGCATGTGACTTTGTACATCACTCTGTTCTGCTTTTAAAAACTCCTATCACGATACCATGTCAATAAAACACTTGTTCAATAGATAAAGATCTGGCTGGCTGACAGGGAATGTGGGAAGCTGTCAATAGGAAGTTGTCTTGGAGTGAAGGTGTTTCTCATGGTCTTCTGCAGACACCGTGCTCAGCATGGTGTAACACATGTCTCAGTGCTCGTAAAGCTCAACGAGATCACTGCTGAAAGGTTAACTGAATGGTAAACAATCGTGAGGACAACAGTCTTGTGTAGAGACTGGGACACTTGTCCAACACTAAATCTTGACATATATTTAAATATATTTTATAATATATTTAATATATATTATATTTATAATATATTTATAAATTTAAATCTATTTTTCTCCATAGGGAACCACTGGTTTGAACTGTGGTCTGTGACACATTCTTATTCACAAGACACCAGGGTAGTCCAGTGATGACCTGTGACCTCAAAACCTATGAATTTATTTAGTGGTGGCATCTGTGTGCCAAAAGCCATGGAGTAAGGTTAAGGGATTAGTGGGAAGATTTGGTCAATTTCTAATCAGTAGTTTAGGGAGATCTGACAGATCACCTGTGGAGATGCCTGGAAAAGGTTTTCAAGTGCCTCATAAAGTTTACTTCTGAGATGGAGGAGACAGATCTGTTGCCCTTGCTGGGACACTGCAGTTCTTCATGAATATAGGGACAAAATATAAATTCTGATGAGAGACATCAACTGCCAATTGTAGTTCTTTGGTTAATACCTCATGCTGGTGGTATTTACTTTCAGCATTCAAGAATGCTGCTGAGTAAATAATGTGCAATGGAGAATATCAGATTTTGTTTCTATCACTGGTCTTAATCTTAATTTTTTATTTCCTGGGGCTGTGTGTGTGCAATGCTGGTGGGGCTTGTGAGTAACATTTTGGGTTCTGTTCCAATAATTTAGTTATAATTATGTAGAGCACTATGTTAATGGCACTTTTCCTGTATCAGCAACATCCAATAGATGTTGTTTTTGAAAGTAGGTTTTCTGGTTTTTGGCAGTATTTTGTTGGCTAGTATAAGTTCTGAGATTCATTTATATAGAGATAGATGGATCTAGATGGTTATTTTAAATGAAGGTCTTACTGAACCAAAATAAAAGAGCACAAAACATACTAAGTATAATTTCCTAGAAGGAGGAAGGACATGCCCCTTAGAGTTTTGGGATAGCCAAAATTGACCTTGCAAAGAGTTGTACAGAGAAATTCAACCCTTAGATATTTGTGAACCTCAATGCTAGTTAGTTTCAAAATAACCTTTGGGGAAAAAAAAAAAAGAAAATGAAAGAATCAACAGTTTTTGAGAAGATATTGAGAAAATAAAGTGTTCAACTGCTAGTGAGACAGAGTTTTTCTTTGATTACAGAGGCAAGGAAGATTATTTTTGTTGTTTTATTTATTTCATCTGAAATAATTTCCATGCCTAAAAGAGAGGCCAGTATTTTGTCTCTGCTAAAGCACTTTCTCTCTTGCATTTTAAGTGAAGGCAAGGGGCTTAGAAGTCTGAGACAGATATTCTTTTGCTCTAACATATTAACTTATATGAATATTTCAGATTTATATTTATTTTCTTACTCTATTTTTCTCTCCCACTGAGAGTTACAGCACTCCATCATGCTCTTCCCTTGAAACAAAACTGATGAAGACTGTGAAGATGTTCAGCACATACAAGTGTTTCTTACTGAGTTTAGCAAAATGTAAGATTAAAAAAGCGTGTAGAAGGACAAGCATATTTTGAGAAGTCATAGAAGAGAGACTATTGAGCATATCATTGTTCAAATGAAAAAATCTCTATTGATTCTCAGTAGCCAGCCCTCTGTTCTTCACTTTCTAACACACTGGAGCAAGCTGAAAGCGATATACTTTCAGAAAGGCTAAAACTAGACACTACACAAATAATCTGGAATTTTCCTTTTAGCAGGAATAAATTCTTATAGCTGTAATGCTATGTGTCTATGTACAGGCAGCCTGATGGGATTTTTTTCAGCATTTCTTTAGATGTCTGGTTTCAACGGTGTTTTTGCTGTTGCTTTCCTGGTATTTGTCTTATAACAACAACATAAAGGATGTAATTAATGACTGTGGATGCATTGGAATATTTCCAGAGCCTTGTTCAATGTATAGACTGTATGTTTTATGAGAAGTCCCTCGTGTCTACAAAGTAGCCGTACCTCTTAACACCTGGTGGTGTTTTTAGAACCTATTATTTTTAGAGAAACTACAGAATTTCTTGAATAAGTTACTGGTTTTGCATATTTTTGGACTTATTATTCATGGAACAAAGAAGATTGAGATAAGTCCCAGAAACAGAAGAGTAATCACATCTAATTTCTATCAGTCGTACATGGTTTGCAAATGGCATTGAAAAGAATTGTGTTGCAATAACATAGTAAAAAATAAACACAATAATTTCTGTCATTTGTCTCCTATTGTGACTTTTCATTCTGTACATTCTTACTTATATTTTTGGTTCAAACTCATCATACAAAAGATGACAGAACTCCAATTTCCTTTCAGTCCATCCATTTTCCATCATGCTTATTCTCCTGGGAAATATTTTAATATATTCCTTCACAACATTGAAAGATGAACAATCACTAGTTGCTCAGGTGCTGGTTCTCTGGATTTGTTTGTATGAGCTTGATGATATTTCCACCAGATAATCAGTGTATAAACAAAAAATTTTGTAATTAAAATTTTTTGTGTGTATATACCAAATCTAGGCTTCCCTCTTCATGTCAGCAATGGCTGCTGTTCAACTATTTGGTACTCCTTCTACAAACACACTGAAAAAGCCCTCAGTGCCAAATAGACAGGAGATAAGCAAACGGGGACAAAATATTCAGAAAACTATTTGTAGTTTCCACTAAAGTCAGCTGTGCTGAAGGACATGAATGTTTTTTAGATTCCAGGTTCAGTCTAACTAAAGGATTCCTGTCCACTGAAGCTCTGGGCTGGGACACCCAGCACCAAATTCCTGATTTCAGAAGGGGCATTGACATATAGACTTGTGCATTAGGAGATACCATATCTGGCACCTGTTATCTCCCCATCAAACACAGGAAGAACTTGTGGGATGTTGTAGTTTGTCTCTGGAGTCAATCCAACATCCTGGCAGCACTGAAAGGAGCAGGCGCCCTTTTCAGCCCGGGAGCCCTGCTGTTCTCCTTATGTCAGTTGAATTCGGGTAATGGGAATGAAATAAAACCAACTCAGGAGAACAAGCTAATGGTTTGTGCTTGACTTTATTTTTTTTTAACTAGGTGGATAAGTCAGACTGGTTTGTGTGTAGCCATAGTGATTGTGACAGTGAGCTGGCTGAAGGAAACATTTATTTCATGAGTGAGAAACCAAAACTTCATTATCTTCACTTTATAGTGTCTAGAAGTGGAATTTATTTCACAAAATTCAGATCTTGCCAGATCAATTTGTGTCGTGGTGCCTTTGGAGTGTGTTCTTGCAGGTCGCGTTTGGACATGGTGGGAATCAGAAAGTCCTTCCTCCATCCCAAGGTCTGGCTGCAGACCTTGGCCATTGTGGGCTCTGTGGGCAAATCCCATCCTTCCCCCTTGCCTTCTGTCAACACCTAGGTGCCTCCACTCCCAGGAAAGAAAACCAGCTTGCAAGCTGACAGAGATCCTTGGTGTTTCGGCCAGGTCCGCAATAGGGGTGAAGACTAAATGCACGGTCCACAGTATGTACTGACCTAGGAGTTGGGGGTGGAGGGAAGTGTAATGGGATTCAAATATACAAAAAGCTTCTGACAAGACAAAGGGAACATCCATTTTTTAAAAAAAATTTACTTTTTCAATTTTTGGTGAGTAATTCAGGGAGTTACGGGTTTAAAATTCAGAAAGGAATATATGGGGCAGATATTAAAAGCTGTTTCCTTGTGGTAAAGACAGAGGAATTAATTGGTTGTATGTAAAGACCTCTAGTGATGAAGGTGCCAAAGCCCAGATAGTATTTCTCTAGAATAACATAAGTGATTTTCTTTAGGGAATGAGACTGGATAAGATGACCTTCTGAGGTACTTTCCAGACCTTTGCCTCTATAAACTTTGTTTGAACTGACCTGGAGACCACGGGCAGAATGTTTTAAAGGAAGCCCATTACCCAAGTAGTCTGGGGATCACATGCCCCTTTATTTCCTAAAGCAGTTCTGGACTCATCGCTACAAGATTCTACATTGTCTGGGCACTGAGTGCCTGAGGCCAACCCATTTTCTCCAGGAATACCTGGCATCAGCCATTGTGATTGAGTCCTTAGACCTCTGATTTTACCCAGGCGAGAGGTAAAAACAATTATTTGTGGTTCTAATGCTAGACTCCAATGTCCAGAGAGGATTTCGATTTAAAGAATATTACTTACAGATGGGTGCAAATATCTCATCCTTAAGGTACCCCCAAAGCTTCATTAGCAAGTTTGGACTGGAGTGATTCAGCAGAAATACAAATTAAAATGTTAAGTTTTGTAGATGTATTGCAGGATGGGACAAAGCATATGTTTATATCCTATGAAATAAAATGTGAAAGAAAATAAAGATCACAACAAGCCTGTAAGAAACACAAAGAATTTGTAGCTGCAATATTGTTTGTCTTGTGAAGGAAACCATGGCGTGTATTTCTTAGTAATGTCAGCTGATGGAGCTGAGACCATAAAATGTTCCTTGCCACTAGCGGAACATTTCTATTGCCAGTTATTGATCGTATTACTAGTTATTGTGAAAAACATATATTATAAATTGCATTCCTTTTTTTTTTTTTCTTTTCTCTTATGTGAGAAGTTGCTGTGCAGTGAGCAGAGGAAGCTACTGCCACAGAAATTCTCTGGAGAAACAGGGAGGCACATTTCCTCTCAGCCAAAATAGAATGCCAAATAACAGGCAGGCAGGCAGGCAGGCAGGCAGGCAAGCAGGCTTGTCAAGTGCCTGGCTTTTTCAAGAATCCTTGTTTGTGTATGGTGGCTACCCAGTTCCCACTGATGGCCTGCAAGTCTCAGGCAGGCTGAAATACTGTGCTATTCAACCAGAGTCTCTCAGTACCGCAGATGATGAACTTATACAGAGGCACACAGAATTGCAAATGCTTCTGAATGGTGTTCAAAAACCACTGGTTACACTCAAGTGGTAGGAAGGTAGGCAAAATAGTTTGGCATTTAAGCTATGATTAAATGTACACAAAAATAATCAAATCACAAATGGCAAAATATCAGAAGGTAGATCAACTGGGTCTTTGCTGTTATGGCTGCCACAGATCAAAACGTTCCAGACAAAAGAAACCTCTGTTGTGTTTCTTACGTAATTTAAATTTAAATTGTAGCCTTCAGTTCCATAGCACTTGATTTCTACATTTTTCCTCCTGATGAGGATAAGCGATTATTGCTTCTTTTTCAGAGCTGTAAGAATAACAATAAAATGTCACCTCTCTCCCTCATCTTTCTTGAGGCGCATCTAACCCCTCAGCTTCCCCATTGTATGGCCTATCCCTTCCATCCAGCTCCCTGTCTATTGCTTTCTAAGCACAATAATGTAGGAATATTAATAATTCATGTTCTTGTCTTGCTTTCATTTTCCTCCTCCCAGGCTCAGCCATAGCTAAGGTTTAGGCCCTGAACAAAACACTGGATATCATTGCACAACAACCCTTAATGCGCTCCTTGGCTTCTCCTCAGAAACAACCCCCCTGGATGGGCTAGTGGAGCACCTTTCCCTCCACAGCCAGGTGCTGAGTGGAGCTGCTTTGCTCTGCTCCCTTCCCTGCCCACTCTCGCTAGCTCACGCACTGCTGGGTGGCATGGATTGCCCTCCTGGCACAGGGCCTGACGGGGGCAGAGGCAGGCAGGGGTGCAGCGCCTCGTGCTGCCTTACTCCTCTCCAGTGCTGCTTGATTCTCCTCCCTGATAGAACACGTATCTGCAAATCTGACTGCCACTTCCCAGGCCTTTTGACTCCTAGAGTTTTTAAATGTAGTTTATTAATTTTCTTTCCCCACATGAACTCAGTGGTTTTTTGTTTTATTCTCACTACCGACCCACCCCATTGCCCAGTCTCTGATTGTTACCCTCTCCTGGGCCCTCCCATAGGCACCCATTTCCCTTTGTGTCCCATCATCAGTACAGTTACAGGTCTCCTTTGCCATCCCCTGGCTTTCTCTGCCTTTTGGACTCCTTAAAATCATCTTTCTTATCACAGAGATGTCCAGCTGGAGTTGACTTCTTACTAGAAACCTGTTTGCTAACAGTCAATTGCTACTCCCTTTTCCATTGAGTTTTCTCCTAGAGGCTCATTGCTACAGCCCTTGTCCTTCAGCAGTCTTCTGCCCTTGTAAAATAAAGGAAAATGTGACATTAATGTTTATGTTTTATTTAGATCAGAACATCTTAAACCCTGGTTTACAGTACTGACTACATGTTTCCAGGTCTGAATATCAAAATATACTTTCAATCTGAATGCTTTTATTGTTTTTCTTTTTCCTCAAAAAGCAACAAGAGCAGATAATACTGTTTATCATATAACAATTTAAGATGATTTTAGAAATAATCCAAAAAGTTTTTCCAAGCTGTTCCTTTCATGTGCTGAGTTCTTCTGAGAAGGAAATTTTTTTCATCCACTTTCTAATTGCTTAATGATTTGTATGAAATGCAGGCTTATTAGTTATAACCATTCAACATTTCTCAAAGAGAGATAAAAATACTTTGAATGAAAATACATCTGAATAAGTTATTTGAAAGACTGATTTACCACTATTGGGTCTTACTACACAAACATGAATATGTCACTTTATTTGTCAATACCTCATGAGTTTAAAATTAGCCTTTCACTGACTGGCTTTGTAGCTGAGAAGTAAAAATTTCTTCATAAAAAGTGAAAATAATTTGATTTTGTTTTAGTAGCAAAAGGACATTTTTTTATCAAGTTGCTCTCATGGTTCTCGTGTCACTGAATAATAAAAGAAAAGGATAGGTAAAGAAAGTACAGTTAAAGAAAGTACAGATAAAAAAGTACAGGTAAAGAAAGAAGCAGAGGATCTGGGTCAATGATAGGTCAGGAAGAGGAAGCACAGTCAAAATCAAATACGTATAAAATAATTATACTTTACAGCATTATATTGTGTTTCTTATAAAATATTTTACGTGACTCAGAGAGGTGGATGCTAAAGGATACACTGACTGGAGAACTGTGCTCGTAATTAGCAATCTTGGATCCTGAAGGCCTTATATGTGATGGCTTTCCCCTGTGCCAGGAATATTGTTCTGAAAATAAGTGTTAGCCAAAATCTTTTTTTAGCTAAAATTTTGATTAATATCTCTAATTTCTTCCAAGTAGCTTAGATAAACCATTAGAAAAAATTGGTTTTTTTTAAACTGCCCCTTCCCTCCAAGATGTACAGATTAGAGAGGTCAAAATATGACACTTTATGTCTGGGGCATAAGCAGAGCTGGATAAAGTTTCAGGTATCACACTTATTCTGCGCGCAGCCAACCCCACCTTTTTACCCCAGAGCTCTCTCTGCTGCTTGGTTCTCCCTTTCCAGCCTCCCGCTCACCAGCACCATTGCATTTCACTTGACCTGGTGCTTTCCAGGGACGAGATAGCAGCCCTGCAGTCATCCAAGATTACTGATAATCTCCTCCAGCCACTCATTTGACTCTCAATACCTCAAATGTCCAATTTATGTGCTACTTTAGAGACACCTGCTGCTACCCAACAGATTTAAACTGTTGGTGGTTAATCTCCCTGGACTTACGCCCATGGCGTGACCACTGCTCTGCTCCACTGTCAGCCTGCAGTTTGGCAGGTCTGGGTGGCACCTTGCTCCCTGTTTACTTCCAGCTGTGTAAGGCTGAGAGTTCTTCCGCAGCCAAGGGCAAGCAAAACTGCAGATCCTATGGTGAGGTTCACTCTGGATATTTAATTTTGCTCATACGCCTTTTCAAAACCAGAAGCAGAAATTGTAAGGAGAACAAGTAGGGAGAACATTGCTACCCTGTGCATTGTTCACATGGCCTTTCTCAGGCAGATACTATTAGGAATGTGATGCTGGAATAAATGATTCTTTGGTCAAGGTGCAGGTTTTTGCCTAAGAAAAGATATCATGACTTTCTGTTTTCTTTTTTACCCTGAGACAGGGATACTTGAACTATGTTGATAGAACACAGAATAGTGCATTTTCTCCCTTCTCCATAGTTTTTCCTACTACCTGTGTGGCAATAAGTTTAATTGTTTGAGAACTCACACAGCGTTTTTATGCATTACTTTTTTTAGCCTTCATCTTAGAGCAACACTCTAAGTGCAGGCTATCTTACAGCTGCAGTTCTGCTTTGTCAAATGCTTGGCCATCTCAAAATCAGGCACACCGTGAGCACGGAGACGATTCATTCTTGTGGCACTTCCTGGTTAACCAGTGCTGTGCCTTGAATCCCCACAGCTAGGTCTGCACAGCTTTTCACCTCCAGTAGCTTTTTACTTCTGTGCTCCTGGGATTTCAGATTATTCTCCGCTGCTGTGGAAATGTGTGCAAAGTCAGGTAATGGTCAATGGATTTTATCATTTTTGTAGTACAATGTTACATAGCCTTTAAAAATGAGAACTGTAAAAGAAGATCAGGAAGCTTTAACCTTTTAACAGGTATTGGGATTAATCACTTATATTTAGTATTATAATCATTCTTGGGATGATTAGACAACCATAGAAAGGTGCAAGGGAGATCAGAATCTGGTCCCTCATGTTTTCCTCTCCTGATGTCCTGCCATAGCAAAGTAATTATCTATCTTTTATGGTCAATCACATTGCCCTTTAAGCTGATTTCCTTTTTTTCCAGATTGTGGAAACAAAAAAGATGAAATTCACAGAATCCTGGCTGTATCAGTTATAATTCTAAATAAAAATATAATCTTCCTGACTCTAAACGCTTACAGAACATCCTTTCTGTTAGACACATAGCAGGGCTGTAAGTTAAGCCATATCTGAGGGGAAAGTGGGAAGTTTTTTACCCAGTGATGTATTTGCTTAAGCCTTCTTTCCATTAGGGCACCTGGATCTATAACTTCATGTTATAAAATAAGTGTTATTCATTTATGAGTGAACATACTGTACTGTTCCTTCTTGTGGGACTTACCACTGCTAGTAGGGGACCCTTTTCTTTTACTGGAAGCAGTCAGGAAAATCTCAGCAGGCCTTTGTACAATTATCGCAGCCCCAGGTTTCCATCTAGTGCACTTCCAGCTTTGCTGTTCCTAGCCAGTGGGAATTTAGCAAACTACTTGGAAGGAGATCTGGTCACTGAGGCATCAAAATCTACCTTCTTCTCACACACCAGAAGGTACGGCTGCAGCCTGAAAGCTGCACTGTGCCTTTTCACACAGAAATCTCATCAGGGAGAGAGTCCCAGGGTTGGGACACAGTATCCAAAAATAAACACCTTTCAGTGCTTTCATTATGGGGGCTTGTAGTCTTCCCTCCTTTTGTCTTGGCTTTGGAAATTGGATGAGATATCTTGCCTGTTTGGCCATGTAGAGGAGAAAGTGATAATTTCAATGGATGTCCTAAGTTTATTAACTTTCCCTGTCTGCCATGAGCAAAGGCAGGAAGCAAGCTCTCAAAACATCTCTTACAAGCAGATCAAACCTATAGACGTCTGTCAGAAATATTTGAAAGCATGATTGAATAAAGTCGCCTGAGCCAGGCACATTTTAAAAAATAAGCACTGTATTACTTTAAGTTGCTGTAAATAGTAATTTACTTTAGTTATTTCCTTTAATTACAGCGCTCCATCTTTACACAAGGTTGTATTTAGGAACAAAGGGACCAGTGTCACTGTAAGGTGTATGCTGTAATAGAGACATTTATATTAGGCTTCAGGAGAAGCCTACAGTGTATCCAGCAATTCTGTGGCTCTTGTGACCACCGACCCTTCTCTGGTTTTCTTAATGTGTTTTTTCCTTTTATATATGTGCTCATTAGGCTCTTTCTGGTTCTTCTGTGAAGTTCCCCCAACACTTCAGCTATTACCCTGCACTGTTATTAGTTTTCTGACAGATAATATCAGGATAAGCCAGAATTAAAATAGACTCTGCTCTATTATCTAAAATGTACAGATTTTAAGGGAAACAATGGAAACCCCAACTTTTCACCTAACAGGAGTTATAAATGAGCAAATTGCTCCAAATGTTTTTACAAAGAAACAGGAAACCAAGTTATCTAGCAAACCTATTTATACACAGTAGGTAACCCTGGGTTGCAGGCAAGACTAATAAACAAAAAATGACAACCTATTTCTTTTAATGACAAGCTGACATATTTATTTTTATTATTTCACAAAAGTATTCACCAGACTCATCTTTCACACTAAAGCCCCATTCTCCTTTCCTCCAGACAGAGCATGTAGCCTTACTGCACTCAGCTTGAGTAAAAGCATAAAAATTAAACACAGTACTTTTGGAATAAGAAAAGATATTTGACAGCCTGTGGTTTACTGCACCGGAACATAAAAAGTAAGATTTTTCTTGTCTGAATAAAGTTATATATGCTTATTTTTGTAAAGTTAAATTACAGCTACTGAAAGTGATTTTTATATGCTTAAGTTGAATTTCTACTTCTCCATGACCTGGAACACCATTTCCTATAAAATATGATTGTTCTACCTGAATAAGATGCTTTAAAGCTTCTAGGACATTAAATCACACAGTTTAAAAATCATAAAGCCCCTTACAATATATGAAAACTGCAATAATGAACATCAAATATAAACTAAGTTACCATAAAATGAGCTTACTTTTCTGTGCGTAGTGTGACATTTTCCAATGGTAACATTTTCTACAACAAAAGTGACAATTCACTTCTGCTAATAAAAATAATCTCCTTAGTTTTGCTAAATTTATTTTTTCTTTCTTTTTTCTTTTTTCTTTTTTCTTTTTTTTTTTGTGTGTGTGTGTAACAGGAACATGGATATATCAAATAAATTACATTTTATTGAACTAGAATTTAGAGTAGCTATGGATCAAGACGCACTTTCCCATTGTGAACATGTAGACACTATGTATGCAAACCTCACACTGGAAATGAATGACTACCTATTTTGCATGTCTGATGTCTGTTAATGGAAGGTCTATTAATTAAGTCTTTCAAATGAAATTGCGTTAAGCCATGGACATGTCTAGACCACAAAGATTTTTCTTCTTACTGTCCTTTTTTATTTATAGTTTGCATAGAACATGAACACATGTTCTGAAAATGTAGAAACCTAGAAATGTAATGGTAAAAGAAAATAGAATGATAGTATAATGTATTATAGTGATTTTGTATGTTCATGTGTATACATTTTCCTTCTGCTCTTTACAACAACTGTTGGGTTGTGGGATATATGTTACTAAGAAAGAAAGTTCTATTCTTATTCAAATAATTATGTTGTCATAACTAGAGGACGAAATAAGGACTTCTAACTTTATACGTTTGTTTTAGTTCAATAAAAAAATTCTAGAGGACAAAATAAGGACTTTTAACTTTATACAGTTGTCATTAGATTAATAAAAAAATTCTATATTGTTAAAAAAAACCCAAGCCCAACACAAACTAACCTAGTGACAGTGGAAAGAAATAGGAAAAATATTTTTAAATGCTCCAAACCTCATATTTTAGTTTCACTGTACAACATAACCCATTTAGTAAATAGATCTTTTGGTTTCATGTAAACGCTGCTTACGTGACGATACAGCCAAGTGACTAAACATTTTAGAATTCTGGGAATTTTTTCATTTTAGCATTGTATATAAACCCTTCTGAGAGTGGATGACAATTCTGTTAACACAAAAGGAAAGGCAACCTACCCATTTAAAAATGATGTCACCAGCATCCCGTTTATTAAATGCTTGAAAACCTCTTGTGTACATATTACTTGCCTGAAATTGTGCTGGGTTTGAATACGACCTAATATAAAGATACTGTCATATTCTCTTGTGGGAATTCAAACTTTGTAGAAAATACAGGGGTTTTTTTCCCTACATGCTTTCACTAAAAAAACTCTCCACACTATTTTAGGCGTCCTCCATCCTGCCAGTTCCCTGCACAATGTTTTATGATACCTGCATTTTATGGGAAAAAAAAAAATCAACCCAAAATGCCAACACAGTTTTTACATTACCATGGATATACTTGAAAAGTGCCATTATTGAGTTAGCAACCTATTCCTGTTCATTCATGAATGAATAATATGAGAATTAACATGAGCTATAGTGCATTATTTATTATTTCTCTGGATTTGATGCTTAGCAGAGGTGTTAAAAGTCTCATGCCTTTTAAATGTAATTCATTTCCTTTCATTATGTATTTTGCTGGCTAAAAGAGTCCCTTCACTTTTCTTTTGCTATTGCTGTTTTAGGGAAACACTTAAAATTAGAGAAATATTAAAATTATTTCAAGTTATTAGTTAAAGAAATAGAGCAATTAGTTAGAAGAGTGCAATTATTTAGTGTCAGTCAATAGATCCTGAAGTAAATTTGAAATCTAGGCATTTGGCTAATATCTGCATGTCTCTCATGAAAATGAAAACAAAATTATGCTCTTATGCTCTTTTACTGTGATTTTTATTTCTGAAAGTTCAAGAACTAGCAAGAAAGTATCCAGGCTGGAAGTCTGACACCACCAAAGTAATGGGAAATTAATTCACAGTAGCATAACTGTGTGGTGATTGTTTGTTCTTGTTTAAACAAGATTCTTATTTATGTTGTTAAAGGCTCAAGATTAATATTTTATGATTCATAATACATGATGTTGAAGGTTGGCGAACTAGGTAGTGAAACAGTAATTTCCTAAGAAGCATTTTCAGCACAAGCAAAACTGTACAAATGCTGTGCAAAAGAGGCTGCTCCCGTGGATCTGAACAGGAGATGGATCCAAATAGAAATTAAGAGTACTAGTTACAAGCTGGGAAAACAGCCTGTCTGACTGCAAAAATCTAGCTATTATGTATCAAAAGCAAATTGAACAGAAAAAGATTCTAACAACGCACTGTGAGAATGCTTTCTCACCTGTGGGTATATCTGATCATCAGATTTATAGTTATGAGGGTTTTGGCTAGACTTGAAAATTCCTGCCATGACTTCTGTCTACTCAAAACAAGCTGCTGGCAAGTGCTCTTGGCAAGCTTAGCATTTGCTGCAAGGCTTCTGAAAAAAAATATTTCAGTCCTTAATCACTTAAGAGAACAATTGCTTCCCCAAGGCTTCTGTCTGAATTTGAGTTGATGCATCTCTTCTGTAGAGATGCCATGTGACGCATCCCACAACAACCTTAATTTGAATTTGCAAACCACATTTTCAAGGGTTTTCAAAATACCCCCGAAGTTCCTTGTGCATCTCTTTAACTTTCCAGAGTCCAAAGAACAGCCTGGAATATGGGTCATAACGCCTAAAAGAAAACTGAAAGCAACCAGACCTGCAGTGGGCAAGAAGAGCTGGGCAGAGTTAGAAGGAGCTTTACATTTTGAATATTTATGAGATGCTTGATGATTGGACAGAACAACATTAAGTACCACCACACCACCCTCGTTTTTCTCAGACACTGAGTTATCAGGTACTTTGGCTCGCATCAGGTTTTGTATTATTACTAGCAAACACTCTAAACATAAGCAGAAGTTGTGAAATCCAGCCATTCGTGCCCATGCAAAGGCTGGTCTGGTCAACCTGACTGCTTGATCAGCCTACCTGGACTCGGGAGCTGGGTCCTCCTCCCAAACTGCAGTATCCCATCTCACTGCAGTGGATCTCGCACTCCCCGAGCGATTGTTTGTGAATCTCAGCTGGAATTTCTCAGCTTGAAATCTGTGTTCCAGGCTCTAGATACCCTCTTCCTTCTGCTGCCATGCCAGTATGAGAAGGCAGTGCATAAATTAACAGTTATTAAATGCACCTATGAATCCAAAGCAGGACTAATCTGAGCCTCTCTTCTGTAGAAGGAGGCACAAGAAGAAAAAAGCACATTTCATAGTCAATAAATGCCTGCTAACTTCAGACATGTGAGCTGAGCAGGAAGGATTAGGAAGGCAAAGAATGCCAACAGCCACAACTTATGTCTGGACAGTTTCATCCCCTTTTTTATAATGGACAAAGACTTAAACCCGCAGTAGCTTTATTTAACTCTTGTTTATTCTAGTGGTAATTATGAATGTAAGTAGGGACCAGACAATGAAATGCATATCTTCAGGAAACTTGGTCTGTGTGGTTTGAGTAGGATTGTGTTGCAACTTGTTCCCCTAAGGCTCCAAATACCTCTCACCCAAAACTGTAAGGTAAAGCATGAAACTGTAATGAATAAATAAAGAAATTTAAACTACCTAATTAATTAAAGTCATGGAAAATTATTATTAAAATTGTATTCCTTGAAATAATAAGATTATTTACAGGTTCTTTCTACTCCTTATTAAAACCATAAACTGCTTTAATAGGAAAGAAATTTTGACAAATACACTGTCTATACAGCATTTTAATTGAGTTGTTGTACTGAAATGATTGTACACAACTAGAACAAAACTTTTTTCTTTTAATCCATGTAATTATTTTTGCATGTGTGTATAATTTATTTTTCTGAAATTCTGGAAATGAAAAATGTTTAGAGACAACCAAAAACTCCACCCAGACATTCCCAGCAATACAAAACACGCCCTGGTTAAAAAAAAAAAAAAAAAAATCTTTTAGTCAACACCCATTAACCAAACAAACAAATAACCAACCAACCAAACCAGAGACTAAGCAGCAGAGCAGTGAAGCCAGCATCCTAAAGCATATTTGTGAGTCCTGCATTTTTCATGATTGATGTGTTGCACTCATGTGGCATTTGAAAAACATTGTTTTGCTGGTACTTAGCATGATGACAAATTAACAAATGAAATAAATGGATTACAAAGCAGTTACATTGTCATTAATGCCTTTTTCCTATCCAGTCTGGACTACTACAGAGTGATCTGAGGCTAGTTACGGAAAGATATACAAGCTTTACAAGGTGCAGCATGCAGCAGGGTGATTAATGCAGAAAGATTAATGAATATAATTTTGAATCAGTAGGTTTTGTCTTAACGCTAGTTGCTCATTTTGTTATTAATAGGTGCAGAAATCATGACCCTTATTTCATAAATCCTGAAAGGGCTGGCACTGGGCTGCCACAGATAGCGTTCTTGAAGCATCTTTGAAACAGCCTCTGATAAACAGAGGCAAAGAAGATGATCATCCAGGACCAAACCTCTGAGAAACAGGGTAAATTAACTTGGGTGATGGTCCACTCTATCACAGCAGTGGTGCTCCTGGGTGCTCCATCCCCTACAGATCTGGCACTGTAAATCTCAGCAGGCTATTGCTGAAGTGGCCTTAGGTTTGATATGAGTTGAAATGTGTTGTTTCCCAAGATTTCTATGGTGGGGAAATGACAGGAGTATTTTTTCACGTTTGCCATCCCTGGAGAGAGATGATTGCTAAGTAGTGATGCTGCATTTGTAGACAGTGACCAAAAGTGCTTGTTTCTTGAAGATACCTCATGGGATCATGATGTTTCTGCTGGGCTACAGAGGCTTCTGCAGCACGACTGTGCCCCTCACTTCATGCAGGTGCCATCAGGGCACAGTGCTAAGCTGCTGCAGCTGCCACTACACCGTATTCCTGCTGTCTCTTTCCTCCTCTGTAATAAATTTCTTAAACCTTGGCTCATCCACTCCTCACCACAAACAGCACAGCCCATGATCCCAAATATATTCCATGAATGCTTCCCTTTGTTCTGTTCTGGACAAGTAAACAGAATGAAAATTTGTAGCAAAAGTGTTCTGGGTTAATTATTTTTTATTGTTAAGTTTGATTATTTAGACGATGCATGGTAATTTTTGACGTGTCGTAAAAGTGTACTGCAAGGTATAGAAAACATTTGGTCTTACACACGCAGCCTAGCAAGTTAACACGTGTCAGCTGAGCTGTGCTAACTGCCCAATTTTGTGTTCTTTGCCTGTGGCAGCTCTATAATGGTTCAATTTAGCTGGCCCTCAGAGAAATCACCTGCAGAGATTTGGTGTACCACAGACTGTCTCACCCCTTACAGGCACGCAAAGCTGTGAGTTCCTCAATTTGCCCACCACTGTTTTCTGCATGCTTGTACTACCTTGGGTTACAACACACGTAATGCGGGGAATATACTGAGAGCCAGAGGCACTCCCCAGATGGGAAGCACCGAACACCTGTAGGATGAGCTCCTTCTGGTGCTGCTCACACTCTGGGAAAACATAATTGCCTCCCCTTGACTTTATGACTGCTGGAGGACACATTCTCAGTCATGGATAAGATGCACATTTGTGGCTGCTGAGGTGATGGGGTGCAGAACAAAGAGCTGGGGTGTTGTGAGGTTGTCATCTTCTCAGCTAGGGTGGAGTTCATTTCTTCTCACAGAAACTGTTAGCTGTTGCACTGCTAATTTTTGGGTTTGGAATGAGAATGGTGTTGATAACACACTGAAGTTTGGGGTTTTTTGTTTTGTCATGTTTATCCTAAGTCAAGGGCTTTTTTTCCTTGTCTCATGCCAGTGAGGAGGTACATTAAAAAAAACAAACCCACATAAACCAGGGAGGGAGCATAGCTGGGACCTGAACTGACCAAAGGGATATTCCACACCATAGAATGTTATGCCCAGTATATAAAGTTGGATAGAATGTCATGTCCAGTATATAAACTAGGGGGGCTACCCGGAAGGGCGGCTGAAGGGTCGGGAAGGGGGGTCTGATGTTGGTCAGCAGGGGGTGAGCAATTCCACTGTGCATCACTTGTTGTTGTTGTTG
>VYXC01013306.1:1412494-1453845 GCA_013397175.1 Platysteira castanea
TTATTATTATTATTATTATTTTCATAATAATCAATAATTATTGTATTTTACTTTATTTTTAATTATTAGACCGTTTTTAACATACCAGTTTTACTTAGGTTCTCCCCTCCTTTCCACCAGGGTTGGAGGAGGTTGAGCAAGAGGCTTCGTGGTGCTTAATTTTCAGCTGGGCTTAAAAACACGACAAGGGTGATTGGTGAGAGTTACAGGGGGATGAAATCTGGCAGTGCATATTTGCAACCCATTCTAGGAATGCTAAGAAGCACTTTTTCTGAAGACATTTTGCCACAGAAATGCACCACACCCCATCTGGGGTGCAAAAAGGGGAAAATAGAAGAGAGAATGAAGAAACAGACGAGGGAGTGACAGCAATTAAAGAGTTGCAACAGACACTGGTGCCTTAGGGTGCATGGGTGGCATGAACTGATCTGAGGAAAGACTGTTAAAGGACGTGTGGTAAGCTGTATCTAAAAGCTGTGATTTTAAGCTTAAACTAGCAGCTAAAAATTTATTATGTTGAATGAAACTCAATGACCAATCTACTCCAAGGCACTTGTATGCATTAAAATTCAACAAGAAAAAGAAACAGAGCGTAGAGTGATAAAATAATACTAACGGTAGGAGTCTGCTACTTCTCAATCACATTACATGTAAAATCTGTGCCTGAAAGCAAGCTCTGGTAGTCACAAAATAGAAAATAGTAAAGGAAATCAGTGTGACTCTCTCTTCTTGTTACAAGAAAATATTTGGTAGAAAATACAAAATAGACATTGACAAATAGAGCCAGCTACAGAAGTAATTAAAGAAAATTTGGTTCAAACATAAAACTAGTATATAAAGATGTTGGAGATTTCATAATTGAATCATCACAACAAGGGTTGTATACTTCAGAAATTCTACATGTCTGGCAAGTCATACATTCTGCAGGAGTTGAAGATGGTGTGTGAGGAAAAAAAGAGCACTTGGGGCAGAACTCTACTTGGTATCTGTAGGCATGAGCAGGTAGCCTCTCCTATCTCCACTCTTCTGGTGACTCATAGGCTGGCTTGGCTAACACTCCCTATGCAATGCACACTTCTAGATACATGCTGAGATGATCCAGCTCTGCTGTGCTGAAATAATGCATGTGGAGTTACGATCTTCCTCAGACAGCACTATCCAGGGATCTGTTCATGTGGGTTCAGACCTGGGAGTGGTTTACCCACGCAAACAGAAGCGAGAGCATTTAGCTCAGGTGCAGAGCTACACCAAGGCTGTGTTGCTGTCAGTGCCCAACTGGACCTCCTCACGCACAGTGCCTGTTGAGCTCAGCTCCATGCCCAGCGGCCTTTTGGGCTCAGCAAGGTACTTCACTTGATTAGCTCAATTAAGCAAGGGCAAAGAAAGCAAAGAAACATTGTGTTCAGTTGGAATTGAGAGAAAAGGAATAAAGGCTGTGACATCTTCAAGAGCCTAGCCCTGTAGGTCTCAGTACAGTTTTGTTTGCAGAAGGTGATGGGCTTAGGAGAAGAAGGGCTTTTGGATGACTCCTGTGTTTTTGAAGCATTTGAAAAATTACCTTGACCATGCTGGAGTAATTAATTGGACTTGGCATTTCTGTGTGTACTTAACTACAGATTTATGCATGGTAAAGCTCACCACTGTCCAAATGTACCTGTAGGGCCTCAGTTAAAACCTTTGAAGTAACTATCAATCTGAAGTGAATCATGCCCTTAACCAAATATTTCTGAGAAGCCCACTGTGCATATGGAGAAATATTTTCTTGCTAAGATGACATTTTAAAATTAAATATTTTTTTGGCTTCAGGACAGTTTCCTCTTCACATATTATTTTTTAATGATGCAAAAAATATGGTTTAGCTTCTTTGTATTTTAAAGTGACTGTGTATTTTTTTTCAGACTTTTCTAAGAACCATGTCCTAGATAAAAAATACCTTGAACCCGCTGACTGAAGAGAAAGCATCAGAAATTATTGGCCTGAAAAGTTTTAAAAGATCTAAGTTTGAAAAGCAGGGAATAAATGGAAACTCTTTTGCAACCACAAGAACTGTTTTGCACTGCGTGCCAGACTGTGGGTGTTTGTGTATGTCAGAGCTCGTCAGGTAGTTGTTGGGATTACATTTTCCATCCGTGCTTATGAATCATTCAGAAACTGATCCAGATTTCTCCTATTGCTTTGTTATTTGTAAGCATAAATTGAATAATCCGGGTGATTAACTTTCAGACTACAAAATGTCTGTAAATTTATTGCTGCAGTGTGTCACCACTGGCTGTTCACATAAGGTACTTGAGTAATAACTTTACAGTGCAAAATTTCAACTTCCTTTTTGAAGAACTAAAACTACTAAGAAATTTGAGCAATGAATATCCAATTAAATCAGAATTTAACCACAATTAAAGGATCTGATTTTCAATTTCTGTTGTGAGTCTTCATGTAATAGGAAGAAATTGTCGCTTACCTTCTGTAATGAAAGCAAACATTTGCTCATTTGAGTTGTGCTACTGAAGCAAAAGAATTACTTTTGGGAACCATTCACCAGCAATTTAGCAGGGACACTTGTTTTTGTACAATTCAGTCAACAACTTGAGTTACCTCGGGTGTGAACTCATAATACCTGAAAAAAAAAAAGACTATATGCATGTGTGCTTCTTGTTACTATCTTATTTTAACCAATTGTTGCTAGTCCAACAATACTGTGAAGCAAATGGCAGTATTAAAATATTTGGGGGATAGATACCAAAGAACTTTTGGAGGAGGTTAGTCCTTGCATGCCCAGCCTTTATGTACTGTTAACACCTGGGTGATGCCTGAGGCATGCCAGCCAATAATTATATACCTTCATATTTCTTTCCTGACAGACTGTCATCATTAGTTCTAACTGGGAGTTAAAAAGGTATTCTTCATGCCGCCCCTTTTTCCCTGTACCAAATTCTACAATATCTTCTGTGAAATCACAGCTATTTCACCAGCAGGTTACATAATGGAGTTCATTACTAGTGTTTTGCATACAAAAGAAATATAATGCTGTCCTGGATGTTTTGAACTACTTAAGTGACAGCTGTGGAACAGACTGTTTGAGCTAACACATTGCAGAAAGTCATTTGCAATTAAAATGTTTTTAATTAAGTTCCTAATGACCGTTTTTTGATCTTGCTTTATATCAGAACCATCATGGTTTGCTCCTCAGAGAAAAGAGATGGCATAGGATTTGCATGTGACATGGTCACTGCAGAAGTGGGCTTTCTGGGAGAAGCAAGGAGCCATCAAACACCCACACACCAGTAACTCACCAAAGTTGAGCTGGAACAAAAGCAGTTCTGTTCTTTACACGAATTTGTAGGGTTGAAGGACAGCAAGAATCAGTAGGTCATCTGGTCTGATCTCTCGTGCAATATGAGCATCTACCTCTGTAATGAGGTTAATAACTTGCTATTAATTAGTGCTTATGATACATCTGACTTATGTAGCTCTTACAGAAAAGCTTTCAATCTTTATGTAAAAGAATTAAGATGTGGGGAAACTGCATGTCCATTGGCCTTTGCTACAGGGATTAATCATTCTTGCAGTTAACAACTAAAACATATCCTCTTCTAAATTTCCATGTGCTTAGCTTTCATCTACTGGGTTTTCTGTTTTGGTTTGGTCTTGGTTTTTCTTCTCTTTTTTTGTTTGTTTGTTTTGGTTTTTAAATGTCTTTCCTGATTTATTAAAATTCCTTTTATAGTCTCTGGGGGTTTTTTGGCCATGTAGATATTTTATATGTTGCAAGAAGACCGTCTCTCACTGTTGTTTTTTAAAAGCTGAGCAGAATCCTTATTCTGTCTATGCAAGGCATTTTCTTTGAGCTCTCAAATAATTGATGTGCACCTTCAACAATTTCCTTCAAATAAGAACACCAAAGCTGGAGGAAGTATTCCAGTATTAGTCTCACCAAGGCCATAAGGTGCAGCTGAAATCACCTTGGCTTTGTCTCATTTATTACTCTTTGTATATGTGCAGATCATAGATACGTCTTTTGCTAAGTTACCATAATGGAAACTTATTTTCACACATCTGTTTACCTGATTTCTTAGCATGGGGTAATGGTCGATGTTCTTTTTGTTTCTTATATGTATGAATTTCATAGAATCATAGACTTGTTTGGGGTGGAAGAACCTTTAAAGGTCATCTAGTCCAACCTGCCTGCAACAAGCAAGGCCATCTTTAGATCAGGTTGCTCACAGCCTCGCTGAAGCTGTCCTTGAATGTTTCCAGGTATGGGACATCTCTATGAGCAACCAGTTCCAGTGCTTTTCCACCATCAATCTAGAAAATTTCTTCCTTTTATATAATCTAAATGGAACTTCTTTTAGTTTAAAACCATTACCCATTTTGCTTTCCAACAGGCCTCACTTAACATTTTGTCCTCAGCTCTCTTTTAGGCCCCTGTTAGGTGCTGGAAGGTGCTTTAAGGTCTTCCTGGAGCCTTCTCTTCTCCAGAGTGAACAGCCCCAGCTCTCAGCCTGTCTTTGCAGAAGAGGTGTTCCAGCTCTCTGAGCACCTTCATGACCTCCTCTGGACACGGTCTAAACAGATCCCTGGCTCTCCTGTGCTGAGGACCCCATACCCAGAGGCAGTAAAGGTGGGGTGGAGTAGTGGGGAAGGATCACCTCCCTTGACCTGCTGGCCATGCTTCCTTTGGTGCAGCCCAGGATCTGGCTGGCTTCCTGGGCTGCAAGCACATGCTGTTGGCTCATGGCCAGTTTTTCATCCACCAGTAACCCCAAGTTCTCTGCAGGGCTGTTCTCAATTCCTTGATCCCCCAGCCTGTATTGGTAGCAGATGACTGACTAACTGTTTAGAACTTGGCAGGATATCTGGCCTGCCCTCCTCTCAGTTTCATTTGCAATTCAGCTGGATTAGTGATAGCTACAGATTTGGTTAAAATGTTGACTAATATTAGGCTAATTATGGACCCCACTAGAAATATCTCCTGCTGTAAGTGATACCCAAATTTTTGAAACTAGTTTGTGATCCATTATTCTCAAATAATCAAGTAATTTTTTGACAAGATGTACTTTCCAATATGCTCTGACGACTGGTGGTAGTATTAATGTATCCTTTAATACTTTGGGATGTAAATCCTACATGACTTTTTCATTAATCTATCCTGGATTAATACCAGGATTGCTGGTCTTTAGTTATGCAGGTCATCTGCTTGCCCTTCTATTGAGAGCTTTCACAAAATTAATTCTCTCTAGGCATCTGAAGTCTTCCTGCTATTGCAAGCTATACTGGAGATTCGTATCAGCCATCAAGGCCTTTCAGCTAATTCTTGTGGAATTCTTGGCTGAAAATCTTCTCAATCTGTTTTTAAGATATTTATCTCTTGTGGATATTGTTCAACATCCTTCTGAATTACTTGCAGGCTGCAAAATGCTGCAATGCCCTGCAGTCTCATGCATCATCCTTTTTATTGTCCTAGCAGCAGCATTTCTTGGTGAAAAGGCTTTTGCTCTGGTTTAGATATAAGAGCTGGCAATTGTAGTGAATTACGCTCATTTCTTTCCATCATGATTCATAAATACTATGGGAACAGTCTGTTCCTTGACTTGCAGGTATAATTGTCATTGAGCTCAGCTGAACCTGTGGCAAATGTAGTAAATGTGTTTCAGGGCAAAATAACATCCTCTGGCTGATAAACTGGCCAAATGAAGGAGGAGATCTCTCATTCTCTACAAACCTCACCTTGTTCTGAGGGCACTTGCAGCTATGGTCTGAACACAGTAGCCAAATCCTAGACATGTAGTTTGGGAATGACGTTTGGGAATGACTGTATGTTTTGGACATCACGTGATGGGTGTATTATACTGGAGCCACTATTATCCGTGTCTTTCAGAATGCTAGTCATGCATTGCTTGGTTTTTATACTAATCTAACACAGACAAATGCACTTTCTAAAATTAGAGCTCTACATGATTTCAGTTGAAAAAGAACAGATAGTCTCAGTAGTTGTTTATTGCTGAACACAGTCCACAGAACGTTTAGGAGTGAACAAAGTAGTACAAATCCATAGAAAAGTATTTTCTAGTAGTGTTTGTGATGGTTTTGTAATTTCTTTGTAAGAATGGAAGCATGTAGGTTTGTAAAATGTCGGGTTTTTTAGGAATATTTGTGCCTGACTATATATATAATATAATATAAATATAATATAAATTCTTGAAATATAGTAATAGGAGTTAAAGTGGTGTACGTCAAACAAATGAATGAATCAAAATGACAAGAACTTGCATTAATTTAGTTATTATTTTGAATGTATCATAAGTTCAAAGCATAAAAAGTTTATTTTAGGTGGAAAGACTTCTCAAGCATAGAAAAATCTATGAGGAAAATCTATGCAATTAAATGAAAACTACAGAATAAATATTATAGGAAAAGGTAATTTTCAAAGAAAGGATATGCTTTTTGGCTCTGATTTAAACAGTCTTGACTCATCCAGATTATGAAAAATATTGCATCAAAGCATCCTGTAACAACAGACAAACAGATACCTACTGGTAACCACAAATGTGCCCAAATACAAAAAAAATGTGTGTATCTCCACCAGTGTAGAGTAACAAACAATACAGCCCTAAATATAACTTCAGTGCTCTGGCTGGAAAATATTTTGTCCAAGATGAGCTGAAACTGGCAGGGTAACCTTATACCAATCATCCCTTGTTCTGACATGTTTTATGAAAAAAACACAGGAAATGTGTATGTGTGTATACTCTTCACGGCAACAGTCAGAAAGGACAAAAGACTTAGCTTGCAGATTGAAAAACCTCAGAAATGGAGAATCAAAGGACATTTTATCACCCATTACATACACTTTGTGCACTAAGCAGCCTGTATTAGAAACAGCACATACTAGCAAATATTGGATTGTTATTCTTTTCTTGGTAGAATGAAGAAAAGCTATTAGTTTATGCAGAAGGGCAATAAATAAACTAACCATTAATATGGTAACTCTTGTCTAAGAAACAATTTACAAAAAAGTAAAATAAGCAATAAGCATGAATATAAAAACCACCAAGTATAAATAAGAAAACGACAAACTACTATAAGCCCTTCATGCTGGTTGTCCAGCAGAGACAGAGACACAAGGCAGAGCAATCTCCATGTGCACAGGGGTGTGATGGAGAGACATCTGGGAGATTTCTGAAGCTGTGGTGGCCACCAGGATGATGCATCTAGTCCCACAGTGCCCTAATAAAGAGCCACCAAAGCCAGGGATCAGACTGATCATCCTGGTGGTGATACGCTGAACCTTGTGCACATGGAGGTGACAGACAGAACTGAAATTGCTAAAAATCCTCTTGGTGGATGTTATGTTCCTAAAAATGTTAGATTTGAGTTCTGGTGGCTTTTTTTGAAGAGAGAACAAATTCAGTTGATAAAAGCATCTGCACTGATGGAGCATAATGTTTTCAGTAGGAGCTGTTACTACGAGACTATGAGCATGTATTCTTCCACATTATACATGTATGGAAGCATGAAGGACTACTGACTGCAGGTTGATTCCTCAGCTCTGTGTGNGTGTATTCTTCCACATTAAAAGTTTGCTTTTTTATATACATGTATGGAAGTATGAAGGACTACTGACTGCAAGTTGATTCCTCAGCTCTGTGTGCCCCATACAATTCAAGCAACTTTCTGGAAGAAAATCTGCTAAGAAAAGCATGTAAGATACATATGTAAAATTCGCAGATAATACTGAGTCTTGTGGCTTGGTAAAACAGGGTAAAACACTTAGTTTGAACTCAATAACTTTGGAGCAACTAGCACTTTGGAGCAACCTAGTAATGTGGTGCATTTTAATATAAGCAGAAACAAACTAGAACCCCTGTATGACTATGTTTACCCAAGGCTGCTTCCTCTCCAAGAACAGGGCTTTCTGACATGCCTGTAACTAGTCACTCACAAAGTAGGCTTAGGTAGGAGGTGGAATCCTGCATCTTTCTCCAGTTTAACCTCAAGTTTATTTGGCATTTTCAGGTCTGAAGTAAGTAACATTTTGTAATTTGGGAGTCTGATGCAAATAACATCAGATAAATTTGTATCACTGGTTTTATGCAGGCGGGTAGGTGAGTAAAAATAAGTGCTGTGACAGTCTAAATGAGCAACAGCCATCCTTTTTGCTGTAACCTACATAAAATTACATTAAAAAGTACCCTGTGATAAATAACATAGCTTACCAGACTTGAGTATATCACTCATATCACCTTTTTCCACCACAAGCTATGCTATGGCTCAGGCCATACATATTGTCACAGACATGTCAGACATGCTGTCGTCCAACTTTTTGTTTGTTCAGAAGTGTATAAGGTGCAAAATAATATTCATGCTTAACTGCAGGCAAACCATTCACAGAGAATAAACACAGAATTACACCTGCCCAACCCTGAACTGGCCAGCGTGTGGGAAAGCTCACCCTTTTCTCAATGAGTCATTCAGGGTCACTAAATATCTCCCGGGCTTTAAAGACAGATTTTATCAGAGAACAAATTTTCTTAACTAGAATAACATAATTCTTCATACAAGGAGATCACAGATCTGTCAGGTAACCCATATGAAATAGGTTTTGAACACAAATCTCTGAATTCCTTTTCTCCTGCCTGTTTTATCCTTACAGGGCAAGGTGTCCCCCTCACTCGCCTTTCAGACCAGGAACAGTCAATGGCTTTGACTGTTTTGGTTGCTTGGTTTGCTCAAACCCCTTGCTTAGGAAAGTCTTCTTTCCATAATGCAGGAGGGAGGTCTGCTTTCTTCTGAACACAGGCTCCCTCCTTGTGCCAAATCCTTTCTCCGTCTTCAGACTTCCATGCCAGCTCCCCCTCATGTCCTAGAAGCGTTTCATGCTGCCTGTGTCCAGGAAGGGTGCAGTTCTCCTCCCTCCAGAGGGTTGCCAGCATACAGAAAGCAGGAAAAACTGTTCTCTTTCCTTTTGACAGCCCTCTTGCACTCTTTAACAAAACACAGTAAATGGTACTCACAGAATAAACAGACTATAAACTTGCTAACTCCTTGAACCATTACTGGCAGTCAGGCTGAGAACTTTTATTAAAATGATTCATGGAATAAGTCAGCATTTAGCACTATTTGTTGCAACAGCAAAGAGAGCCTGATCTTATATTATGTACATTATATATACAACATATTTAATAAACTTTAGTTCCACTTGGCAGGACATGCTGCATCTTGTCTGTTTCAGAAGAAAAGACATTCTAAAGAGACTGCAGTTGCAAATTTGTCAGACATTAAACCAAAAATGAAGGTGCAAATTAAAAGTGCTGAGCACAATAAATGAAATAAAAAAAGAGAGAAAACAAGTGTCGTAAGAGAGCATAAAAAAATCAAATAAAAAGATGCTGCTGTATATAAAAACAGGAAAATATTGCAGCCACAATTCTTACTGTTCTTACTGTTGGAGAGAGTTGGGGACATCCAGTCTGGAGAAGAAAAGGTTCCAAGAAGAGCTTCCAGTACCTAAAGGGGGCCTACATGAAGGCTGGAGAGGGACTTTTCAAAAGAGCATGTAGAGACAGGACAAAGGGCAAATGACTTTAAGCGGAAGGAGGGCATGTTTAGATTAGGTACTAGGAAAAAAATTCTTTACTGTGAGGGCGGTGAGGCACAGGAACAGGTTGCTCAGAGAAGTTGTGGATGCCCCATAACTGGAGGTGTTTGAGACCAGGTTGGATGGGGCTCTGAGTAACCTGGTCTAGTGAAAGGTGTCCCTACCCATGGCTGGGAGGTTGGAATGAAATGATCTTTTAGGTCTCTTCCAACCCAAACCATTCCATGACTCTGTGAGTTTTCCACATTGCATAAAGCATTTAATAAAAGCATACCCTGCTTATAATTTAGGATTATTGCACACTATTTCTATTTTGCACTTCTGCGATTTTTAATCTCCTACAAGCTTCTTTTGATATGTTGAATAGTTGCTAATTCTTCTTTTCAGGACAGCAAAGATTTCATCAGTCACAGATTTATCAACATTTTTCTGAAATTCATAATATTGGCAGTTTCTCTGCTCACATTTATAGCTGATATTCAAGTGGAATAGAATTTTACCTTCTCAATGGCCATACAAGATGTGAACTCTGAATGCAGTAATTAAATATCACACATATTTTTACTTTTAATTTGTACAAACACTGAGTTTTAAGAATCATAATGTTAAGGTGTGAAAAATATTATTTATTCATTTTTATTTTGACATGTTTCTGAGACACAAAGAAAAAATAGAAATCTTATCGGTGACATGAACTTAACAAGCTATTTCTCAGCACAGAGCTTAAATGAGTTGACAAAAGAAAAGAAATCAAAATTATCTGACTATTCGTAAAATATGGATTTAATACATTAGCTATTAAATATTCTTTTAGCATTGATAGAATGGCTTGAATAATAAATACTTCTGCTTGTAAATAATTTATACTATTTCTAAAACCTCTGAAACTCTTATACGTTCATTTAACTTGATCAGGTCTAAAAAGTCTTGGCTGGAATTTCTCTTGGAAGGTTGATATGTTTACTGGGCTAACTGGGAGTGAGCATGGCCTCTCCGGATAAACAAAGAGACAACCCATCTGCCCGGCTCTGCTCTGCCTGGCTCATGGCAGTTGGGTTTGCCTCCCCACCCTCCCTGTTCCTGCAGGGAATGGAAACTCCAGAGCCTTTCCACAACCGCTGCTAGCCCTGGGGGAGGGTATTACAGCTCCCTGAGGGTTATTCCTCTCCTTGAATATGAGCAGATGTTGCTAGAGAGCAAATAAATTCCAGAATGGGCCCATGCATAACGCACAACCACAGAGGTGTCCTTGTTCCCCTGAGTGCAGAAAGTCCCTGGAACAGGTAGGGGTCCTCACCAGTGAGAGATGGCGTACTCTTCCATGCAGGTAGCATTTTACCTTTTTCTGTCAGATGTCCTGACTCAAATGTCACTGGATGTTTTGTTGTGGTGTGACAATTCTGACATCCTCCACGCGCGAAGGAGAAGCCACAGAGATGACAGACTCTGACAGGAAACAAACTGGTGACAGACTGGATGGAGCGTGTGGATGCTGCCACTCCTTGTCGTGGGAAATAGAAGGGAAGCTGGGGCAGCTGCCTGCTCCAGTCACCCCAAAGCCAGGAGCTCCTTCCTGTCCATCTTACTGCTGCACTGGAGAGCCACCTGGGGCTGCAGGTAGCACAGCTGTACTCAGTCTTTGGAGGACAGTAGTCTACCAAAACATCCAGCCTGCATAATATCTTGCCTGCTAAAACCACCTGTATAGTCACTGGAGGAGCAGTGGTGGGTAGGATGGGTATTGCGCTTACATGGAAAGGTTAAAAAATGTGTTTTGGGTTCCCTAAATATTGTTGGGGAGTATAAAGCCTTTAGCAATAATAAAGATTACTTATGGCAAAGGAGTGCAGTCTGGAAAGGAGTGCAGTCTGGAAGTAGGAACATTAACAGATAGGAATATGATTAGTTTTTACTGAGGACCACTGGAAATTTAATGCAAAGCAAAATCTCTGAAACTTTCAGCTCTTTTCACGAGGCTGACTTTGCTTACAACACACACATTAAAAACAGAGACTAAATAATGCCCGTGTCCTGACCTTCACAGTGGTTTTGGTGGATGTTGCAGGTATTATGAGGCATTTGCCACAGGAGATATTTAACAAATATACGTGAAATTTAAAATTTTAAACAGAAGCCATGAATAAACCCTTAGCCTTTGTTATTTAATATAGGTCTTAATTGTTAAAAAAATTATGCGAAAACATTCTATTTCTAGAGATACTTTGTGAGCCTGAAGGTATATTTTGTGACTATCCCACTCCTTTCCATTACTGTTTCAGATAGTGAGGTCTACTCAGAAATAGAAAGTAGGCTTCATTAAGAAATGAAAAAATATTTAAAAACTGTTCTTGGAAATATCCTGGTGTAATTCAAAATCCAAGACAATCTCCTTATCATTCTGAAATCTTGTTTGTTTTTACATGTAGAATATTAGTGATCAAAATTTTTAACTAGTATCTTATGACATCTTGTTAACAGTTTTTCTTCTCACCAATATGAAATGGCATATGTACAGCATCTGTAAATACTCAAGAATCCCAAGTAAGTAGAAAATTATCAAAGCAACACTTCATCTTCCAGTATTTTTTCTGGGTGATGGCCATGTTTGAAGGGCTGGAAAGAGGTCTACCTTTCTATTTTATTGACTTGTATGGCTACATTCAGTGTGATGATGATGATGATGATAGTAATAATAATAATAACAAATTTTCTGATTTAACTCTAAAGACTTTAGCTACAGTCTTGTATAAATTGTATTGTTGTGGGAAAAATAAGCAAGGATGGGATCAATGAGGCAAATTTGGGATTAGGAAAATAATACTGTGCTTCAAGGAGCATTAAAATATGTTTAGATTAATCATGGATTAACATTGTAAAAACTGAAAACCCATTGTTGCTAATCCTCTGAACAAGACTGAGCTATTCTAAGCCAACACTGAACAAAGTTTTCATTTGTGGAACGAGGCAGGAGTTTTCAACTTCTCTTTTGCTAAAATCCAGATTTTAAAAAAATCGCGGTTGATATATTTGTTTCAGCAAAGATTTCCTCAAGGCTTGGGTAGAGTAGAGAGGAGGAGAGGAGAGAAAATACCAGCTATGGAAAAATCTAAGTGACAAACTACACCTGGAAAGTGGACAGGAAAAATAAAATAGTATGGTTTTATCCTGGGATAAAATATGGCAGATGGTGCAATGCCCCCCACTTAAATTGAAGCTGTATCTGCAGTAAAATAACAATCATTCCAATTAAATACAATAGAAATAGTAGTGCAGTTGATTTACAAACTATTTTTCAAATGGTGTCTATTCACAAGACGTTTATGAATAAGAAATAACTTGCATATTTTGAAGAGTCTGGTATTTCATTGTTAAACTAAATTACATCAAAGATCAGACCAAACTGAATTCTTTAATTCTTGAAGCACTCAGTTTTTAACTCCAACTGATTTACTTTTTTTATGCAGAAGATCCACTAAATTGAAAAGGAGAAAGATAGGAATGTAAAGATGTTTTTGCTCTCTTCCCTTTTGCTAGTGACCTTGGCCAGTAACCAGCAGAGATCCTCTGCACCTGCAAGCTCTTTCAGGTTCCTACTCTATTAAAAGGACTACTTCAAAGCTACTAATGTACCACATTTAGTTTTTATGTAAAAATTAGAGTTGGACATGCACTGCTCTGGGAAAGGACTGGCAAGCACAAATACGGGTGTTAGGAAAGTGGTGTGACAAGCCCAGAGGGTTGAAAGAGGAACCAAAAGGTGAAATAATAATATTTTAGCAATAACATACAGTTAGAAAAGGCATTCAACACTGTATTTTTAAATTTTTTTTTGTTTATTTGTTTGCTTGATTTTTAGCATCTCTCTTACTTTCTCGCCTCATTGTACAAGAACTTCTCTTTTAAAGAAGTTGTCCCATGTTGTCCGAAGTATGTGTGCACACACAGACACACAGAGAAATAGGTATATTGGAAAAGTTATTTTACTTAAAACTGAGCTACAGAAACATGCTTTAATAGTAATTACAGCTGTCTCTGACACACTGTGCAGTGGTCATCTAAATTGTGGGGATTGAAGTCATACAGCCAATAGCTCCACAAGAGCAGTGTCCCTGGGCTGCGGTACAGCAGTTTGCTCCAGTGCCACTTATTTCTTTGCCTGGAAGCATAGGAGATAAAAGACTAACCTTAAGACAATAGTGCAAGTCAATAGTAAGGTCCTGAATGAAGTGGGAGACGCAGCGCTTACAGTCCCTGCTGGACAGCAGTCAATATCAGACATCACACTTAAACTGTCACAATTTGACCTGACAATCCTTTTTCAGAAGGACCAGAAATAGAGCTAGCCAAGTTACCTTGCATTTCTGAAGAAGGTCACGGGCAGGTTGCTGGCAGGTGGAAGTGTGTACTAAAGATGTCTGGTATAAGTATGAGCAAGGACATTTGTAACCTGCATAAACATAAATGTTAAGATGCATAAGGGATTGTTACTGTCTAGCTGGAACAGGAAAGTTAAAAGATCTTTATAAGGAACAAAGAGAGATGTTTGCTCTGTTCATGTGAAAAAAAGAAATTACTGGAAGAAAAGAAAAAAAAGAGACTTATATAGTCAGCAATATATGTTCTAAAAATGCAATTTCCGGATTAATAACAAAGACACTGTTCTAGTTCACTAGTTCCTTTAGGACGTGCGCTTTTGACCCATGCAACATATTGTGCCCCATGGCTCTTAGCTGAACTGTGTCTTAACTGCACCTATTTTTTTTTAAATGTGTGATGTCTATTAAAACTAGCTGGTGCTTGTACCGGGACCCCGGTGGAAATGAAAGAGATGTCTCGGTGGACTGTCCATTGGTTAAATATTAAAGGATCAAACTTTCATATTTAAGTGTGTATGTAGTATATTATATAAAACAAATTCCCATCTGAATATTTTAAGTTTTCTCTTTAATCTCGTGAAAGCCAGTGTTTCCACCCCCTAACTCTAATTAACCAGATAAAACAGTATTTCAAGGATATATCTCCTATGAAAAGAGTCAGGTTTTTCTGTGATTATATATATCTTTGCTCCAAGGCACTTATTAATTTGCTTAAAAGTCCATGCATCATTTCACAGATTGTTTTAGCACTTGTCATCTTATCAGTCCACGTCAGAGTAAGGCACACTTGAAAAAAATGAAGTGAAAGATTAAGTATTCCAGCATGCTCTACATTATAAATATAACTGTCTTCCTTTTATAAATGAATTTCCATAAAAAATGCAGCAACAGAGAAGGGTGAGAAGTGATGGAGCACAGTGAAAGATGGTGGGCCTGACAAAGGCAGCTGGGGAGGGAATCTGAGGCAGCAGCAGGTTAGATACAGCTGGACATCCTTTATCCCCCTGCAGCTGCAATACTGCTTGGCTCCACTATTTCATGCCTCACACCAGGGAGCTGGAGAAACAAGCACTCTGCAAGGGCAGGGGAGAGTGAGGGCTGAGGGCTGATGCCCTGTCCTACCCCAGCAAGGAGATTAGAGCCACCTGACGACGGTAACCCACAGTCTCCACCATGATGATGTGTGTCCACACGCAAGGCAAGAATGTCCTGCCCTTGAAGTATCACAGTGGACTGGAAACAGAAAACAGGTTCTACAGTGAAACTGAGTCCCAGGTCTCCAAAAGTATTTCTTCAGCGTCCCTGTGCACACATATCCTACTGAAGTGCTCAAAATCTCTGCCAAGCCACCACTGTACATGATGGGTGTTTAAATCCTGTAGTTGGCTGACCAGTGACCACACACTATGCAGCCTAAATGCTGAGGTCAACCTGGGAGTTAACAGTGGCTGAGATCCCTGCCTCAGCCCAAAATTGGGTTTTAGGTTAGACAAAGTCTAATCTCCAAGTCAAGGGCTTGAATGTCACCCTCCTACCTGTCAAATGAGGTCTCTAATCACAGGCTGTCTGCCCTCTTGCAATCTATATGTCATAATTTTTAGACAGTGGAAGGGCCTCAGTAGGAGACCTGGTTGGTCTGCAATGAACAGTGAAACTCTGTGGACAGATATGTTACAACTGAGTAAGCTGGCTCTCAAATCAACATACCTGCATCAGATCACACAGATGAATTGTTCCTGGTCAGGCAGTTCAACTAGATGATCATTGTAGGCCCCTTCCAACTGACAACATTCTATTCTATTGTATTCTATTCTATTCTATTCTATTCTAGTCTAGTCTAGTCTAGTCTAGTCTAGTCTAGTCTAGTCTAGTCTAGTCTATCCCTTCCCATCCTGTTCCATTCTACCTTTTCATGTACTGTTTGCTTAGGAGTCAGACTGGGCACGTCAACCGTTCTTATATATGTAGAGACATCAACCAGCCCTTGCACACAAAAATAACCAGACTCTAAGTGGAGGTGAATGGTATTTAGGTCACTCTGAGCCACTGCAGAGGCAGGTGACTATGTCTAGTCCCACTTGTCTGCTCTTCAGACACAGCTGATTTAAGCAGATCCTTGCTCTGTTGATTTCTGATTTTTTTTTAGTAAGGAAAAAAAATCACTCTTACTATTCATTGCCTGTGAAGTTGTATTTGGGTTGAGAAATCCAGAAGCTCACAGGAGGAATAAAAGTTAGCTTTGCAACATTTAAGTACCTTTGAGGATCTGGGCCCAAAGGCTTAATCCTACAGCATCAAATTCGATAGGAGCTTCCTGAAGTTAGAATGGGAAATTGAGGTAAGAATGTGAATATGTTCTTTTATCATTTCTTTCTTACAGTTTCTATTGATAAAAAGCCTTGGAGTAGCAATTCTTCTTTGATGCCTCTGCTGTAAAATCAGAGTTCAAAGGGGCTGGTTTGGATCTGTACAATAGTCTGACATTTTATCCCTTTTCTTCAGCTGCAGAATCATATAAGCAAATTAAGCAATAGAATGAATTAAAAAGAAACGCCATGAAAATGTTATTAATTTTACTGGCTGCTTGGCTTACTAGAGAAACTTAGCTGAGGAATCAGAATTTGCCAGTTTGAGGGGAGAAGGAGAGTATGTGGTTATACTACACAGGTGGAGGTATGGAGAGGCAGAAAAGGCAAACTGGAAAAAGAAGGATGCAGAAAGGAAGAAATGCAATGTAAGAGCAGTTTATTTTAGTTATGAAGAAGAACTTAAACCTGAAAAAGTCAGGATGAATCTCTTTGATTTTTCCTAACATACATGAAATATCCACATATGATTTAATACAATGCTACTTCTTTTGGTTACAGTTAAATGAAGAAAACCCAAGCTATTAATTTGGTGCACTACCTTTTCTCTGTACATCTGTGAATGGCCAAGATGGTTTAGTGGAAGGTTCAGAAAGTTTTGTTATGGAAAATTATGAAACAATCTGCTGTTAGGAAAGTTTCATCCTGGTCTGACTGTGGTAGATCAGATAACAGCCACTGAAGGGTTGAACGGAAATCTGTCTAATGTAACTGGATGTTCACACTCTACGTAGAAATAGCTGTTTTTCTCTGTCTTGCTCTAAGCTCTTGGTGTCAGTGTTATCTTATTCCAAGGGAAAGTGTGTGTGAAACATTTTCTGCACAAGAAAATACTTTTTATCAGGTTTAAAAATTGTTGTCTCTCAGTTTTATGGCAGTTCTGTTTGCTCTTATATCATGTTAACAGCAATTTTGCCCACTTATCTGCAGTTGAATTACTCTACTAACGGAGGGATCAGAGAGTGGTCACACTGACACTCATCGTTTGTTGACTAAATTGTCTGCAGGCAACCGAATCCCAAAGACATTTTGATTAAACTTTTATGCAGGCTTTCCTACTCTATTTTTTTTTAAATATTTGCTTGAGAGGAATATTTTTTTCCATGTGTCTGGACAGGAGAAGTAGTGAATTTTAGCACTGAAAAAATTTGATTTGTCTCAGAAGGAGCTGATAGACTGGAGAGAAAAATGAAGCTGGATAGGTAATGGAAGAAAAACCCCAGATGGAGAAGAGAGGGAGTGGAGAAAGCAAGGAGCATCAAGATGAACAAGAGTACAGTAGTAAGGACTGAGCATATTCTCACTGTGTTGAATGGAAGGCAGAGCTTCCTTCCACTGGGGGGAGAAGCAGATGTCCCAAAGCAGTAGTAGAGAACATTCTCAATAGGGAAACTTCTAAAATTTCTTTACAGTAGGACACATTTCCTAGCAGTGACACAGAGCTGTTCATTCTCCTGCTTAGCTGTGGGTCAGGTGCCCAGACAATGTGAGTGAGTGAGAAGCTGAGGAGATATTACACTGGAAAACACAGAAGTACACGGGCTTGATATGCTTGGGTTTTGCCCGACTCATAGCCAAGATTCTGCATCATTTTTCCAGTGGAACAAGTTTCAATATAGGTGATTTTATTAAAGACTTGATATACAGCTTGAGCAATTCTTCCTCTGAAAATGCTTAAAGCTCCATCTGCTTGGGAGATTGTGGCTAAAGTTTTGTGGCAAAAAATTGCCCTGAACTTTGCATAAAAGATTGGTTTGGTTTTGCTTTTTTTCTTAGCAATGACCATATTAGAGAAGGGACACTTTTGCAGAAAACTGGATATGGTCATCCTTGAGTACTTCAGTCCAAACTATACAGTGGTGTATATTGCAAACACTAATAGCAAGTTTTGGGCTATCCTTTTAGAAACATTGTGTGGAGAAAACTTGCATTTTTAAGAGACGCTTTGAAAAATTACACTGTTTGGAGGCAGTCCCTAAAGATCTATCTTTCAATGAGATCAGAAAAATCAAAATGTGGAACTACTGTTTTTATATACAGCACACTTAAAAAATAAAAGGAACTTGTCAAAGGTTTTAATTAATCTCTTCTAAGCATATTTTTTTTTATAACTGGTTGTCTCAGATATTTCCAAATTCTCTAAGGACACAAGATCAGGCCTTTGAAACTTTGGGGCATATTGCTTTTGGAAAGACAGACAGCAATCATACTTGTAAGTGTAAGCCATGCTGCTTGTCTAACTATGAACTTAAAAGCTCCCTCCCTTAACTGAATAAAATATTGGTAATGTATTATGAATATTCAGTTTCAGTGTTGCCTTTCTGGACTTGTATCAGGTTTTCCATAAAGAAAACCTGGGGATTTTAATGAGGTCTCCCAGCTTCTCAACAACATGAAAAGTATCACTAGCAGATTAATAGCTGGAATGCAACTGGAAGTTCCCTCTGCCCGTCAGTAATTTATCTGGGATTTTTACTAATCTTTAGCAGTTTAAAACTACTATGCAGCCAATAGTATACAGCTAGAATCAGTAAAACCTATGAAGAAATTCCACACTGTGTGATACACATAATAAGCTTACAAAGATTTGGCTTAGAGTAAGTTGTTAATTGACAGCATATGACTGCCTAAAATCACACAGCTGCTTTGCAAACCATTCAGACAAGCAGTTCTAAATTAATACACATCTAATTCATTATTTATGTAACAAATTATCTCCTTTCACAGCTAACAATAAGGAAAAGCATTTCCAAATGGGTCATCACTGTAGCTGGCCATGGACTTACGTGTGATACGATTTTCAAGGACTGGAGAGAGTTGGCAACGGCTTAGGAAAAAAATGAGTTCATATTGGGGCTGGTTCTCATCTCACATCTCAGAAGGAAAGGAGTATAAATAAATAAATATTTTTCCAACTGCTTAGCTATATTTATTTTCCACTGCCTCCCTGCCTACAGCAACACGGATGTCCCTTGAGCTCTTGAACCTGTTTATTTCCCATCCGCTACCTGTCCAATTGAAGCAGCACTAATTATCCCAGAAGGCTTTGCTCCTGCCAGTTAAGGCAGAAAAAGCACTCAAAGCCTTCTAGAGATGCACCAGGGCCATTGCAGGCAACAGGTTGTGGAGCTCCTGGTGAGACACATCTAAAACATGGAGCCACATCCTGGAGCTGGAGAGGAGCAGGGGTAGAACATAAGAGGCAGCAGCATCTAAGAAGCTCATTATTACAGACACAGGCACTTCTGACCTAAGCAAAGTTAGATTTATTTCTCTTCTGTGTGTAATTTATACTGCTTTCTTCCTGGTGTTGCTGAAAGGAGGTACCCTCCATAACTGGTATTTATCTCCCAAGATTTTTTTCTGCAGGTCCACTCCTTTTCATTAGGATCTTTTTTCTTAGCTCATAGGTTTTCCTGTTCTCTACAGACTCTCCCAGATTTGCAGTTCTGGAGGAGAATCCTGAAATTCAAAAGAGAGAATTCAGATATATGGTCTTCCTGTGCAGCGAAGAATCGACACCTTGGGGTTTGCTGCAAGCCACATGCCTCATGAGCACTCTGAGTGCTAAATCAGACAATTTTATAGGACTAGGAAAAAAAGACTTAACAAATAGTAAAATTTTATTAAAATGGTAAAAAACTCCTTCCCCTTTAATAATTCATGGAAATCGTGGGAAATGTAAAAGCTATTCCACTTACTGTTTCTATGTCCACATAGCACCTGTACAAACCATAGCATGATATTCAGGCAGATGTGGATGATGTGCCAGAACTCACCCTACCCATGAGCAAAGACATTAATAAAGAACAAATCTTTCCATCTTACCTATTTCCCTTCAAGCCCAGGGACAGGGCAGACACAAAGGGGGTATTAAAGGAGTCCTAGTACAGCAGTGTCATATTTTTATGTCCTCTGGGCTCTGAAAAAAAAGGGTAAGAGAAGATGCTCCTATTGGGGCAGCAACTCACGGCCTTTGCTCTCAATCTGACAAGAGCCAAATATGGGATGAAGTGTGTGACAAACGAGAGGCACAAAAGTATTCATGCAGGAAACTTGCAACGTTCTGGGATTCACTCCCTTCTTATAAATAATTCATTCTGTAGCTGGAGACTTTGTTTATGACATGTGTAAGATTGGCAGTAAAATATAAGAAGGACCATGTGATTGTAGAGCTAGTTGAAAAATGGGAATTCAAGTTCAGGGAAAAAAAAAAGTGGGAGATTTTGAAATTCGTGTTCATTCCATTATGAAAAAGAACAAGAGACTTTGAAACATTTCTTTTTCCCTTGAAGTAAAACATAAAAAGAGCGCTATTCTCAGAATAACAATTCTGGAGGCACTCATGTGAAATGAAATACTTGCTCCACAGTGAAATTCCTTCTGTCTGATACAGACAGGAACTTGCACCTGTGGCTTCCACGTCCCAGTTCAACAGTCACTTGGGGAATAGATTCTGCTTGTCTCTTTCATTTGGACCAAAAATTTAATCCCAAGTCCAAGGGAAAAATGTTGCAATCCAAACACTTCTGGAAAAAGATTTCAGTTTGATGAATCTGGTGTTTTGAAATGAAAAAGGTAGAATAATTTTTTGATATTGCATGTGCAGCTACATATGCAACATTTTTTCTCAGTCCTCTCTTTAGTTTAGAGATATTATTAACACTTCATAAGAACTGTTCCTGGGACAAAATTAATAATTAAAGATTTTTTTCTTAGCTCCTGTTATTGTTAGTTTTTATAATAGCACCGTGTTATTTTCCTTCCTCTTCTGAGAGTTTTAAAAATGCTCTTTCTCAAAATGAAGGTTCTTACTAAATCTGGACCACAGACTAACACTGAGAACAAGCCTTGCTTTAAATTCTTTTATTAAAGATGCCTAGCTCTTGAAAGGACATATGGTGTCTTCAATGGAATATTATGAATTCCTTCTCTGCTATGTATAGCTCTTCTCATCAAGCTTTTTGGCACTGCCCTCTCTATGATCCTGTCTTTCAATTTTAATTTACCAATCTATAGAAAGCTGTGCTTTAGCCTTTCAAAAACACCCCACTAACGGTGCTGAAGACTAAAGATGTATACAAGGAAATATTTAATGAATGACATTAGAGATACTGTAATGTTCAGCTGTCCATTACAGACACCCTCTTTTTCCTATATGATGAAGTACAAAAAGGGGAAATATGGTCATAGCTCAGCTGTCCCCATTTACACTCTTAGTCCCGACCCTGCCCTCAGCGGGACGCAGAGGCATCAGTGGTGAGAGCCTTTGGCTGTTCTCTGACTCCACGGCCTTGGTGACACCTGCAGCAGAGGGCTGGACAGAGAAGAGGAAGGTACCTGAAGGTCCAGGCTGTGTCAGTAAAGGACACAATAAAGGAAACTCTCACACCTGCTAGGTTCAGCAGAAAGAGGAAAAAAGAGTGAGTTTATTTACATTTCTCATACTTTATAGAGTTCTCAGTTCCACAAGGGATTGGAGGACATGTCACTTCCTCCTTAATCCCACTGGAGAAAAAGGATGCTCATCAAACTTTCTCTTATCACAAAAGGAATGAAAACCAGAAAATAGAGTTAAGTAAACATTAGCTATTGTTTACATGAAAGCGTGTGAAAATCTGACTCCAAATATGTAAATTATCAGAAGGCTAAGAAAAACCAGGGCGACAGCAGACAAAGGTGTACTAAACAAGAAGTGTGCCAAGTGGATCAGTAGCTGAAGCAATGAGTTTGGATTTCCAAATGAAGGAAAAGTTATCCTGCAGGATAAATGTATTTGTACCAAGGGATGCCAGAATCCTTGTGTAGCAAAATGATGGGAAAACACACCTCAACACTGAATGTTAAATATCTGACTGATGCATCAGTTTGTCCTCGTCCTGCATGATTGTCGTGACCCACGTTTCCACAGCTTGCTAACACATACAGCCTGCTTAGATATGGCGTTTAGTTACTCAGAGAGATGTATGATGATCTACATAGAAGTCTGCAAGGCTGTGTGTTCTTACCTCAATATTTGGTTCTTACCTCAAGATTGGTTCAGTTAGCTGAAACATGCAGTTCTCTCTGTCATGTGAAATAACGGGTGGTGAATGAGGATTTGGGACAGCAAAAAAGTGAGAGCTTAACAGGAAAATAGGTCTTAAAACTTGAACAAATTTGCACTATTAGCATGGAGTTCAGTGACAAAGTATACTTGTCTCCCGGGCAAAGATGTTTTGCATATATAATTATCTTGATATTGGGAAATACAGATGCAATTATAAAGGTAAAGCTTTTCACTCTCTTGTTGAGAAAAGAGTGAGAAACTCTCACCAGAAATAATGCCTGAAATACTAGGTCAGCTGATAAAACACTCTTGCTTGACAAGCACTGAAACTCCACCAAGAATGAGAAATTAGAAAAACATTTTCCTTGAGGCCAGAACCAAGATGCTGAAGATGGCACACAAACTTATGTCATAGAGCTGAGGCTCCCAGTACCCACATTTATCTTTGGAACCACAGACGTTTGGTTAATTAGAGACAGCTCCATACGTGAGACACACAATATCGTCTCCCACTGCTAGGCAGTGAGCAGTGCCAGCCAAGCAGATCCTCTTCAGTGTGAGAGAAAAGCAGCTCTGTTGTCCAGGATCCTGACAGAGCATGAAATATCTTTTAGGAAGACAGACTGCGAGTGAGGGAACTTAAGATGGAAAAAGGCCAATGAAATTTCTAAAGTTCAGCCTTTGTGAAGCGAGGAGTTGGCGACAGGAAGCTAGCAGTCTGCAGAGATGATCCATCTCAATGTTCACAGAAACTAATCTTTGCATTAGCAAGATGAGAGATAAACAGAGGTTACAGATAAGCTCAGGGATCTGCACTGAACCCAAACTGCTAAGCACTGTAATGGCAATAGATATAAAACATTGCAAATATGTGCAGGGGGCTACCTGATTCATTCAGGGCAAAAAAAAAAAGTTTGCTGTTCATGTTAAGAATGAGTTTTTCCCTGTGAACTATAGAGACCAACTCTGACAACTTGTGCCACATCATTTCACAGGTCCTGTTATAAAGTCAGTTCTATGAGTAGCCATTTGTATTATTATATGAATTACAGCATATCTCTATATTATCAGTGTTATGTATATTTTGTGAGAAGTTATTGCCTGCAGGCAATAAAAATCCTAGGAATTTTAAAATAAAATATTTTAAAACCAATTCAACAAAATCAAACCAGGGTTTGGCAAAATATCCTGTTGAAATGCTTTCATGAGGATGAAGGCAAAGTCTCATTAAACAAATGCTTGACTTCTAAGCCACTGGTGACCCCCTTGAGACTGGATAACCCACCACTTCCAGACGATACTTCAGGCAAACCTTTCAGAGGGAAGGCAGAGAGCTTTAGAGTCTGCTGTGAATTAGAGTGTCTGCCCTGGCAGTAAAGGTGCTGCCACAGCTTTCAGGGACTTATCCAAGAACTTTGAGGTGGGAGGGTGATCCTTGTGTTTCCAGGGAATTTCCAAGGCTCACCCAACCTTGGAGATTGCGTTCCCTAATGCCCTCAGGTTCTAGGTAAGCACAAAGAGTTGCTGGGAGTTAGGATGGCTCTTCATTCCATATTGTCCAAGCAATAAGAAAAAGAAATGTTTTAGTTTTTCCTTAAGGAAAAGACAATCTCCTTTCTCCTACCACAAAATATATTTTTCATTTGAGGCCTGAACTATAATATACTGTCAGTTTTGTACTAAGTGCCTGGGATGGGGGAGATCTTTCTCATGGAAGTGCAATCCTGAGTTTGATTTCTTTTACTCTAAGACACTTCAGAGACAATACTCTGCTTATCTTTCAGCAGATGGCAAGAGTGACAAATGCAAGAAAAATGAAGGTAGTGGGGACTGAAACTCCCTCTATTGAGTACCTGTTGTCTTTTGAGACACTGCTCCAGACATTCCAAGAGCCACTATGGAAGTGCCCATGTCAAAAGGTGTGAAGGAAGTCCATGGACTTATTAAGCTGAGCTACAAGTTTGAAATTCTTTTTTGGAAGTCCTGTCGACCTCTGAACCACTTCCACATTAGTACTTGATTACAAACGTTTGGGAATAAAATAAATACTTGGATATTGTGCTCTTTCCAAGCAGGCCCAGCTGTTCAGAGCAGCTCATGCTACAAAGCTTCAAAAAAGGGATAAGAAAGAAATGAAGAAATTGTCCAGATGCAGAGCTGCCAGCCTGTGCTTCCTACCAAAAGTCTTGGCAACTATGGCAGTCAAAAACACAATGAAAAAAGAAGCTACTGAGAGTGCTTTGGGAAGGGAAAAGATGCCATCAGCTGGCCACTGGGTACTGGTTGGATGTGTCATTTATCTCAAGTAATTTAAAAGTATCGTGAAGAAGCTGAAAGATAACCCAAGAGAGAACACTGTAGACAATCCAGGACCTTGGCACTGCTGAAGTTGGGTGGAAATTCGCTAGCAAAATCTAATTTCACTGAAAAATACTATTCACTTCTGCCTGAAATATCTCTGTTTTGACAAACATTTGCTTCCCATTGCCATTATTAATAGCAATAGCACCAGAACACCTGGTGGTTGCATTTCTCTTTTATACAACGTTCCCTAAGCAGTTCAGTGTGATTGCCTCATACATCCAGGTATTTCTGCTTCTCATTTCTCTTTAAATAACCAGGTCCTAGCAGAAGTACTCTGTCTTAGTTATTAAGTGACTTGTGGTGACTCTCCCCTATTGAATTCCATCCGATTATATTAAAATACTTCGGACAGAAACTCAGGATTCTCCTCTTTATTGACAGTTCTTCCCCATATTTTGTCATCAGTACATCTAATTATCTCACTTCTGCTTCTTGTGACAAGACAATGAATGAAATGCTGAATAAATAGAGAAGCATGCTAGAACCAATCCATAGGAAAGTCTTATTCTAATCCTTGCTTTAGCCACATACATCCTCTTTCAGTACTACTCATCGATGTCTTTCTTTTACCTACTACTTTTCTCCATTTATAGTTTTTCTGGCCATCATTCTATTTTTCCACTTAGGTAATAATTTCCCATCTTGAGCTGTACCAACCACTTTATAGCAATTTGAGTAACCGTGGTACATTTCATTCCCATTCTCTTTTTTAAAGAATCATGTCTCTGATTAAAGACTATGTGCTTCTGTGATAGAGTCTACATGTGCTAAATCCATATTGCACTCTATCTCCCTTTCTATTTATCTCCATTTTATTAATTGCTAATTACTTCAATCTCTGTCCTAATGTCTAGTGTATAATTGATGCCTTAAGTTTTAACTTTTATACTTTTCAAATTCTGTATCGCCTAATGTGTAACTCTGAAGTTTCTTGTAGCTCATTAACTGCTCTCCTAGGCCACATAGACACAACAAAGCTCCTCTGAGCTTGCTGTTCAAGGACACTCAGACTGTCCTAGACCCAAAAAGTGTAAATTAGAGCCTGTAGAGAGGTGGAGAAATTGAAGAAATTACATCATTAGCTAAAGTTTTAATCGGCGAATTTATGCTGATATGCAAATGAACCAAACCTATAAAAGTGTGAAGAACTCGTGACTTGTCGTCCATCTTGGGGTCCATGTCTGAGCACTTTTCCCCTCTTTCTCCTCAAACATGGACATTGCATACATTGCATACACTGCAATTCAATCAGATGGTATTACGCTAAACCCACTGTGACACTGTAAATGCTACTGTGAATATCAATTTTCTCAGCATATTGGGATGGAGATTATCAGGTCGATTTTTTTTTTTATTCCCCCCTCTTGCCCCCATTTAAATCTTACAGCTTTTCTTCCACTTAAAATTAATTCATTTCTATTTCCATAGACCCCATTCTCATTCACCATCCTCCTATATTGCTAATCTTCATAATTTTTGAGAAACTAATGTGGACTATTGATTTAGTTTGAGGACCCTATCTCAGCTATCTTACTCCATTCCTATTCACCTACTTTTTATTGTCTCTTGGGGTTTTTTCTTTTTTTTTTTTTTTAATCCATGCATTTAAAGAATTTTGTTTTATAAATTTTCTTTGAAAAAATTTATCACAGCATATTTTTTGTCAATGATTTTATCATTTTATCCTGAGAGTTCTGACCTCTAAAAGACATCTTTCTGTTTCTTGGACAATTATTTTCTATTCTTAAAATATATTTTTGGGGATCATTGTTCAACACTGAGACATGAAAGTCTTCCTTTGGTGTAAGATTTTACCAATTCTGTAGGGCACAAATTTGATGTAAATTTGTCAAATCTACTTCCTATCCCTTGACAGCAGCAAGCAAGCCAAGTGTCTCATAAAACATCACAACTTTCAGCATCACAATTGGCAGTTATTGACAGTCTCAGTGGAGAGGACAATGACTAGATTGGCAATGAAAATGAATTATTTTGTCATTCTGAGTGGATCTCCTGTAACAAGGCTAAAGGAATTTGGCAGCTCATAATTGGAAATCTTGGGGTTTTTTCTGGCACTACTCTCTGTATAGTGAATGATGCAAAGGTTTTAGAGTTATCACTCTGGTGCTCACTGGTAATTAATCAGATAAAAATACTAGCCAAGAAATATCAATTCAGCTAATGAGAAACAAAAACGAAAATGTGAAGCATCTTCCAACCCGGAGTTTGCCATCTCTTAAACGATTTTCTCATCTGCAGTTTGGAGACAGCTCTGCAATAGGAACAAGATTTTTAAAATCTGCCCTAGACTCAAGCATAATGTTTGTGAGCAAATTCTACAGATCAGAGAGAGGTTTTGCCAGATGCACAGATTTCAGTGCTTTGTGAACAACTGCTGTGTTTAGAAATGTGGCCACAGGTTTTTTTGACAGTGTCAGTTAGATCTTCCATCCATTGGGTCTTGCTGAGAAAATTGTTATCTATTATAAACCAGTGCCCATACATGCAGCATGGGCAATTCCCTTTGGAGATGATTTAGGAAAGATTGTAACCGTTTTCTTTTACAGGCTGTTAGCTTGCAGATTATTTTCTCAAACTTACAGCACTGCTGAGCTACACACACATTTGTTCTGTAGTTTCTACCAAAGCCACTGTCAGCTGATGTGAGATTTGTGTCAGGTTATAATGACAAATAGAATAACTGATATACCCTGTAGACTTTATACCCTGTAGGACTCCACTTTTCTCTCATGTTGTCTTATTGGAAAAAAAAAATTAGCATCCTTTACAGTTTTGAGTGGAAAGACTGGGGACAGCTGTCCTTTAAATGAATCTCTCCTTTCCTTACCTGTTTTTTTCTTCTGGTTCTGGAGGGTGATTTTCTCTTCTGTCCCCTGGTACTGAGTATCTTTCTAGAGAACCCCTCTACCTCTTTATTTGTTTTTGTTTCCCTACTTCCTCTTTGCCATTTTCTGGTATTGAAACTCTCTCTGACGATCCATGCAGTTCCAGGCTATGTCCAAGTTTTCCTCTTTTTCAGTCTCCCACTCCTAGAAGTCATTACCTCTTGCTCTATATCTCCCACAATGGTTTCTCAATTTTGTTTCTTGCTTCATTGTAGGTGCTTTTATCTTTTTACCTCCCAGACCAAAGTGTGATGCCTGTAGGAATCACAAAAGAATGAAGATTGGGCTTTTCAGTGTCTACTTACACACCATCTGACAACCTGCCTCCTTAAGCTAGACTTAGTACTTGCACAGTAAAGAATATAGATAAACAAAGACAGTCTTGATAAAATTTCATGCTTTCTATGGAACACTCGATGACTTTAGAATGAATATAGTTGCAACTGAGGTGTGGTTGATGCTGTTTAATTTACTTATAAGTGTGTCCGTGGGGACACAATAAGACGCTCTTACACCTGCTAGGTTCAGCAGAAAGAAGCAAAAATGCTAGAGTTTATTGACACTACATTATTTTTATACACATTCCAATACTTAAGTAAACATCGGCTCTATTTACATAACTGTGTGAGAAAATCTTTGACTCCAAGGTTAAAACCAGAAGGCTTATAAAAAAACAGACTTTAGCAAAAGCCCAAGGCAACATATAAGTGATCTAGAAAAGGTAACACCTTGATGACAGTTTGTTGCTGATAAATTTATGTCAGTGAAATGGAAAGTTAGCTGTAAAAGAAGTGCAGAAGTATCTCACAGTACTGAATTACAAAACAAATAGAGATGCTAATTAACACAGATGTATGTAAAATACTGTACACAGTGCAAAAATCCTAACCTAGCATGTATTATGAGCTGATCATTACCACCCGGAAATAAGGTCTTGGGGTTTTGAGCTCTGTGAAAACATGGAAGTAACGTGGCCGTTAACTGGCAGACAAAAAAAAAAAAGGAAAGAAAATAAAAAGAGAGAGGAGAAGAAGAAATTGAATGTTAGGGATTTAAAGGAAAGCAATATAAAGCAGAAGAGAAGACTAACATTACTCTGCCACCACCTGATGGTGATGAATCCCTGAGGCATGTAGAGCTTGAACACATTGTGTACTTCTGGTTGCTCCATCTCAAAAATGAAATGATTGAACTGCAAGAGGCTCAGACAAGGGTGACAAGGACAGTCTAAAATCTGGGATGGTTTTTGAGGCACACAGAAACCACACAGCAGACTGGAGAGCCGACTAAAGGGGTGCACAATGGACATCTAAATGATGAGTGCCATTAAGAGGATAGAAGGGGAACTGCCTGTCCTCTGTTTCCCTTCTCTACAAAACCTATGAGTGAAAACCACCAACTGGTAAGTGCAAAGCAGATGACAAGAGGTTGTAGTTTTCCCAACACTAAGTTAAAGTCTGGCATTCCCTGATACAGAACATTGTGAGTGCTAAAAGTTCACATGGCTTGAATGGTGTTTGGACAGTTTTATGGAAGAGACTGTTAAATCCCACTTTACTTGTCCTGTACTTGCACTCTTGGCATGCAATACTGGATTAAACTGAACATGGGTCTGCTCTGATGTGTCTGTTTTATCTAACTGATTCTGGTAACCTCGGTATAAATGTTATTTTATTCTCAAGGAAATGGGGGCTGTAATGTTTATTTTTTGCTGCAAAACATGTCCATCTTTAGAAAAAAGTTTAAGTGACCAGCCAATAACAGCAATCAGAAAAGTTCTCAAAACTGAAATCCAACTTGTTTGGTACATTAGATTGTTTCTACAAGGGGCTGGTGCAACCCTTCCTTCAAACTGGGCAACCTGATAGCAGGTTTGTGGCTCAGAGGAAAATCAGTGAAAGAGCTGCTGCTAGCTCTCCACACCAGTGGGCAGGTGAGACTCGGAATGAGTGAAAGCTGATGCTAAAACTCTTCTCTTTTCATTCTCTCTAGCATACCTGCCTGCTATTTTTTTGGGCCTTAGCAATGCCCCCTCTCAGTCAATTCCCATGCCAACAGCAATGATGATAGACATTTTTTGTTCTAGTCTATGTCCAAAACACTAGAAAGTGTGAGAGTTGCCTATCCATGTTAGAAGAACACTAGATTTTCTAAAGGATTCATCTCTCACACAGAAGTAGTACATAAATTATGTATTTGCTCATACAGGTTCTTATAAAATTATTTTCTGAATGCGTAAATGAGGCTTCATTCACACTTGAAGCAAACATTATAAAACCATGTGGCCTTGAATTATATTTCTGACTTAATCCAAGTAAATTAACGAAAAATATACAACTAATTTTTAATAGACAAACAATATAGTAAATTATATTGTGACTGAATATCATCAGAGACTGCTTTTTTCCCTTAAAGAGATCATATGAAAGCCTGCAGTGTCTGTTGACACCCCTCTAACTAGGAAAGCTGACAGGAAGTTCTCTGTGAGGAGTCTCTGCTTTACAAGTTGATTTATTTCAGGACATTAGAACACAACTAGGTTGACCCATTCAATGACACATGGCCCATTTGTTCTCTCATCCTCTGTTTAGAGGAGAAATGGATATGTGGGTGTTGCTGAAAATCAAAATGCAGAGCAACTCATCAGACAGAATTGAGCTAGTAAGATGGATGACTTTCTGTCATCTTAGGCGGATGGAAATAGGCTTAGGTCTATTTCTATATACCAGGATAGGTTCAAGTTGAGTCTGCTGTTGAAGAAAAAAGGGGATTTTCTATACATTTTGCAGGTCTGCTGCAGTTTCTAAGGAGAGACTGGTTTCACACATGGTAAAGTGATATTTAATTCTTAAGTGTGGCACTTTTGGTGCAATTACATTGCCTTTTAAATAAAAAATTTAGATCCCTGCCCTACAATAAAGAAAAGCACATATGGTTGGCCTCTTTGACATCGCTGACTAAATTTGTTTGTGAAATGCTGCTCATTCACCCTCCAAATTCCCTCTCACCTTTCCTCAGAACCTTCCTAATTTCCAACTACCACTGTCAATGTACATGGTATGTACCATGTTTCTTTCCATTAGTATCACTTTTTATGCATTGCCTGTTCATGACGCTATAAAAATGCGGCTAGAATGAGGAGGCAAAAATGAGGAAGTAAAAGTGAGCCATTTCAGGCCTTTGTTTTTGGCTTGCCTTTCTCATTTGTAGAACATCTCTTGAAATAATAACTGGCATGAAGAGAAAAGCAGGCTGTGCTGTTTCTAAAGCTCTCTGTTCCATGAACAACTTACTTAGCTTCCTAATAATGTTTCACTACTCTCTTGACTCCTTAACATGTTTATAAGGAATATTTGCATCCTAAATATCCCACGCTGGGACACAAGATTAACTTTTGGAGCCATGTGAGCATAGCTTCCATCGTCTGGCCCCTTACTGCCTGTTCTCAGTAGAACTACTTCTTGTTCAATTTCATGGTTTATTTAGGTTGAAGTAGCTCCCCTTCCTTTGGATATTTCTGAGCTTGGTTCTGAGAAGCAATTACTTCAGATGTCACAAAATTTCTTTCCTTAAACTGTGCCCCAATGTTTATATTTTACCAATTTAAATGATATGAGGATAATTTAAATAATTTGATATGAGGAAGGACATACAACTTATTGTCAGGAGGTAACACCTGGCATTAATTCTGTTTCCAAGAGTCATTCACATTCACTGACTGAGAGACTGTGAGTGTGAAATGACCGCAGAAGCAAAGGAGAAAGCAGAGCAGTAATTGTTAACTCTTTTTTTTTTATTTTGTAGTTTACGTCTCCTCATTCTTTAAATGATTCCTTCCAGCTTCTTCAAATGTCATCAACACCAAGACTGAGGAGCAGGGTGGAAGTTACTGCTCTCGTCCTTGTTGCTTTCCACCTTCATGAGCTGAACCAGAAGGCAAGGTAGAAGACTGTGTTATTAAGATACGTTATAACGAGCAGTGCCTTTTTTCGCATCTGAAAGGATTATCTAAAAATAATTTTCTTTCTTCTCCCCTGAGATAAAATTCCTCCTTAAGATCCACCAGGGATGGGGTTGGGGAGGAAGAGCACCCAGCCAAAACTATTCTCAATGTATTGACTGCAGGATATAAGCAGTGGTTGTATAAATACAAAAGATAAAATGAAGCAATGTGTAAGAAGACAGCAAGTGTTAGTTCTCCCTTTAGCTGGAAGAATGTGTGCATATATTTGGATTTTTTGGAAGATGTTCAAAGAGTTTCTCTGTTTTTAGAAATACACACATGTTGCTTCCCATTATCCAGGAATGTTTCTTTTCTTGGGCCAATTTCTTCCGTGCATGAAAAGAATATAAAAAAAACCTTCAGGTAAGGTGTTTAAAGTAATGAAAGCATAGAACTTGAAACAATTTTTACAATGGTTTCATACATTTTTCTACCGTTTTAATCTACTTAAGGACTAGTTTGAGTAAGAAACACTTAAAACATTTGCTTAAGACATCTTGCAAAAGATACATCATAATGTAAAATGTTGTTCTGGGATATTTCAACATGAACAAGCACAAAAGTGTTCCTGTAATACATTTACTTGGGTTTTTTTTACATAAAGAATAAAAATGACTCGCAAAAGCATATTTTCAGTGTAATTACATGTAATGCTTCTCCAGTATGTTTTTTTCCTAAAGGTAGATAAAACTAATCCAATCTTATTTGACTGTCTTTCTTTATATAATTCAGCCCATGGCTTTGTGTTTGCCTTTCCCTCTCCACACTTCTCTTCCTCTTCGTTTTTCTTTTCCTTTTATTCTTGTTCCTTTCCACTCAATTCACTCCACTTTCTCCTCCATTCTCTATTTTTCCCTCTTTCTCACATGCCAGTATCTAACCCAGAAAGACCAAAATTTTGCTTCCTACATGCATCCATTCTTTATTCCTTTACTGCATCTGCCATGACAAACCGACTTCCTCTTCCAAAGGCCATGCTATATTCCTTAACAGAAAGTTCTACTTCTCACCTGCTGTTGAGAATTCTCCATGTGCGTAGTTAAGTTGCTTAGCTGAGAAGTTCTCAATACATACAGAATCTGTTATTGCATATTTTGTAGCTTATATTCACTTTGCATTTTCTCCATTCAGTACCCACACACAGCTATTGTTTGCTTGATCTTTGAAACTATTTCTAAAAGACCAATGAAGCCTTCACAATTTAGATCCACTTTCTTCTCTCTTGTCTTTTCCTTAACACTTCATCTTAGTATTTTCTCCACCTCTCCTGATAAACCTGTTTCTCTTTCTTTCCCAGTTCTCCTTGTTCACATTCCTGACTTTTGAATCAGATAGTGGGTGATTCATTTGACCTAATTGATATGTGTACAGCAAAGCAAAACAAATTGTACCACAGAATTGCCTGTTTCCTTTTATTGCCATTACCTACAAAGGGTTACTGGATGACTTGTTCAGATACAAATATCTACAAAGTTAGAGGAACTCTATTGCATTCTTTTGCCCAAATAAATCCACAAAGCAGAGAAAACTCAATGTGTCTGATTCCCCTGTTTCAATCTGGGCTGACAGTTGAGGTACTTAAAGACTTCATCCATTTTACCAAGTGTAGGACGGGACTGGTTGGCGGGCAGTGAACAGGGTGAACTGGGTAGGAAGCAATGCCAGGCTTTCACAAAGAAAGGCAAACACCTCACTGAGATGATAAAACATGGAAATACCATGCCAAGATACACAAGTAAACCTTCTGTTCTATCAACATGCTCCAAGTAATAGCAAGAGCAAAATATCCAGCCTGGGCTACTTGGAAATATCAGCTATGAGGAGAAGTTGAACAACCTGGGAGTAATTTATCCTAAAGAAGAAACATCTTGGGGATATGACATTAGCCTTCAAATACATAAAAGATTGATGAAAAGAGGAGAGGCACAATCTGTTCCCCCTGTCCAAGGTGCACAGGAGAAGATACAAAGAGCCTCAGTTGCAACAAGAAACACGATTGAGAGACATTTATTCTATATATCTGTAACTGTCATTAGAATCAAAAATATCTTACTCTGTGCGTGTGTGTGCATGAACGTATGTATATATTTTAAAAGCCTTTTACGTGAAAGCCAGCTGGTAAGTGCTAAGCTGTAAAACTGTGGCTCAGGTTTCAACTGCCTAGGGAACAAGAAGAGCACTGTTTCTCTGATTCATAAAAGGGGTGTGTGCTTGTCACCATCTCTCTTATCCTTTTGTCTGTAGAGAAACCGGGCACAGCTTGGGGCTATCAGCGGAGAAAACAAGCCTTTAAATCATAAGCTTCAGGCAGTTAAGTGAAAAGTATCAGTATCTGGCTTTTTTAGAAGAGGGACTAGCACCTCCACCTTATTATTGTTTTAGCCTTTATTTAATGTGATGGGCAACCCAGATACAAGCTCTTATATCTGATCAGCGTGTGAACACCTTCTCATGCCTTTGTGGCCTCTACCTCACAGAGACATAAGAGACCCACCGAAATATGAGGGGGATGGATACTAGAGAAGTGAAAGTTTCGAAATGAGAAATGAACTTTTTCCCTTCTAACACCTTCAACAAGGTACAGACAGAACTGGCAGGGGAGACACACTGAGGTGGATCAAAAGTGACAGAAAGACAGCTGTGCATATCTGGCACACATTTGCTGGAATAAACCAGCATCTGTATACAATAAGCCTTGCAAAATTTGGGTTTGGGAAGGATTCACTTTTCCAAGTTTTGTTGTTTATTTCTCAGTGGTGTCTCAAACAAGCACAGGCTGGCAAACCAATGTGTTTCTGAAGTTGGCAGATGTCTTTAAAGCATATTTTTATCCTGGAGAGAACTGGACTAGGTCTTTATTTCATAAATATTATAGTCATTTTTCCTGCATCCTCCTCAGCCTAGTTCAGTGAAGCATAAGTAAACAAGGTTGACAATGTGGCACAACTCACCTTGAAATAAAGAAATGGACATTTACTGACCACAATAGGAAAAGTACTTGTTCTTCAAAATAATGAACATAATGGGTCATATCCTTTGATAATGTCAATGGACATAGCCCTGGTGATTCGTATTGTTTAATTATCTGGCTGATATTACCAGCATAAGATGGGATGAGCATATTTTTAATGCACTTTTCCAAAGAGTGAAAAGTGAAATTAAAACTGTAGAATCAAAAGTAGTATTTTTTATGTAAGTTCTCCATTCATTATTTATTTACCTTCGTTATTTATTCATCTCAGCATATTTTTAACTTGAGATCGTACTGTATGTACAAATTTTAGGGACCCTCTAATGGTGACAAGAGTTATTTTTTAAAAAGAATGGTGAAAGATCTCAGCTATCCTTTGATTCCTTAAAAACTTGTCTGACATATATACACTTGTATTCAGGATATATGTGAAAATAAATATATACACATGAATATTTTTTTCAGAACTTATGATCCTTTCCCAGCACTTCCTCCAGCAGTATTATATTATTCATAGATGTAATCTTGCAACATGCTTACCTTGACATCAAAGGGAACTGACTACAGTTATCCACTTACATTTAAGGTGTAACACTATAATTCCTGTGTATTATATTTTTGCAAATAGCACATTTTGCAACTTAAACTGCTTGGTGCACTGTTGCCACTAAAATTTTTTGTTTCAGAATAAGAATAGGGATGCTATTAACCATCAGAAAAAATAAATTATTAATGGGTACTAAGAAGTAACAGAAGTTACATAAAACGTCAAATCAAAATTTCCCCTTATTGATAATTGAGGTTTTCATTAAAAAACATGTTTTCTTTATCTACTCCCATGAAATCAGTAATGGTTTATCTGTCTGTTGGCATAGGGAACCAAACTTCTTTCTATCAAATTGATTATAATGTTGTATGTGGTAAAACAAGAGGTTATAATTAAATTTCCTGCAGCTTGGGATGTTTCTGAATGCTGTATTAAGACATTTGTACATGCTGTGCTGCATGAATGCTGAAGAATCATTAGGAAAGTCTGAGAAATCTGTTTATTAAAATGATGATGATGATGATGTTAAAAAGTCCATAAGGAACTGAACAGCATACTCCAGGGGAATCAGGACCCAGGTTGGTTTTTTTTAATATAAAAATGGAGAACCTGCTGATGAAATACCTGCAAGGAACTTTCACCATTTCATGACATGGCCTTGCTGATTATGGAAAAAATGTAGTGTGATTATGGGATTTTTCTTTGCACATATTTTCTTTTTCAAGTGTGACTGCCACTGTCATTTATGCAAATGTTATTCCTACTCTCGTGCTAAGTTCTGCCTCGGTCTAGAAAAATGCACCCTAAAATAGTATTACACAGAGGGATACAATGAGTACTCAAATTCTGCAAGAATTAGGATTCAGTAAAAAAGTTGCTTTTTCAAGAATACATTTTTAAACCCAGAAATCTTTAGTGGAAAACGTCACACAAGATGAGTGTTCAAGTAATCAGGGAAAATGCTTTGCAGCATACTATTAAAATATTTGTAATGGGGGCTAATCACAAGACAAAGGAGAACAGACTTGTAGACAATGTTAATTTCACACAGATGACTTTGATGTAAGTTGTAAAAGGTTGAAGCGTTACATGGGAGAAACATTTTGTGCTGAACAATTTTGGCTGAGAGAGGCGAACAAAATGATCACAGTCCCATGGTGTCTTTCCACCTCCACCTGGTGAATGAATGCCAGTAAAGCTAGGAATTCCTTAGGTAAAAAGATTGCCAATGGGACAGTGAGTAAAAATTCCAGATTTACTTTTTTATCATTTTTTAAAATATTGTGTAATATGTTACATATTTATTATGTCTTATATTAAATTTCCATGTAAACAGCACAGCAAACTTTGAAGAGAATAACACTCTTGTAGGTGTCTGTTCTGTTGTCAAAATACGTGTTCAACAGCTTTCAGCAGCATGTTAACAACTCCTCTGACATCGAAACCATGTTTGCTCTTGTGTTGAACCTTTGTTTTGAATCTCCACTTTTAACGAAGTGCAGCTCAGGAGGATTTAAGAGTGGCTGGTTGCAGAGGTCAGTAGGTGGGAGAAACAACGGTCCTATAACTCACCTTCAGTCAATTTAACTGCAAGACAAACTCGGGATGATGAGAACTGTGCCAACCACGTATGTGTGCTGACATGCTGCAGAGTGTGTTTCATGATTCATCAGCCACACCGTGATTGATTGGCCCAGCATCCTGGCAGAGCCTAGAAATTTTTTACTTGTCTCCAAATGTGTTCCATGATTCTTCAGGCAATCTCTGATTGATTGGCATGTGGGCTGAACCTGGATTTATTTTTTCCCCATGCACTGAAATATTTGTTTGATGATTCATCATACATAGCTATTGACTGGCACATTGGCAGAGTCCAAAGTTTCTTTACAACATAAAATATTGTTTTATGATTTGTCAGGTGAATTGAGTGTTTCCCACTGACACTTCTAGATAAATTCTGCTAGTGTGAACTGAAGAGAAGAATATAACCTTAGCTTACAGGTACTTAGGGCAGTGATGGAGGATATGGTCATATTTTTTGGCAAGAGACAACAGCTTCTTTTTCTTGAATGTATAGTTGGTCATCACACTTTTTAAACAGCTGAAAAAGACCTTACCTTGAAGAGAGCATGTTACAAAATGCAAAGTCATGGCATAACTTCTACACATTAAATCTTGTTAATATCTGTCTGGTAACTATGCTGAATAAGATGGCCAAGCATGACTAAAGCAAATAAAGGCCTTATCTAAGTCTCTAAAGAGAGTAGATTTTAACAAAACTTTAAATTGTGCCATTTGCTTGGCATCACCAAATCACACCACCATTCTCTAACTGAATTTTAACCATACACATATTACTTGAAAGCCAAAGGAGAGATTTTAAAAGCTGGCAACAACTTTTGCACTGGCACTTCAAAATGGGAGTGACAAATTAGATTCTTTTCTGAATACTTGTAGAGAATTATTCTTAGGTCATCCTTCCCTGCCCTTCCCCTGATGAATAACATTTATCCAGGGTGACAGATTCTCAATTTGTAATTCAAAAAATGATTTATTTAGCATTACATGTCATTGTGTAAGAATTGACTCCGTGACAAAAGTTTCTGGGAAGTTGATCTTTTCTTTTGTCCAGGAAGATGGATGCACGTTCTAATGTCGGTTTCCTCCCACAGTTATTGAAACACAGAGACCATCACCTAAAAGTTATCCCTTATGAACCAGGAAAATTATATACCATACATTTCTGCACAGTCTGTGCATATTTCTCCAAAATTCGCCCACACCAGTATATTTCCACATCTACAGAAAATATTTTCCTGTTTGGAGTCACCGCAGAACCTTTTTTCCCAGACAAAATTCAGCCTGAATTGTAGTTGTAACTCTTGCTATTCCAAGAAATAAATATTAGTCTTACAGGTTTTCAACTCCTCTGCCCCCATAATTAGCCTATTTTTTATGTCTACTTTAGAAGCAAGGAAGTGCATAGATTGAGCAATGTATGACACAGATCAGTTAACAAAATTGGTGCCCCTGGGGTAACCAAAGGAATATATGATAAGGAAGAAGAGGGAAAAAAAGAGAAGGAAGAAGAGAAAAACATAGGGCTTTTGCAATGCAGAGGAATGGAAAAAAGGAACTTGACTCCCTTCTGAGTGGACTGTAAAATAAAGGCATTAAAACTAAACTTACATTATGAGCTGAGAAATCATAGCACAGCAATTTAAAATCATGGGAGAATTGAAAAGGATGTATTTTGATGGAAGTCACAACCTAGGTAGTGTTAAGGTCTTTGCCAGGAAGAAGAGGCTCTGGGCAACATTTCCTAACTAAGATGGCTTCCTAGATTAGTCCATGTGGTTCTCCTGTATGAAGGAGAACCATTAACCTTCCTTCTTCTTTTCTCTCTTCCTCCTCTTTCTGTGCAGGATTTCCTTCTCTGGGCTTGCTTCCAGGCACATCTTTCACTGGAAAAGGCTACCTGATTCTGCAGTTCAAATGGCAAAGAGACCAGCCAGTGAGTGAAGGCCTCCTTCCCTCCCTCCCTCCCTTTCTACCTTACAGCCTCCCTTCTGGCCTCCTTCCCTCTCACTGAATGTTTGCATTTGCTTTCTTTTATGTAACATTATGCAGCTGAGGAATCATATTTGCCATGACTTCTGCAGGTCTCTGACATTATTGTAGGGTGCCACTTACAGATCTTTTATAGTTCTTCCATCAGTTACGAAAGGATTGGTATCAATACCAAGCCAAGCCGGTATCTCCTAACCTTGTCTGCATCAAAGAAGTCTATGTAAGTCTGTTAAGAAAGAGGACTAGAAAAATCACTGTTTTCTCCTTAACTGATGTACTTCTCTTTGGATTTTGGCTTAAAATGACTAAACTTTTACTGACTTCTTCACGCTAAGAAAAGCTCCTTAAATCTTAAAATCCACTACATAAGAGATTTCATCAACTTATTTACAACTGGTTTTAAAAGTACTAGCTAAATGGGAACTGCAACTGCTTCTTTTGAATCCTTTTTTTTTCTCTTGTAGGAAAGATCTTAAATGGTGTAAGACTCCTTTTCTTGCTTCTTGGGTTATTTGAATATGTAGAAATAAATTGACAAGAAATAAGTAATATAATCCACATGTGAGAGAAGTTGATGGGAATGAAAGCAAAGAAGTCGGTTGTGCATTTTTTAAATAACTGGGCTTCAGTTTACTACAAGCCATCATACTTTTTTTTACCACATTAGGAACTAAAGCCTGAGATGCTATTTATGAGCCTGTAGAAACTGAACAAAAACCCAGCTATTGTGTTGGGGCCCCAGGACGTGCTCATGTTGCCTACAGACTGGTCTGAAAAGACAATGTGTAATATGTAATGTGCACTGATTTGCATCTTGTGAAGTCACTTATGCACTTGCCAGGAGCAAAGTACTGGTGTGCAAACATTTTAATTTTACTTGGTGTGTTTTTCTGTCATCTTGTAAATTTTGTGGGCATTTATGACTGTTCAAACAGTGGAAAATTGTTCTCATAAAACCAGAGAAGATTTTGAAGCAGGATTATGGCAAAATCCAAAGTCAACAAAACTGGGGTCAATTGAAACAGTTTAAAGATACTGTTTGCTAATAGAAGACTCAGCCAAATATACTACTAAAGCCTTCTCTGAATCAGACTGACAGATGCCAGCACTGAAATACTGTATTGTACACACTATTTCCTGATATAGTTTATTAATTTTGTAATCTAATTTTGTAGTCTTTCACCTGAAATGGGTTAAACAGCATGAACAATTTAGAAATCATTTATATTTTCATTAAACAGTCCTTCATATCTTTCTAAAGGTTTGCATTTGAACACAGAAGTAGAATACAGTATGGAAACATACACACCAAAGAGATGGTTGTATTTGTATGTAAAACCGAAACCAATGACAACCCCCAATTTTATGCATTACTTGTCCTGTGTACCTTCTGCTTAAAAACGGGGAAATAAGGTACGAAAGTGTAAATGGAGGCAAGTTAATCAATTTTGGGACTTTACTTATTCCTGGTGTTGCTGTGGAAGAATGTTTCTTGGTTTTAGTGTACTTTCCAACGCATTGAAGAGATGGCCCACGATTGATGCGAAGCAGCCATGGGCCCTTCATCTGTCACTGTAAGGAAGGGTCATCATGGAGACCTCCCACATCCAGTTTTGCAGTTACAGCTCAGAAGAAGAGCAAGCAGCCACTCTTTCTCTGGGCATTGCTCTACTTCTGCACCTCTTGATCTCAAAGAACAGCAAGGTGTCTGTGGTGTGATTACATGCAGACAAGGAATAACAGGTAAAACAGATGATAACTCAGAGGTCATTAATTTTCTCTTCTAGTGAAATCCGGATAAAATCATTGGTTAATTTTCAGATTCTTATAGGAATGTATTACTTGCAGCTCATTTATCCCTGGTCATTCTAAAAAATATTACTCTATAATCAATAAATCTCTCCTCTGCAATGTGAAATGAAATCAGCTTATTCTTATACGTTAAAATGTGTCCTGACATTATGACTTGACAGCTACTGAAGAAGAATCAAGCAAAATTATTTTTTAAGACAGTCTCAGCTGCATAACACTTGGCATGCTTTGTGTTGTATGACCGCCCATGATTGATAGTCTGAACAGTAGTGCTGTTACTTGTTTGTGTATTCACATGCATGAGGAAAGCACAGGCCTGGAGTACTCCTCCCTTTCGTGAACCACGGATACTGGCAGGTGCATTTATGGCTTTGTGTACCTAGAACCAGCCATTTCTGCCTCCCGGGCCTGCAGACTGCGAGTTTCTCTGCTAATAACATTCCCAAATAATTATTACTGCATTATCACAGGAACCCTGACTCCAGCCCTGCATCACACCATGCCTTCGTTGAATGCAACCTGTAATTTATAAATTCGGTTTTCATGAGGAAAAAACCAGCTCTATCTGCCTGCTCAGAGAGAAAACATTTCAAAACAGCAAACAAAATAGTATTTTCATAAGGGCACCCGGTGGCACTAAGGGCAACACTTCCCAGGCTGAACACGGCAGTGTGGTTCCAGCTACATGTAATTAGTGGCAAAATCCAACAGGTGGCACAAAAGTATTTGAATTTTATATTGATTTAAATCATATGCCGTTAAATTACCAAATAAAGTACGGGGAGATTT